>OX608078.1:15431950-15968366 GCA_951509765.1 Sphenella marginata
CATATTTTTCGTTTTGTTAATTTTGAAGTGGAGTTTCCTGGTTTTCCGTTTCGGTACAACTACGCACGTTACGGGTTTGTGTGTATGGTCTGTTTGTATTTCGGGATTGTGATCCTCTATTATTGTTACTATTGTTGTTGTTTGATCTAAAATTATTGTTGTAGCCTGACTGTGGTCTGTATCTTCTATTTTGGTAATTTCCATAGTTGTTACTACGGTAACCTCCACGGAAATTACTCCGGTATTGACCTTGTTGTCGTACATTTAAAATTGTGTTAGAGCAGCCTGTAATTTCGGTACAGCTGTTTGTGAATTTGGAGATTGCGTTGTTCATTGTTGCGAACGTTCCCGCTTGCATTATCATCTTAACTTGGGTGTTGGAGCAGTTTTTGCACATGGCTTTGACTGCTGCCTGTGTTGCATATCTCGTGGCTAAAGCTGCCATTATGCATACTTAGCATAGACTTGACTTGACTTGAGAACTGTCACTTAGCACTTAGAAAAATAGCAAGAGAGCACACTAGCCAGTTTCAAATAAGAGTAAAAGTTTCCCATATCGAATTGCTTTTTAAAAGTAATCGTGTGATTTTTTACATGTAACTCAGTAAAAAGTACCAAAACGCATTTTCTTGGCATTAGGTTTCGATTTTCTGAGCTTATCTACAATCAGTATATAGTCAATGCCAAAAAAAAACTATAAAGCATTTTGGGAGGAAAAAAAATTTTTTTTTGGGTTAGCCTAATTTGAATTCAATTTATTTGACAGTAAGTTTTGCGGCTGCCATATGAATAATATACATCCAAAAATTCGTATCTCTATAGAATAGTTGGAGGATTTTATTCAAAATTTAAAAAAAAAAAGGTATGGCATCACACAGTTCTCTCACGGCGCTCACTAAACTTAGAATTTACATAGAAAATCAAAACTCAACAGAATTCTAAGTCAAGTCAAGAGGGTAATCGGATACATGCAAACTTCATTAAACAGAACGCTAAGTGGCAGTTCCAAGTCAAGTCAAGTCTATGCTAAGTATGCATAATGGCAGCTTAAGTCTGGATTTAATCCATCTGAGATATACGCTCCTTCCAATGACCTTGTTATTTTTTCTACTTCCGCAGTGTACTGGTTAGCAGTTTTGCTACGCTGCTGGATGTTCAGGAGTTTAGCTGTTAAAACTTCTACTAATTCACACTTTATTGCGGTTTTTAATTTAATTTTTATTTGTTCTATTGTGCTTTCATTACTGATGAAATTTCTTGCCGTTCCCTTTAGCTTGGTCTTTATCATTGTTATAGCTAAGGCTTCGTGTTCATCCTTGATTTGCTCAAGTATATCAAGGGCGTCCAAGAAACTGTGTAGGTTTTCTGGTTTACCATCAAACTCCGGTAGCACTGACGAAGCAGTTTTAATGAATTCAACTGTTGTTTGCACCATTGTGACTTTTATGATTGGAGTATTTACGGATTGAAAATTTGGTTTACTTTCTTTTATTGTTGCTGTCTGGCTAGTGGAAGGTGTTGGAATCGGACTCTGAGCGCGTTCCAACAAAAGGAAATTGAAGTCTATTTTAAGCTTCTCCTGCACTGTGGTTGGTATGTTGCATTCTATATTGTGCCTAGCTAATGAAGATACCAATTTATCTCGTACTGCGAAAAAAAATTGGCTAGCCTCTTTTTGGTGTTCTTTGGTAAGTATACGGTTTGTTGTATTAATTACCTGTCTTATTCTTTCTAAAGTTCCTGCGATTATGTTCAAATGCTTGACTATTGTTTCTGGTTTTATAAGAGCGCTTTTATTTATGCATTTGTATGATTTACTGGCTTTTGTTTTTTCTTCAGATAATGCGTTATAAATTTCTTGCCATCTACTCATTTCTTAAACGCGTTGGTGTGCGTCGTTTAATTGTCTCAATTTGTTTTTGATATAATTTTTTATTAAGATTGCAATTGCAACAATTAAACATGTGACTACACATCCAAAAATAGTCAACCATTTGTCGGGAAGCTCTTCCTTATTTTCTACAATAGTATGTGGTTCATATTTAACTAGTTTGTTTTCATAATTTTTCTCTGCAGAATTTTCTTTTCCTACCTCGTATCCTGCTATTCCTATCAATATTCCATTTAAGGCAATTTTCCACCAAGCCATTTTCGAAAGAAAAAAAAATCGATTTTTATTCATTCATTTATTTATATATATATATATATTTTTTTTTTTTTTTTTTTTTTTTAAAAATCCAATTTTACTGTAGCTAATAATCTGTATGATTCTTCTATTACCGTGGAAGGGTATAACAAATCTTCCATTGTGGGTTCTCTACCCATTCCTATATAGTACCAAAATTGTTTTAATTTGTTTAAATTGTACCTATTGCTTCCCTTTCCTCGTATTCTGGATCTACGATCTGTATCTGCGTTTTCTAGATTGTCCACAATTTTATTTATTACTTCGTAATCAAGATTATCGGGTAATGCACACTCCATTAGGAAAATTATAACAAGAGCGTTCAACCTTACTCAATTTAATTTTTGTTTTTCATTTTGTATCTTAGTTTTTCAATTTGTTTTAATATATTTAGTCCCTAGGCATATTTAAATGCCAATGGTTTAGCGGCCGTGAGGCGTGCTCAAATCATTCTAAAAATTTTCCTCTAAATTTATACCTAATTCAGCTTCTTGTATGTAAATGTCATAGATGCGGGCAGTGTATTTCAGCTTTAGTTGCCCTTTGATGAAATGTTGCGGTGTTATGATGAAGTTGATTTCCAGGACTGCCGATTCAAGATTTTCTGTGAAATGCCGCTGAATGTCAAAAGTACGCCAAGTATGTGGTGGAACCTAATTGCTGCCAGTCACTCCTGTTTCAACGTCTTCTATGAGGTATTCCACTCTTTTTATGCGCAGGGTTCATTCAAAAATATTTGACTTGCTGCTGCCAGTCTTCTGGATGTCTTCTGTTTGCTGTTGTAGGTTTCATTCAAAAACATTTGAAGAAAAGAAGTGCAAATATGGCCGCAACACATGTCAACGTTATAAAAAAAATCCTGGCGGAATTATGACTGGCTGATATTAAGCCTGGTCTGGATCGCCATGTAATATATGTTGAACGTGCAGATTCAAATTGAATGTTTATTGAAATTACTTTCTCTTTTTATACAAAATTCTTACACTAATACTTACAAATTATTTACGAACTAAAACATATACAAATAGATACCTTACTAATACATATAAATAAGAATGCATAATTCTAAAATATGCTGAGTCAACATATGACTGCAATAAAAATATAAATATGTCAGTCGCATTGACAAACTGACGTTGTGTTCAGTTGGTCATTGCGACTGTCTGTGGCGGTGTCTTTGACCGTCCACACAAGTGTAACAAGATCCTCGTTATGAGCGGCATGTGCACTATTTGTATAAACTCCCGCTGAGTTCAATGTAACTAATTTGGGCAGAATGTTGTTTATATACATTCATATTTGTTTATACATTTTTTATGTGCACATGACAATTAAAGTAAAAGGGCAATGTGTTTATGTAATGCTACACTTTTTTCCTTTTCAGGTTTTTTGATGGTTTTTCACTTTTTATTTGCAGCAATTTTTTTTCTTTTTTAGTAGCACCCTAATGCCTTTTTTCGCACTATACCACTTTTTTCTATTTTTTGTGAGTTTGAAATGTATACTTTTTATTTTTTCATAAAAATTTTTTCTAGGCGCTGATTCGCCTCGGATGGCGAAGATAGGACCATGTTTTATATTTCACTATGCATAAAGTCACGGTGCCCTTGTTTGCACTGGTGCACGATAGGTAAATGGGTGAGGTGTACTTACGCGGTTTTGCACGGTAGCAACGCTTTTCGCAAAAACTACAACACCGACACTTTTGCTTTAATTTTAACTTAGCGTAAGTATTTATTTATTATTTATTAGTTCACTTTACAATGGTGTATACTAGGTTTTAATAACTTCTAGTAATTTTAACGATTTTTAAGTTAGTTTGTAAGTTTTAATTTCAATTTTAGTATGTCTGTATAACTATATGATTTTAACTGTAGCAAGTAAGAGTTGAAACTTTAAATAAACAAAATAGCCGGTTCAATGCTCGCGCGCTCAACATAGACTGGTTCTAGCGGCCGCTGATGCCCGCCCGCTAAGCTATGCAGTGAATATGCATACATATGTACAAATATACATCAAGGTAAGTACCTAGTTATTTTAAGTTTTACACTAGGGTGGTTTGAAGTTTAAGGTAAGTATACAGCCCAATTCTAAACGAAAAATCCGCACGTATTTTTTCGCTTCTCCCTATTCCCTTATTCTGAACATATAATCCGCACGTATTTGTTCGCTTCTCGCTCTTCGCCTATTCTAAACGATGTTCGAAAAAGCGGAAAGCGGTTTTTCGAGTAAAGTAGGTATCATAAATGAAAAGAAAGGGGAGAATACACAACAGTTTTTCGGGAGATATTTCACCAGCCAATTTACAGTGAACGCTGAACAAAATATAAGAAAATTTAACTTTTAATAATTAAAAACGACTAATACACATTAATATCGTATTGTTTTTGGATTTGAAGGGCGAAAAGTATAAATAATCGGCAAATAGACACTTTAATAAGCTTTATTCAAAAGCATCTGGGAAACTCTGCGGTGGCGCGAACTAAAGTCAACGGAATTAACGTCAGTGACGTTAATTCGCACCCCAAAAGCGAATTAATGTCAGTGACATTAAGACGCATACCAAAAGCGAACTAAGGTCAATATTTTTAGCGAACTAACGTCATTGACATTAATTCGCATTAAGAAAGCGAACTAAAGTCAGTACATTTTTTTATATTCCAAATTTTCATTTTTCATTATCACCTTCGACTTATGATCATTATATCATGAATCTGGGATTGACTTAGGTCAGATCCCCAATTCGGGGTGTGATCCATGGTATTTATGTGCAGAACTCCTTTCCGCATTGGCGGCCTTCGGCCGCGCTTCAAAAAATAACCCTGGGCTACGCCATTCCAACTCCGGGTGGTTGCCATAGCCGTGGCTACCGCCACGGTGATGTCCTTCCGCGTGCCACTCTTTTCTCACAGGGTAATGTGATTACAACAACCACATGAAAATGACAGAAAATTCTGAACTTTAACTGCAAATATCTCGGAAACTACTAAAAATATTGGTTCAGCGGAAGGACATCACCGTGGCGGTAGCCACGGCTATGGCACACACCCGGAGTTGGAATGGCGTAGCCCAGGGTTATTTTTTGAAGCGCGGCCGAAAGCCGCCAATGCGGAAAAGAGTTCTGCACATAAATACCATTGATCACACCCCGAATTGGGGATCTGACCTAAGTCAAATTTTCGCCTGCGGCGTTACTTCGTCGAATCTCAAACCCAAATGCCTCAATGACATTAATTCGCATGTCCAAAGCGAACTAAAGTCAAAATACTATACGAATTAACGGCACTGACTTTAATTCGTTTTTGGTCATGCGTCTTAATGTCACTGACATTAATTCGCTTTTTGGGTGCGAATTAACGTCACTGACGTTAATTCCATTGACGTTAGTTCGCGCCACCAACTCTGCGTCTTCCTTAAAGGATGTTGGCAAAATGAGGAGGAGGTAAATTCGGCCGGACCACCAGTGGAATGTATTGTGGAATCGAAAAAGGCACCATCTTATTTATAACACATGTTTCAGATGGGCTTCTTTAGTGAAAGCGCAAACAGTTTTTAGGCTTGTTGTGTGTATGCTTTTAAAATGTCCAACAAATATTTGTATGCGGCTTTATTTATAGTTTTAAAATTTAAATACATCTGCAAAACAATTGAATCAATAAAATTCACTAAAAAAGAGTTTTGTTAGCTCTTCCAATAATCCCGCAACTAAAGTGGCCTCGTATCATCACGCAACCTTCTTGTTTTAGACCTCTGTTACAATCCAGTGCTACAGAATCTTTCGTTTATACACATGCTACCATTGGAAAGGCAATACTATGCATTTTTATTCTTAATTTATCTAATTTAACAACTTTTTATTACAAATTTTTATATTTTGCACAAAAAGTAGTACCAAAATCAAGCGTGAAATTGCAGCACAGCTGATTTCGAAAATTCGAAATTCCTCTTCACCAATTTTTCTGTTCACTAGTGAAAGAGAATTGGCGGAAATTTTCCTGGCGAACAAAAATTTCCGCAAGGAAAGAAATCCGTGTGGATATTAAGAATCGGGCTGATAGTGTATATAAAAAGGTAAGTATGAATACAAATGGTAGGTATGAGTATAAAAGGTAAGTATAGTGTATATAAAAAGGTAAGTATGAATACAAATGGTAAGTATGGGTATAAAAGGTAAGTATAGTTTTAAGGTAAGTATTTAATTCATCTCTAAAGGTATTCATATGTATGTGCAATTCAAAGTTGAGTATTTATGTATAAATATGTATATAGAAACTGAGTTGAGTATAAAGTACTGCTTAGTCGAACTCTATCAGGTTCTCTTCCATGTCTTCAACACTAGTATAGAATACATTGAGAGGCACACTATTTTTAACAATATTGACCTCTCTCATTTAAATGAAAAGGAAAGAACTAAAATAACCAACGTTTTACGCGAGTATATTGATCTTTTTTACAAAGAAGGAGATGAACTATTGGTTACAACAGCCGTTTTTCATGAAATCGTGACAACTACAGACAAACCCTTGTACTCCAAAACGTACAGATATCCGCTAATTCACGAAAAAGAAATTCAAACACAAATCAAGCAAATGCTTTCAACAGTCCACTTTGGATTGTACCGAAGAAGCTCGACAACTCTGATGAAAAAAATGGAGCTTAGTCGTGGACTACCGAAAGCTCAACGAATATACTGTTGACGACAAATTCCCCTTACCCAATCTATCGGGAATTCTGGACAAACTAGGACATGCCCATTACTTCACAACAATAGACCTAGCTAAAGAATTCCACCAAATCCTACTTAAATAACAGGATAAGAAAAAAAACAGCCTTTTCGACTCCAGAGGGCCACTATGAATTCAATTGTATGCCTTTCGGGCTCAAGAATGCCCCGTCCACCTTTCAAAGGCTGATGAGCTCTGTCCTTCGCGACTTCATTAATAAAATATACGTGGTCTACATGGACGATATCCTCGTATTTAGTTCATCCCTGGTGGAGCATATTAATAACTTATTATCTATATTTAAGGCGTTGCGAAAAGCTAAGCTAAAAATTCAAGTAAACAAATGCAGTTTTTTGAAAAAAGAAACGCAGTTCTTGGGGCATGTACTCACAACAAGTGGAGTTAAGCCAAACCCTTCAAAGGTTGCGATTATCCAAAATCTCAAACTACCAAATACTCAGAAAAAATTAAAGCCTTTTTAGGTATGACAGGGTTCCATCGCAAATTTATTAAAGATTACGCAAAAATTGCATACCCGCTGACTAAATACTTGACAAAAGACCAATTTAAAATAAAATATAAAATAAATAAAAGTTAAATATTTTAGGCCATAGGGTAAAACCGAGATAGATGCCCCAACGGGATAGATGCCACATATTCAAAAAATCTAACTTCCCGAGCTCATGACTAACAATTAATTTAATAATTAGCAGCCGCAGCCACAGCGCATTTTAGTTATCTAAGGGCTTCGAGCAGTGAACACGCGTTTTGTTAGTATAAAACATTTTGTTTGCGACGAAATTGAATTGATACCCGTAAAAGTTTTAAAGGTAAGTATTGTGCTTTGTATAACTTTATAACTAGTAATAAATTCCATTATATTTTTTAGTACCTTAATAAACTGATTCATTGAGACTGCATCTAACTAAAATAAATGTTTTTTTGTTTATAATTTATTCAAAAAATTCGTAGGCATCTATCCCTATCAAAAAGGATAGTTGCCCTGATTTTTCGAGGTGTAGATGCCCTTAGGGAAAATCAATATAGCTCCCATACAATCGATTGTTCCGATAAGTTTGGTTTGGGATATGTATCTTTAAATTAACAGTTTTGAAGTTTGTACCAATTTTAAGTAAGCATCGGACACGTAAAAAAGTTATGCGTATTCATGAAAGGTATAAAGCCTTCGGCACAGCCGAAGACAGCCCTTTCCTTACTTGTTTTTACATACTTTTGGAGTCTGATATATGTTTTATGTACTACTTTATGGACTTTTAACAGCAAGTTTAATACATATTATAAATGTAACGTATGTAGTGAAAATCACCCAGATCGGCCCAACATGACATATAGCTCCCATATAATCGATAGTTTCGATAAAAGGGTTTTGGGCTATAAATTTTGAAGTTAAAGAGCTAGGAACATAAAACTTTGCAGGTTTGCTACATATTATATACGTGAAAATTCGCCTTTACTAAAACTAACTAAAGAGCAAAAAGTAGTAGAAATAAAAGTACTAAATTCCTTTTTCTTTAAAGCCTTAAAATAAAAGTGTAATTACCGAACTTTCCCTTTAAGTTATGTCTACAGATTAACTATCATAAAATCTACTAAACAGCTGTAAAATCATATCTCCTACGTTAATTTCAATAGCATAAGGCCTTTTTTTTTTGTTTCGGAATGAGTACTGTACTTTTACCAAATTTGGTAGTACAAAAAGTACTTAAAATAATACTAAAAGTCCGAACCCTGATGGCAACCACCAATCGGAGTGTTCCACCATAATCGCGCGCGCCACTACAATAGCGCTCCACCGCGCCTCTATAACAGCGCGCTACCAATCGCGCGCACCACTACAACAGCGCGCCGCCATCGCAACACTACCAGCATTTACGCCACAAATACCAGCATTTGCCACCGCGCTCCACCACAATAGCGCGCCACTATCGCAAGCCGCGTCCAGCCAGAATCAACAACAAACACCAGCAATGAGAATACCGGGGGCCGACCTCTCATAGGCCCACCGTATTGAACCACCAGTAGCAACCGGTCACAACAACCGGCAACGACAACAGCGGGGGCCGACCTCATATAGGCCCAACGCACTGAACCAGCGTAACTACCCGCAATAACAACAGCGGGGGCCGACCTCTTATAGGCCAACCGTATTGAACTAGCAGCGGCAACACCGGTTGCAACAACCAGCCATACCAACCAGCATTGATGATAGCGGGGGCCCGCCGCATTAAACTACCAACAACAGCGGGGCCGCCCTCATATAGGCCGCCGCCCAACACCAACAACCAGCGTAACCACCAACAGTGACGATAACGGGGGCCGTCCTCATATAGGCCCGCCGTCCAACCAGCACTAACAACAACAGTAGCGCCCAAGTGAACGGGCTACTGCAACACCAGCAATAACAACAGCGGGGGCCGACCTATTATAGGCCCGCCGTACAAGCATTAACAATAACAAGAACCGGTGACAACCCCGGCAACAACCATACCAGCGTGACAACAGCAGGGGCCGCCCTAATGTAGGCCCGCTGCATATATACACCAGCAACGACAACAGCAAGGGCCGACGTAATATAGGCCCGCCGCACAAATAATACCAACAACAACAACAGTAGCGCCCCACCAGTGGCCTACGGACCAAATGGGTGAGACCTATCTAAAATATTACTAATTTAGTTTATACATTTATATACATTACATAAATTAGTTTATATTAATATCATTAGTTATTATATAAGTAAATGGAAAAAGAAAAAAACTGAGAAAAAAAAAATATATATTTTAAAATTATACTGAAGTAATAGGAAGAACATATATATACATATACAACAACTAAAATAAAACGTACCCTCAATAAATAAAATCAATAAAGTTAAATAAAATAAAATTAAATCACAAAATATGATAAAACTAATTTAAAATACATAGAAATGCTTAAAATGAAAATAAAATACCTAGAATTAGAAAAAAAAAAAACATTTTTTTGAGTAAAGTTGAATAAAGCAAAATACTTAACATAAAATACAATAGGTAAAATAGGATAGAATAAAATACATAAAATAAAATATAATTAAAAATACCTTAAAATAAAATAAAATGAAATAAAATAAAATAAAATAAATAACATAAAATAGAATAAAATATGTAACCTAAGATAGAACTAAACACATAAAACAAAAATAAAATTTTAAATACCTAAAATTGAATAAAATTAAATACATAAAATAAAATAAATTTAATTAAATACATAAAATATTTACCTACGAATATGTTCTAATTAAATGAATCTAATACATAAATAATTAAATAACAAACTACAATCATAACAAATTAAAGGCCGCCAATGAAATAACATAATAATAAATAAATAATGAATACAATAACATAACAATAAATAAATAATAAATAAAGTAACTTAACAATATAACAAAAATAAGAATAGGCAAACAAAACCTAAAATATAAGTAAATAAGCAAACAAAGGTAAAATACCTTAACGAAAATTTAATTAAAAGATTTAAATAGAGAGGTAGTTTGAAAGAAAAGAAAAGATAGAATAGGAATGTAATTTACAAAAAAATAAGAAAAAAAAGGTTTAACTAAATACAATGTTTTTTTTTTAAATAAATATTTATAAAACTAAGTTCAGTAATGAATTATAAATAAAAATTATAATTAAAATGGGAGTGCTGGCTTTGTCCATTAATTAGAAGGCATAGGATTTTTTCTAGGTAAGGGGCCATCGAGATTAGGTGCATCGATAGCCATGGATGAAGGTGGGTCGCATCGACACCATCGGCGCCCCCTTTGGTTGTTCGGCCTTATTTTTTTTGGTTTACTGTTTATTTAAATTCTTTTTCAGCTGTGGTAATCGGTCGTTTCCGATTCGTTTGTTTTTTTCAGGTTTTCTGTTGTGTTAATTTAAATCCGTCCGTTTTATTTCAATTAATTTTGTTTATCGATTTTTTTTTTTTTAAATAACTTAACACCCGTTTCGTTTTAAATTTTGATTTGCTTTAGTTTTTCGGTTAATTTTGAATTTTTCGTTCCGCCCGTTTATTTTGAGTTTTGATTTAAAATTTTTGTTGCCCGTTTTCCTTTTGAGTTTTTTTGAATTTTGAGTTTGAATTTGAATGTCAACGGTCTGTCCGTGGCATCCGGGTTGAACCGGATGTTGTTTTGAACGTTATTTTGACGCGGTTTTTGCGTTTTTCCCCGCGTTCAAAGGCATGATTAAAATTTCTCTGTTTATGGCGCAGGACGGTAAGGTTGGCAAGAGCCCACCCCAGCCGACAATGACTAGCCACAGTGCACCATTGATATCATGCCGACCGCCTTCCTTACTGCTCCATTTTGATGCGTTTTCCAAAACAGATGGCGCCCAACGTGGGGCCCGAGGCACTGGCCTCGATGACTTTTCTGGTCGATTTGTGAGGTTTCACCATCTCGTATGTCCCAGGTAGGCAAGCCCAGGAGCGCCACATGCGTTGCGACGGGATGGTCTGACCGATCAAGTTGTCCGGATGGGTCTTCGGATTCAGTAGCTGAGGGCTCCACGAGACTTAACGTCAGGTCCACCGGAAGTTTTGCCTTTCACCCGGTGAGGCAGTGCTACACGCACTTAGTTTTTTTTGTAATATACATATTTTTTTTTGTCCCGGGTCTGTTGTCCGATGTCGGCTTCGGGAAAAATAAATATGTCCGCTAAGTGGGGTTTAGCTTGTTTTAGGGATTATTAACTTTTCGTTTTGCCGAACGTGTGTTTTGTTTTGTCTTTGTTTTTTTGTATGCATTTTTTTTTCTTTTGTAGGTATCTCCACTCCTCTAACCAGTCTCAGGCGGCAGCCTTCAGCAGCCCCTGCATTGCGGAAGGAGGAGTGGGGAACCGAATAACCCCCTTTTCAACTGCGCAAGTCTGGGGAAATGCGGCACCTAGCTGCATCCTTTCATTGCGGCGCAGCTGAGGAGGGGTAGAACATAGATTTTCAGTTTTTTTGTCATTTTCGGTATACAGCACCCCGGCAAGTCTCAGGCGGCAGCCTTTAGCAGCCCCTGCATTGCGGTCGGGAATCCAGTGCTGGAATTGTCAAGCCATGGGGCATTCGTATATGTATTGTGAGGAACCTATTAGGAGCCCTTTTTGCTTTAAGGTCTATCGTGCGGATAAAAATAGGAAACAGTTTTATAGTAGACTTGCTGGACTCGGGTGCTAATGTCTCTATCCTCGGGAAGGACTGTGAAGAGTTTTTGGATTCGATTGGGCTTAAGTACCACCCACTACAGGCTTTCGTATACACGGCGGGTGGCGCCAAGCAGAAAATACTAGGTTCTGTTTCCTTACCTGTTACTTTTAAAAATATTACCAAAACAATACGCTTTTACATTGTTCCTTCGCTTCTTCAAGAGGCGTATTTCGGAGTTGATTTTTGGAGAGCTTTCGCGTTAGCGCCGGATATATTTCCCAGTGTAGCATGTCTAGAGATCAGCGAAGAAAAGGAACAAGAACATAATTTTCATGATTTAACAACAAAGCAGAAAGACGAGCTGCGGAACGTAGGAGAAACATTTCCGTCATTTGAGAAGTTAGGTCTGGGTCAAACAAAGCTAGTCGAACATCATATGGACACGGGCGACGCGGTTCCAATAAAGAGCAAGCATTTCCCTCTTTCGCCACCGAGGCAAGCCGAAGCTTTTAGTGAGATAGATATGCTGCTCGAAATGGGAGTTATCGAGGAATCGAACACGCCGTGGTGCAGTCCTGTGGTGTTGGTCCGGAAACCAGGGAAGGTCCGGCTTTGTATTGATTCCAGAAAAGTCAACGCGGTTACGAAAAAGGACTCATACCCATTGCCGCATATTAATGGGCTATTGAGCAGGTTGAAGGATACCCATTTCATCAGTGGTTCGCAGTTCCGGGGAAGCCTCTCTACCACTTTAAAGTGATGCCATTTGGATTATGCAACGGGCCGCAGACGATGAGCAGGCTGATGGACAAGGCCATTCCTTCGCGTTTACGGGAGAATGTCTTTGTCTACTTGGATGACCTGATGGTATGCAGCACCAACTTTGAAGACCATTTGAGCTTATTAGCAGAGGTAGCAAAGTGTTTGAGGGACGCGGGCCTCAACATTAACGTAAAGAAGAGCAAATTTTGTCAGAAGGAAATTCGATATTTAGGGTACTTGATAGGTAGCGGATGCTTGAAGGTAGACCCAGGGAAGATAGAAGCAGTTAAAAGTTTTCCAATCCCGAAGTCTCCGCGGCAGGTGCGTAGGTTTGTAGGTATGGCGAATTGGTATAGGGCGTTTATTACAAATTTTGCTGATTTAGCAGGCCCTTTGACCGATTGCCTTCGGAAAAAGCTAGGTCCAATTAAACTTACCCCTGAGGCAATAGAGGCTTTCGAAAAGCTGAAGGTAGCCTTGAGCTCCGCTCCTGTCCTGGCCCAACCCGATTTCTCGAAGGAATTTGTTATTCAGTGCGATGCGTCCAAAATAGGTGTGGGTGGTGTGCTATTCCAGGTCGACGACGAGGGCGCTGAGCATCCAATAGCGTTCGTTTCAAAAAAGCTTAACAATGCTCAGCGCAATTATACCGTGGCCGAGCTGGAATGCCTAGCAGCCATAGTCAGTGTCAAACGCTTTCGTCCATACATTGAGGGTCTGCCGTTTCGCATTATTACAGACCATTCGAGCCTCAAGTGGTTGATGACTCAAAAGGATTTGAGTGGTAGGTTGGCTAGGTGGTCGCTTCTGCTTCAAGGATATGACTTTCAAATGGAACATCGCAAGGGAACCCTGAATATTGTACCGGATGCCTTATCGCGCTTCGATGTAGACGCGCTGACCTATCCGAACACACCTCACGAAATAGATTTAGAGTCGCCAGAATTTGAAAGTGCCGAATACTCGGATCTAGTCCGAACCATTTTAGATAACAAAGAGGCACTACCGGATTTACGTGTAAACGAGGGCGTAGTTTTCAAAAGGGTTAAATTTCATAAGGGTGTGGAGGATGAGGAGCATTCGCTATGGCGATTATGGTTACCGGCTGGGTTGATGAAGGAGGCAATACGACTTGCGCATAATGCGAACAGGAGCTACCACGGAGGATGGCAGAAAACTTTGGAGCGCGTTCGGCAGAAATACTTCTGGCCAAGCCAAGCTAAGGACGTCCGGGAGTATGTACGCAAGTGCGACATTTGCAAAGCAGTAAAAGCAACAAGCCAGGCCACCCATAGCGAATACTTTTACTTCGGAAAGACCATTTCAGCGGTTCTACTGCGATTTCCTGGGGCCATATCCGAGATCGAAGCGTCGAAATCAATTCCCTTTCATTTTATTGGACCATTTTTCAAAGTATGTTTGGTTGAAGCCCATGCAGAGAGCGACGACGGTGAACGTTATGAATTACTTCACTTCTGAAATTTTTCCAACTGTAGGGGTCCCTCAGTATATCCACAGCGACAACGGTAAACAGTTTATCTCAAAGGATATGAAGCAATTTTTGGAAAGTTACGGGGTAACCCATATTAAAACAGGGCTATACTCACCGCAGGCCAACGCGTCTGAACGCGTAAATAGGGAAATTGTTTCAAAAATAATAGTCTTCCTGAAGGATAAACAGGACCATACTGACTGGGATAGGCATATACCCGAAATACTTTCAGTTTTAAGAAGTGACTTTCATACCTCAATTCAGTGCTCTCCATACTTTGCATTATACGGTCAGAACATGATTCATGAACAAAATTCGTAGAAATTTAGATGCAGCAAAAGATAGGGCAGTAAGAGTGTATAACAAACGCTCTAGACTAGTGAACTATAGGGAAGGTCAGGAGGTTTTTAGAAAAAATTTTGCTTTGAGTAACTTTAAACAAGGCATAAACGCCAAATTCCTGCCGAAATATCTTAAGTGTCGAGTCCGTCGAAAAATAGGCAATGCCTTGTATGACTTGGAAGATCTGACGGGAAAATTGATAGGGCGTTTCCATGCTTCGGATATTCGTCCACAATAAACAAAATTTTGACATATTTTTTTTCTACCTTGCATTTCCATAACAAAGGAAAACCCAAAAAATTCGTATTCGATAATGAGTTTAAATCTAAAAATATTATAGACCTCTTGAATCAAGAAGGAATTGAATTCCATATAACAAAGCCAAATAGTCATACAGGTAACTCTGACATTCAAAGGTTAAATAATACATTAACAGAAAAGATCAGAGTCCTGAATATAGACGAAAAAGCACCTAAATATTACAGAGCAAATGGTAAAAGCAATAACATTTTACAATAACAACTTTCATACTACTATAAAGTGCACACCTTTTAAAGCCCAATATGGCAAAGTAGATCTTCAACACATTAAGCAGAGAATGGAAAGAATAAAGAAAAGGGCTTTGTTAAAACGTAATAAGAATAGGGAGGAATACAATGAAAGCCGGGATATCGGATACATAAAAAATTACAAAAGCCTCCGGCACAAAGAACAAAAAAAAAAATCTGTATGCTCAAAATGTTAAAAAAATTAAAATTATTTATTTGTATTGTGGACTATTGTATTATTATTTTTAACTGTTGCCTTTGCCTTTTTTCCTCCCTCTCGATTCTCTTCTAGTTATTTCTTCAAAATTTGTATCTATTGTGTTCGGTAATACTTGCTTTGTTGCTAACTACTTTGAGATGCAATGTTTTCTCTTCCTTCCTAAATCAATGATGGTTAGAAATAGAAACAATTTCAATTGCGGATCCCATGGTACAATTAACAGGTAACCGCATCAGAGTTGCATTTTTTATTTTCTTTCATTCGAAGTGGTCTTCCCATTGTCAATGTCTGTTTATATTTTTATTTTGTTTACATTTTTGCTTTGTTTATATTGAGCAGTAATTTTCTAATTTATAATTTTTCGGTTTATTACACTAAAATACAATTCAAAAAAGTGTTTGTTCAATGAGAAAAAGATGTTCGCAAGTGAAACGATAGGAAAAAGTTATTTTGCAGTTCTCAAAAGGAAGTGGGACTTGGAAAAAGCCTTTCTCTAAGAGGCTTCAGGCTCTAACTAAAAAGATTTCCGATTTTGGGGAAGCACTCAACCTATCACATCTTTATAATTAATATATCACCGCCACACTTCTAAATTTTCATCATCGTTTAGTTTCCTGCCCCCACGCAATATAATTCCGATAGGTCTTGCACGGGTAGAGATATTTGAAAAGTTTAATTTCCAGAGATTTTGCTTTGGATTTCAGGCTTCGCTAACAATGCATTATACGAAAAAAAAAAAATCAAAAATATTGCTTAATTTCAAAACTCCCATTTATCGTCCTTTCTTGAGTTTAGTCGTTGAGTCTTATTGCAACAGATATTAGCTGTAGTAGTGGATTATAGCATGATTAAACAATCTTTGGCGCCCTTTGCATGTTAAAACGCACTTCACCACATTAGTGGATTATGGCATGATGTTCGGTAGTTAATCTCCGGCGCCATCTGCATGTGTAAACACATACCTAACACATTCATTCAACCGACCTCCAAGTACGCGTAAAAAGTTGGTTCTGGTTGGTTAGGTTTTTCATGTTAACATAAATATGTTTCGAATTAATGTCAATGCATTGACTTATTTTATATCGCTTAAAAATGTTAATAAATTTACAATTTGCAATTACCTATAATAAAAAAGTGATTTTTTAAACCTGACCGGAATATTCTATTACAATCTTTGTTATACAATTTTCACAAACTCACAAATAAAAGGCATAAAATAAACAAGTAAGGAAGTCTAAGTTCGGGTGAACCGAACATTAAATACCCAGCGTTAGTTTTCAGAAAAAAGGGGCGTAGTTTTCATCCGATTTCGCCCATTTTAAAAACCAGTCTATTCCAAGCCTAAACAATAGCGAATTTGGTGGGCGCGGCCACGCTCCTTGCTGATAAAGCTTTAACCGCTTACATGAGCCAAAAGTACTGAATCGATCTTTACAAGGGTTACACCATGTCCTATATATATATAACTTTGGAAATAACTTTTAACGTATTTTGTGAAATTTTTTGATATACGGATAAATGTGTCCATTAATCAATATTTCCATAATTTTAAAAAAGTGGGTGGTGGCACGCCCACGGATTTTATTATGTTGTTTGTCCCTATTTGAAGATCAGTTTTCATTGCAGATCTTTATGATACTTTCACAGTGGCTTGTTAATAGTGAAATGTTGATATTTTGTTTATTCACTTGTGGGCGGTGCCACGCCCATTTTCCAAAATATTACTAAAAAACCTTTAAACATCACTAATAACATCATCAGGTGAATGAGTGTACTTAATTTTAGCATTATATCTTTATTAGTTAAACAGATATTGCATATTCCGGTTTCCTAACTCTCGTTTAGAGAACTTTAGTCCAAAAAGGGGCGTGGTCGTTCACCGATTTTTTCTTATTTTCTGTGGTAGTACTCTACATAAACATAACATGCCTGGTACCTAGTTTCGTAAACCTATCTCACACCGTTCTGAAGTTATTAGCAGTCGTTATACTAGCATAAACTGTTCTCAAGTTATGAAGAGTCAAAATTTTAAAATTTCTTCAAATATATGTGGGCGGTGCCACGCCCCTTTTCAAAAAATTTGATAACATCCGTCTTAGAACATACAAATCAATACATATTGCAAATTTTATCATTGTAGCTGCTTCTGATATGGAATTAACCCGTTTTATACGTTTTTCGAAATTTTCGATATCGAAAAAGGGGGCGTGGTTATCATCCGATTTCGCCCATTTTCAATAGCAACCTACCTTGGCCAGAAAGTAACCTGTATGCAAAATTTCATGCAAATATCTCAATTTTTACTAAAGTTATCGAGTACACGGACGGACAGACGGACGGACGGACATGCCTTAATCAATTCCTCTTTTCAACCTAAGAACTTTCATATATGGAACCCTATATCTAACTCGATTATTTTGCGCCGTTACATAGTACCGTTATGTGGACAAAATTAATATACCCTTGTACTAGTACTAGTACGCTGGGTATAATTAAATAAAACCTGATCAAACCAAAAGTTATGGGATAGGTTAGCTTTTATAATTATGTTATTATTCGCTTTCATCATTTTCATTCGATGAGTCACTTGTGGAATAGTCATGAGCATCAGCAACACTTCTGTGAAAGCTTGAAACAACATTATCAGGGGACAATAAACTTAAGACTTCTGAAGTCAGACTTTTAAAATTTTTTTTTAGGTATCTCCCTAAAACTACTAACTAAAGGATCCGATGTTATAAGCAACATATTCATAAGATCTCTATTCGATGCTTCACGTGAATGCTTTTGTGTGTTATCATCCCTGAATCGTCTCAAATCTTTGTTACGGGCTTCCTGTGCTTCCTTTTACCTATTGGCCAACTTTCTGATTTTATAATATCAGTACTATGCACTAAGATTTTATGAACTGTAACCGGCATATTATACCATGTATAGAGATCTATGGATAGTTTTTTAGTCTCGACCGCAAATTTTTCAAATGTTTGGATATTTATATTGTACCCAGATGCTAATGCGTGAAGGAGAGTGTCGAATCATTTGATGAGCGTTACATCCAATCCCGTAATCTCAGCACTAGCCTCAGAATTTTCGAAAAACCTACGAGCAGTGTTGCGGTCATTGGTATTGCCGAAACCTGGTTTTGGTTTATCTACTATTAATCCAAGTACTCTTTTTGTGCTCTTGTTGACCTTGCGATTTTATTTTTGGGTGTTTTGGGGCTACGTGTTTGTTCCCTGTAGCTGGGAATTGATTTTGCCATTTGTAGATCAGCTTTAAAGGTTCAAATATCTCGTCGGAGCAGGTACGTACATACATCCTATTTTATATGAAGAGATAACTAAATCTCCAAAAAAAAAATTTTAAATAGATGTGCAAAGAGTTCGCAATGGTTTTTTCTTTTGATTATTAGATAATGCTTGTGACTATAACATATGTAAAATTTAGCCCGGATGTCGGCGGATGTATGTAACTTTTTTGTCTCTAAAGTTAAAAATATAGTAAAAAAATACATTTTCTTCTTAATAGCGGAATGTTAAATACATTGAAAATACTCTAATTGCGTAAGAATTACTATTAACAAATTTTACTTACCTTCGAGCTTAGAATCCATCAAAAAATTATATAAAGTGTTCTCTTAAAAGAAATATGAAGCTTAATATCCAAATTAATCAATGCATTTTACGGAAACTCCTGCCTTCTTACATCAATTACTCAATATATATGAGAAAAATATCCAAAAAAAGCAAAAATCTAGTTATTTCGTTTATTTTCTTTCATTTCTCGTTACACGTTTCTTGGAATAAGAACTTTGATTTTGTCCAGCTAGCTTGTTCTACACGGAACACTGTGCCTCGTAAAGAGTAATTTTTTATAAAAAAAAAAAACAAAAATCTGAAATAATAAGCTAATATTTCGAAAACTATCTGGTTGAGCAAAAAACAATGTAAATTAAGTTTTGCCCTTTGGCAAAATGGTTTTTAAAAAATAATAAGATACTAATTTATTTTAGTTCGCTTTCTGACGAACGAGTATTTATTAGAGCGTAATATAGTATTGAACGCGCTTCTCTAAAAAACTGAAACTTAATTCTAGATTCACGCTTATTTATAGCTTACAAAATTGTTTACTTAATTTTAGCTTCATGAAATTGTGAAATAGCTTAGCCTTGAAATGAAGATAGAATTAGAGCATTCCAAAGATGCAAGGAGGCTTATTTATGTCAACAAAGTGCGTTACTCTAAAGAATGATTTCTAAAGAATCAATTATGCAAAAAGATGATTGTTTATAGTTACGCTAATGGAGCTGTATGAGGCTTCCGTTAGCGTATGATTCATATGAAGAATCCACTATGTAGAAAGATGAATTTTGTTTACAATTACGGTAAAGAAGCTGTGTGGAGGCTGCCGTTAACTCCCCCCTCTCTAAGATGAATCGTCCCTGATTCAATTTTATTTTTTGTTAAATTATGAATTTGATCCAAAATTACGTTATATGAAACTTGTTGGAATTCAGAATTTACATTTTGTTTTTTTGTTTTAACTGATTTGATCATCCCTTTACACAAATAGATTGTCAAAATTACGCAAAAAGCCACAAAAATATAGAAATATATTGAATGTCGTTTAATATCTTCATTTTTCTTACCTAGAAAATTTATATTTTCCAACTTTAAATGCTCATTTTTAGATTCCACATATTCCAAAACTTCAAAGTCATTTACATAATTATGTGTTAAATAATTCCAAATTCTCATTTCAGTATTTACATAAGTTATATTATTTATTTTGGTTTGGTTTCCAAATGTTACTAAATATGTTCCTGTTAAATTTTGATTTTCTACAATGTTTTCGCCTGAAATTAATATAACTCCCTGTTTAATTATTTCAATTTTATTATTATTTTCTTTAATTTTTTTACATTTTGCTTGTTTTTTATTCAAAAGTTCTGACAAACATGTTTTTTCTTTTTTTAATCTGCAATAAGTATTTGCTATTTCTGTTTTACAATTTTGAACATTAAGAAATTCATTATTACAACTTATTATATTTTTGTCAATAATCAATTTACCATCTACCTGTGCTATAGCTCTAGCTTCATAATATCTACAAGTAAATTTTATTTTTGGATATTTTATATATACAACAATTAAATTATTTTTTTGAGCAATTTTAAATTCTGAAATATCCATTAAATCTGTAATTGACATTAAACCATGTTGATGGTTTGTAATATTTTTTATTTCATCTAAATGCAAAATTACTGGGTTTAAGGTTCCTATCTTTCCAAGAGTAATTGTATTTATTAAATTTTGAAGTTCATGTTTCATATATTGATTTCTTTTTCTTTTCAGTGTTTTAGCAAATGTATCCCCTTTAATGTTATTTATTGAATCCGTTAATTCCCTGATTACTTTAAAAATTTCTGAATTCGTGGTGAACTGTTTATTATTATTTTCTACTAACTCGTCTAGCTTGTCATTAATTTTCACAAAGTCATCATGATCAGGGGTTCCTGCTATCCATTTCCAAAGTGTTCCTAACTCATTTATTCCTCTCCTTTGTCTAAAAGAATTTTGTTTCAATTGTCCTGACAGAGCCTCAATTACCAAAATATCAGACTCATCATCCAAACTATTGGTTTTTAATTCATCATAATTGTCTGTGCTATATGAAAATGAGGTTTTATAAAATGTTTGCTTTTTTTCGTTTACTAAATTTTCCAAATACGTTAAATTTGTGACATGAAAAACATCTCCATACTCATCGTATATAGAGACGTATCCATTTTCAATTAATACATAATTTTGTCTGGTGTAATCCACAATGTCAGCAGTTATTGGGCCAAATAAGGATGCAATTAAAAATAGTATCATTTTGGGAATCTGTGAAAAATTAAGATTTAATGTTATCCTTATGTATAATTCTTTCTCTATTATTAATTATTATTTTACTTTCTAAATTTTCCTTAACCTGTTGTTTTTTATATCTAGGTCTAAGTTTATTCCTTTCTCCTATGACCTTTTCGTAAATAATTTGGCCGGGATAATATTGTTTCTTTATTCTATTTTTGTTATGGGTTGCAAGCATTTTTTCTTGTGCTTGTTTTAACATTATTGATAAATTCTCGTGTTTTACTTTATTATAAAGAACTTCATTTGGTTTAAGATTTGTGACTGAATGAATCGTTGTATTATATTGTTGAGCTGCTCTAAGGATTGTTTCTAAATCACTTACTATATTATATTCTTCTTTTATACATCTAGCTATTTCAATTATTGTCGAATGGACTCTTTCTATTTGCCCATTTGTTATGCTATGTCTTGGATCGCAAAAATATATTTCGATATTTAATCTTTGCATAAGGGATTTAAATATTGGAGTTGTGAAACTTGGTTCATTGTCTAAAGTAATCTGCTTTACATCCGTGAAAGTCTGAAGCAATTCTAAAACTTTTTCTTCTATATTGGATTTATCTTCTATATGTTTTATTATTAAAAATTTTGAATATGCGTCTACACATGTGATAAATTTTAATTTTTGTGCGTAGAAAATGTCTAAGTGAAGCTGTTCCCCTTCCTTTTCTGGGATTGGAGCTTTTCCTACTGGGATTTTTTTAGGATGTCGATCATATTTATTTTTATTGCATATTATGCAATTACGAATATATTCTTTCATTTTTTCCCTCATTTCTGGCCAATAATACATTTTTTCTATTTGTTTAATATTTTCATTAAAGCTACGATGAGCTCTATTATGGGTTTGTTCAATTATTCCAGACTGATCCTCTCTATTAGTTATATCCATTGGAAAAAGATTTGTATAAACAAATTTATTTTGAAACCTTTGTTTCAGGGGTTCTTGGATTTCATACAAATCCTCAATAGTGCAATGAATTGCAGTCACCAATTTTGGTTGAATAAACTCCTTCAAGATGGTTAATAAATTTTCCACGGTGTCATATTCTATTAAATGTCTTTTCTTTCCGAAATTTTCAATCATTTCATGGATTGTGAATTTATTTTTACACAAAATTATTTGTTGTTTAAATTGATTTACAGGTTTTTTTGTTTCCTGTATTCGAATACTTTCACTACTTTGTGCAGAATGGTTCGATTCATTACTTTCTGAATCCTCTGGATCATCGGACATATTATTTAACTCGAGACGTGACAATGCGTCTGCCACAATATTGGTTTTACCAGGTTGATACACAAATTTCGGAGCAAACTCTTCTATAAAAGCATGCCATCTTTTCATTTTTGGATTAGGGTTACGGGGTGACAAAGCAAATGTCAAAGGTTGGTGATCCGTACGAATTTCCAGATTGGTAACACCATATAAATAATTTCTAAGATTTTTTAATGCCCAAACAATGGCATATAATTCCTTTTCATTAGTTGCATAATTTCTTTCTGTTTTATTAAGAGTTTTTGAAATAAAGGTAATTGGTTTACCCTCCTGTGAAAGCACAGCACCAATCGCCACGTTTGATGCGTCGGTAGTTAATACAAATGTTCTTGAATAATTTGGTTGCGTCAATTCCATTTCTGACGCTAAATGTTTCTTTAATTTATTGAATGCAGAAATACCATCTTGATCTATTTCAATTTTAAATTTTTTTGACATATTCTTAGAAATTCTTCCATTCTCTCCCGAAAGATATTTATTTAGAGGTTTTGCAATTGTAGCATAATTTTTAACAAACTTTCGATAATAACCCGCAATTCCTAGAAATCCTCTTAATTCACGTAGATTTTCAGGTATCGGATAATTTAAAATTAATTTTATTTTATTTGGATCTGTTTTAATAACATTTTGGGCTATTATATATCCCAAAAACTCTATTTCTTCTTGAAAAAATTTTGACTTTTCAAGTGAAATCTTCATATTGGCTTTTTTAAGTATTTCTGTAATTATTTCTAAATCCCTCAAATGCTGGGTCAAATTTTTTGAAAAAATAATTATATCGTCCATATAAACATGGCAAATTTTTCCTATTTGTTCCCGTAATATATCATCCATTGCCCTTTGAAAGATTCCGGGCGCATTCTTCAAACCGAACGGCATTCGTAAAAATTCATACTTACCGTTATTAACGGAAAAAGCCGTCTTTTCTATGTCATTTTCCGACATTAAAATTTGATGAAAGCCTGATTCTAAATCAATGCTTGAGAAATATTTTGACTTGCCCAAATTAGACAAAATTATATTTGTATCCGGAATCGGATATCTATCAGAAATTGTATGTTCATTTAATTTTTTATAGTCGATGACCATTCTAAGCTTTTATGAGCCATCTTCATTCATTCCCTTTTTAGGTACCACCCAAATTGGTGAATTATAAGGACTTTTACTGGGTCTAATTATGTTTTCATTTAACATTTCTGTGATTTCTTTATTTACAAAGGAGTTTACTGATAAAGGATATGGATACTGCCTACTCCAGATAGGCTCAACATTTTTTGTTCTTATTTCTGCTTTTACGTTAGTCATAAACGGAAAGCTGGTATTTATATTCGAATGTGTTTTGGTAATTTTTTCTTTTATATATTCTTTAAATTTCAAAAGTTCCTCACCTTGATTTCTATTACTGAAATTTTCAGAAATTTTTTCTGAATTTTCATCTTCGCTATTTTTATCTCTTTTATTCTTTACATATTTTTTATAATTTGACAATTCTTCATTGTCACTATTTTTTTCACTATCTTTACTAACTTCTGAACCATTTTCATTCATTGTTGAATAATTTTCAACTATATTTCCACTAAACTCACTGTTTAAACTTTCAAGATTTTTTTCATTCAATGAAACAAAATATTTTTTTAATATGATATTGCCGGTAAAATCTTCGGCTGGCTTTGTAGAAACTTTTAGTTCCACAACATTTTTTATTTTCTCTTCGCATTTATTTTCATTGTTGCCGGTATTACCATCGGCGGGCGCCTTAGGATCTTTCTGTCCCAAGGGGTTTAAATTTTCACATGTATTAGACTTCCTTGTTTTTTTTAAATTTTTCACTTTTAACTTTTGTTTGCCGGTATCATCGTCGGCGGGAGCCTTAGGATTCTCTAATCCCAAGGGGTTTAATTTTTCCTGACTTTCATTATGAAAGTTTATATTTACGCTTTTTTCAATAATATTTTCACCACTTCTTACCTTAAAAAAAATTTTCCCATTGCGCAAATCAATGTGCGCTTCTATTCTCTTCAAAAAATTATAACCTAGGAGCAAATCAGACTCCAAGTTATCTATTTCATAGAACACTTGCTTTACACCAAAAAGTGTTATTATATAATAATGTTTAATAATTGAATGACCATTTACTGTTTTTACCCTTTTGTAAATGGCTAATTCTTTTCTATTTTCTAACAATCCTTGCTTTATATAGCAAGAAGTTGCTCCTGTATCGACAAGAGCTTTATATTTTTTATTTAATTTGTTGTTGCAGACTGTGATGTAGGGGAGGTTATCCCCTCTTCTTCTAAAAAATAATCTTCATTTAAATTATTTACTCTCTGATTTTTCTCCTGCGGCCTGAAGCTGTTATTGCTTTCTCTAGGTCGCTTTATTCCATGTGAACTTTGGGCTAAAGGGCTGTTCACATGAGTAGTTGTATTATTTACTGTGGGTTTTGCATTTTGATTAAAAAAATTTGTACTTTTTTGCCCTCTGGCATTATAATTTCTGTCATACATTCTTGACATAGATGGATCTACGTCCATGGATACAGGCTTTGTATAATTATTCTGTTGATTATACACCTGATTTTTTGGGAAGTCATTTTGTTGATTTGCCTGTGAATTATTCCGATTGGGAAAACGCAAATTGTTGCTTGGATAATTTTGTTTTATTTTTAATCTTTCATTTGAAAAATTTTGAGCAAAACGTGCTCTTTGATTATTTGACTCAAGTTCTTGAGCCTTTGCCAAAGCATCCGGTAAGTCCTGAGGACTCAAAGAGAATATAATATCTCTTAATGGCAAATTCAAGCCAGTAATAAAGATTCTAAGGGCATGATCCCTATTTTTCTTATTTAATTCTTTGGTAATATCCGCTGAATTACCATGGGTCATTATAGTTTTATTTATTAAAAGAGTCAGTTTCTTGTTTACTAAATTATAATATTCTACCACAGACATTGAGCCTTGTCGCAAGACACTCAATTCCTGTTCGATAATATGAATTGGACGTTTGTCCGAATATGCGAAATCCATTCGTGCGATTATCGCATCAAAGTTTAAAACTGTGCCATGATTTGTTAAAACATCATTAGCATCCTGGGTTATTTTGTTTCTTAAAATAGTTAAAGCAGCAAAATACTTCCTGCTCTTTCTGACATATAAGCTCATTGCGTTATGAGCTGCTTCTCGCCAACTTACATAGGCATTTAATTTTCCTGAAAATTCAGGCAATGATTTAATAACGTCAAGAGATTCCTGACAAGCAATATTATCGTCAATAGTTTCAGCTACGTAATCGGTAGCACTATTGGTATTAATTTCTAATTGGGATTTTAATTTGACAATCTCCTCTCTTAATTGTATGTTGCTATCAGCGATCAACCTTGTGATCAGATCTACTGTTAATCCTTCACCGTTAGCCATTTTTCCTTTATTTAAAATAAGGAAACCTTATTTTCCTCTTTCTGTAATTCTGCTAGAATTCTATCCAACTCCTCAAGATCTTCGTCTAATACTGGGGTATTATTGTTATGTGACAAAAAAGGATTATTTCCTTGAAAGGGATCTAGAGTCTCCAGAATTTTAATTATTTCATTATTAACCTCTTCAGTGGAGAAACTTTGATCATTATTTAAAGTAGGCTTCTTTGACATATTTATCTGCCTAATATGCTATTAATTCTTCTTCTTTTTCTTAATCAAGGGACACCTTAAAACATCATGTTCCCCACCACAGTAATCGCAATATTTTAGCCTCAAATACTTTGGCTTATTTGGGATATTACCCATTTATATTATTTTTTTTTTTTTTTTTAAATAAAATTTAAAATTGCTGAACAAAATATCAAATTTCAATTACACAACTTAACTATTAACAAATTCACTTATTTTAATGTTTAATCATACCATATTCCGCATGACCAGTCAACTAACCAGGATAAGCAAGGCGTCAGTGTTTCGTATTTTATTCTCGAACTGATTTCCAATTTTTATCACGATGAGCACCAATTGGGTTGTTGGGTAAAGTTGATTTCTTTCAATAATTTGTTAAATATTTTTTGTTCTTTTTATTGTTTCAAAGTTTTTCATGCTCTTAATTTTTGTCAAATTTTTTATTAGGATACACAATAAAAATTTTTTTTTTTAATTATGATTATGTTGATTTCCTCGACGGCTTGCTGCCGGGACCAAAGGAGGCATTGGAAAACATATATATCGGTGACTACGCCAGTCACTTTGCTGACACTCTTCACTACAATAATGGTCACCACATCTCTCGCAAATTCTTGATGTTGGGTTTTGGCACACAATACACCGACCCGTAAGATTTGGTGCAGGCATAAGGACAGTTTCAATGAAACCCTTTTATTCACAAAGATCAAGGATATTTTATTCCTTATTTGATCTTTAACTTTTCGAATTCACTCGCGTACTAGGGTACTTGTACTTTTCCCCTTAAAATTCGTATCGCGAGCCCCACGTTGGGCGCCAATTAAGTTTTGCCCTTTGGCAAAATGGTTTTTAAAAAATAATAAGATACTAATTTATTTTAGTTCGCTTTCTGACGAACGAGTATTTATTAGAGCGTAATATAGTATTGAACGCGCTTCTCTAAAAAACTGAAACTTAATTCTAGATTCACGCTTATTTATAGCTTACAAAATTGTTTACTTAATTTTAGCTTCATGAAATTGTGAAATAGCTTAGCCTTGAAATGAAGATAGAAGTAGAGCATTCCAAAGATGCAAGGAGGCTTATTTATGTCAACAAAGTGCGTTACTCTAAAGAATGATTTCTAAAGAATCAATTATGCAAAAAGATGATTGTTTATAGTTACGCTAATGGAGCTGTATGAGGCTTCCGTTAGCGTATGATTCATATGAAGAATCCACTATGTAGAAAGATGAATTTTGTTTACAATTACGGTAAAGAAGCTGTGTGGAGGCTGCCGTTAACTTGTATGCTGCATTTATACCAAATTTTATTGTGATTTTGATTCTGGAAACCTTTTTGCAATTGCTTGATCCGTTCGTGAGATATACGTAATTAAAAGGAGCCGTCTTTTTTTATTTTCAAATAACGGTAAATTGCAAATATCTCAAAAACGGTACCATGAATCAAAAACGAATTCGATTTTCGAAATCAGGGGGTGGTTTTACATACGAATTTCGTAATGGCGTCCTTGGTAAATTTTGGCCCTCGACCAGTGTTATTTGCAGTGGATGGCGGTAACAAACTACCCTCTAACAAAAAACGGAGCTTTCTGGCAGCATTCGAAGTCATAGAGTGGAAGTTTTACTTAATACAACTCTAATGGAAGAAAGCTGTTTTCGTTTCTTACTAGCTAAGCTCGTCTCCAAAACTGCTTTAAACCCGTATTTTTTTATGAAAACGAAACAGTTACTTTACGACAAAAGTAGCAAAAAAAATTTGAACTTGTTTATACAAAACTTACTGTAAATAAAACTGCGTCCTAAAAATTTTATTTTTTTTTATGTATTTTGAATTCTTTTTAACACAAAAGGGCGTATGAGCAGAAAATACAATTTCCAATTGCACTACACAGGACAAAAAAAAAATAAAACATGTGGGCAATGCAGTTTTAGCTTCTCTTTCAGAATGATTAGCATTTTCGAATATGTAAAAGAAAGAAAAATTACGAAATATAAAATTTGCCAAATTGCAATTTAAAACAACATCGCAAACATTAGCAGGAAGCGAGGAAAACGGCGTGGAAATCAGGTGCGGATCTCCTCTAAATGTTTGCCTTGATGGCACCTTGTTCTCCTGGAGGGCGGATTTTCGGGGCAAAAAAAGAAGTACATTCGTCGGCAGCCATTACATCTTGCGTCATCTCTCTGCCCCTCATAATCTAGTCTATAGCAAGCGCCATCCAATTATTCTCCCTTAAGCCTGCCGTTTCACCCATCTGCTAGTCCGGTTGTCCACAAGATCTCCTTGCACGGGAAAAACCAACTAATGCTGCGCCTTCTATGCACTCAATATTGGATCCCAAAGTTGAAAGATATGATCCGGTAAACCATCCATAACTGCAAAGTCTGCACCGTCTTCCGAAAACGAACGAAGACCCAACTGATAGGCGCTCTATCTCAAAACCACGTTCTCCCGCCTGTCTACCAACACTGGTGGAGATTTCGCTGGACCCTTCGACTCAAACCTTACAGCAGAAGGGGATGTCGTCTTTCAAAAGCCAACGTTTACCTCTTTTCTGCTTCACGAAAAAGTCGGGTTCCTGGCAGCGTTCGACAAGTTTGTTGCGAGTGGACGATGTCCAAGGAATATATGTATACTCCGACAATGGAACTAACTTCTCGAGCACTCCGCTCAGAGTTCAAAATCTCCTATCGGACTTTGAAAAGATCTCTTTTATAAATCATAAATTTACTCTTGAAGAGGACATTTCTTCGTTGGAGGACATTAATTACCCACACTGGAGATCGACGTTAGCGAGAATCGCACCTCGATCGTCAGCCGATGGGAAAAACTGAAGGCCCTACAAACTTGAAAAAAGCAGACCTCGTATTTCTAAAGTAGGACAACCTGCAAACGAATGAAGACTAGGACGAATCGGAGATCCTATTTTAGTCGAAGTCACAACCGAATTATTCCGACATCCCACACAATTATAAATCGCATTTACATTCAATCTATATAAGACTAAATATAATTCCATGTAAATCAAAAATTAATCGAAATGCTAAAAAGTTAATAGCGATCAGCTTCCATATCTGAATATGTCTGTCATATATTAAACACTGCAAAGATATTAATAAACACGTACGCACTTGGAGTACCCAAGTCGAATGCAAACATTTTCAAAATAACTTGCTCCAATGTCGTACGTGTCATCGGCGATGGACGTAAACTCACCAACATCTGGATTGCAGATTTCCCCGTAATTGTATCCAACGACATTTTGCTTAGGAATCGATCGATGTCCGATGCCGAAATATAAAGCTTGGTTATCCAAAACCAAAAAATTTCGTTGATATTGAAGTGTGTCCAAGTGAATACATATCTACAAAATACGCAGCACCTGCGCTGTCTAAATTACTTGGTCAGTGTCTAAGCTTTAGAGAAGGCGAGTTGTTTTTTAAGTTATTATTATTTTCTATTTTATTCATTATTTGGCTCAGGTTCTATGTGACCATGTTTGCCTAAATGTTCAAAATTGTTCTTTGGAGAACGAGAGGGTATGTATTTGTCATTGGTGGTAATTGAGGAGTTGCGTGCAAAAAGGGCACAAGGTGACATGTGCCCTTTTTGCGTAAAATGGCTAATTAGAAAGAATAATCTATGTTTTCTCTCCTCTCCAAATATGGATTTGATATCTTTTAATTTGGCTTAGCAACATCAAAAAATGTTGAGCTATATATATGCTTACTTGGTATTTTTTTTCCAAAATTATGTTTTGTTGCTCATACGTTCGTACAGTGTTTTTCTTATACACTACCCGAAATAGCTATAAATGCATCCATTTTATTGCATTTTTCACCAATTTCTGTTCCAGCAAAACTATTTCAACTAATTTTTTATGAATAATGTGAATTATTTTTTAAAAGTGTAAATTAAATATAAATTTTCATCAAAATTTCAAAGTATTTTCTGAAAATTTTTAGATTCTTTTTAAATATATGGCTTTGTATCGGATTAAATTTTAGTACAATAAGGTGCTAATCTTAAGTGCGTGAAAATTGGTAGTATTGAAAAAAAAAACGGATAACAACTTTAAATTAAGAACGTATTGCATTCTCAATTATACCTCTTCAGGAATAATATTAGCTGGTGAAAACTATAATGAATGCTATTGTTCCTTTAGCCTTTGGAAGACAAAAAACGAAGAAAATTTAGAAGTTATTTTGATGTCTGTATGACATTCGCAACAATTAATCCAGAAAAAATTAATGATCTAAAAGATTTAATGCAATATTTGGAAAAAACAGATTCGGACTGGTACATATAAGAATAATTTATATACTAGCGCAATACACACTGATTCTTATAAATTATCTGATGCAGAAGATAGTAATAGTGATTTGGATTATTAAAAATATTGTATAAAATAAAAATAATTTGTTCTTTAGCAAAAAAAAAAACCTTATTATATATGTATGTATCTTTGCTTTAAATTCTTGGTATTGTTAACGATAAGCGTATTTCTTTGAACCCTGACCCAATTCGTGGTCTTTTATGGAAATAAGTACCCGTGAACGACATATTAGTTCAATATCATTTCGACGCTATTTAATTTTCCGTACAGCTCCATAATGCTTTTAGGTATGTAAATATGTGTACTAGGTTATGTAATAAAAGTCCGCTTGGAATAAAAAATTATTAATATTTACAGAATACACGTTTTTATGAAGTTAAAACAAGATGCACCCTTCGCTTTCCTGGTTATATGCAAAAAGGGCACATTTATCACCGATTTATTTCATCGTTTTTCGCTAACGATGTAAAGTTTCGCTTTTGTAACTGTACCAAGTTAAAAGATAATACACAAGATAACAATAATATCAATATCTTTTTCTATATACTCCAACAACAATAAAGTTGCAATGCTTCAAAAGTTTAAAACACGAATATCTCAAAACATACTTTTCATAGAAGTGCCCTTTTTGCACGCAACTCCTCAATTGTTGTACCCGTGGTGAATAAATTATAAAAAGAGAAATAAAAAATAAAATAAAAAATATTTTTAATCTAAAATGTTTTTAAAATGAACTAAAAACTCCAAAATAATTTCTCCTTTGCCTACATAGATTTTTCACCACGTAGAGCTTGTCCTGAACATTTATTAGTGGGTATTCTCATAGGCATTACAGTACTTGGCAAGATTGATATGTATAAAAACATTGGTGCACGCTATAGATGGTTCACATCAGTTTCTAAAAATCTTACTACCGATATGAGCTTTCCTTAAAGAAGATAATCTTTTCACGATATAGCGGGCTCCAACGAGTTACTACACTCAACATTATGTACTGTGTCCTGGGGTTGCAGGGAACTGTCATTTGTGACGAAGCGGCCAGGTAGACCACAAACCACCCAACATACGGAAATATAAATCCGTGACAATTAATGCTCGACGACTAATTTTTCAGAATCCAAAGCTTCAGCATATAAAGCAAAAAGGCGGAGACACGGGGCACCACGTTTACCATTTCGTGGCGCCTGTGCCAGAAGTCGCACAGCATTCGACTGTGCCCAATCTACCGGGGCTTGTCCAACGTGGAGCGACTAAGGGTGATCATCGACGCGCGGTACTGCACTAACTGCCTGTCGCCCTTTCACCAGAGGAGGTCATGCCCCAGCGAAGATCGGTGCCACCGGTGCAATGAACAGCACCATACCTCTATACACACCGACGAGGCACCACCGACCATCCACGACGACGATGCCACAAGCTCGGAGGGAGCACTATCCATCCACATTTCAGAGAAGACGCTGACATGGGCAGAAGAAGTAGCTGACGAAGAAGCCAATCGTAGGGAGGACATTGCTGCACTCACGTCCAGGGCTCAACCGGTTGCGTTGGAACCTCGCCGCTTTCGACCACTCCTTCAACATGAGAAACCCTCCAACCTTCCACGCGGGGATGGCGCGGAGACACGTCCTTTCCGCCCACCGCACCGTCCTTCCGGAGGGCGCCGTGCCGACGCGGAACCACGTCCGCCCCGCTCGTCCCGACGTTCCGCTGGCAGGGCGGCCCGTATCCATCACGTAGACAAAGCACAGCTCTCGTGATACAGGAGAGGACACCTTCTGGCTTCAGAACAGGGCGCCTTGTGGAGGATCCTTTAACTATAACGCTCGCCTTCGTAGCTATCGCAAAGGACCTCGGTTTGGAGCGCACCGGCACGCACTACCACACCAAGTTCACTCTCGTCCTTCGCGGAAAATATGGGGTAGTCGGAGAAGTGACAACCCAGGCCACAGTAGTCGCTCGCTATTCGCGGCTCAGTTCGACAACTTCACTCGATCCGTCAGTAGCTACGCCATTCCAGTTCATGAAGCTGGCGAATCCTACATTACACCGGGCAGCACCAGTCCGGCTTACATTATGCGCCGACGTCTACGCCAGCATTGTGGTCAGCGGCGCACCTCCACCTCGACTGTGGGGGGGCTCCTGACACAAGGAACCGTATTTGGCTTGGTGGTTTCGGGAGCCCACCAGCAATAAACAATACATATCCTAACTAAGTAAAGTGCACCAAAGTTAACCCACGTCCATAGCTACTAATCGCTTCTTTTCACCCACAGGAACCGCAAACATGGACGCTGCACAGGGGCGACGACACGAAAATAGAACTTACATAGCTTTAAGTTATAAATAATTGCTTATTTTTCCGGGTCTTGGCCGCTGAGCGCGTTTGAGAGATTGCTTGCCGCAAGGGGGCCGGCATGTTTAGGCCACCGGTCTAAATATTAAGGCACACAATAAGGCGCAGAGCTTTTACTTTTTACCTCCGTCGAAACCGATAACCGTACCCCACACACTGCCCTGCTGGCAAGAATAGGTTCAATAAAAATGGGCACAGAAACTGTGAATGAGGTCTTGTCTGGGACCATCCTAGATGTCGAACTACGTTTTCAGTAAAATCGGGACTGCTCGTTTTCGCGAAATATCCCACTTTAACCCTTTAGGACCTTCAAAAATATACATTTGACCAAAAAATCTTCTCAAAACTAGTTTTTGTATGTTTGTTCGTGTAGGTGGTTTCTATTACTCAAATAAATTGACAAAAGTCACACATTTAAAAAAAATTGCAAAACTACTATTAAATAAAATTAATTATTCGTTTTTAGGGCACTAGTTACAGCACCCTGTTTTTGTAATGCAAAAAAAAAACAAAAATACTCCTTATGATTTTTTTTTAAGCGGAACACGAATCCGTGGTCCAAAAATTTCCATCATGTCCCGTTTCTGAGAAAAAATGTTTTTAGACCCCAAAATTAGTACAATTTGAACAAGCCCCCTGTGCTCTGGGTGCTCTTATTTGATTTGAATATCAGCTCATATATAAACCAAGGTTTATGAAACATTATCTAAGATAAGAAAACATTGTGGTATATGTCGCAATTATTTTATACAGATTTTCAAAGTTGGCCGAAATTACAAAATCATGTTTTTGGTACATTTTTGAAAAATTATATAAATTTACCCCGATCTGGCACCAGTTTTTTACATACCAGAAAATATTGCATGGTTTCTAGTCTGTCAATGGTAAGAAAATCTTTTTATTACCACTTACCATGAAAATAATATCTTCATTTATTACCACCTCGTTTCCGTTTCTTTTATACAAAATTTCTGTGTAATATTTTCAGTATCAGCATATATTTTGTATAGAAATTGATGAAAGAAAAAATAAATTAAAATAACAGGGTGCTGTAACTAGTGCCCTTAAAACGAATAATTAATTTTATTTAATAGTAGTTTTGCAATTTTTTTTAAATGTGTGACTTTTGTCAATTTATTTGAGTAATAGAAACCACCTACACGAACAAACATACAAAAACTAGTTTTGAGAAGATTTTTTGGTCAAATGTATATTTTTGAAGGTCCTAAAGGGTTAAAGCTGGATATTTCGCGAAAACGAGCAGTCCCCATTTTACTGAAAACGTAGTTCGACATCTAGGATGGTCCCAGACAAGACCTCATTCACAGTTTTTGTGCCCATTTTTGTTGAACCTTTTCTTGCCAGCAGAGCGGTGTGCCCACCGGGTAAGAGCGAGATCTATTATTTGGCGGGGGATACAAATTAAATTATTGATTTCAACTAATTCACTTATAATTGCATTTAAACGTTTGATTCTAATAAACTAGTTCATATTTGTTTGTTTATACGAACTAACGATTTTTTTACTTTCTTTCCACTTCACCCCTTATTACCAGCGCTTAAAACTTCGTAGTGTCATACCAAGCAGCAAGCCGCCGTAATATAAATAAATCGACACCGAAAACAGACCTTCGCATTTCTTAAATAGAGCTACTCAAGCCCCACCTAGTATCATCGTAGTAATACATGTTCCGAATGTTTGTGATCAAATACTTAGTCAAATAACTTAATATAGTAACTCATACTTATTGCCTTTTTCGGTTTTTGGCAATGACCCAACTGCATCAATCTGAACTACATATATCGAAGGCTTTTGCCGGCTTTTGTCGGCGTATTAGTCAAAATCATAGATTCTTTTAAATTTTTATTAATTTCATTTTTGTTACAATTTATGCATCTCTCAATATATTTTCGTATTCCATTTTACATGTTTTTACAAGGATATTTTTGTGTTGTGTTATTAGTTGTTCGATTGATTCCTGGGTGGCCACCATTACCAGGATCATCGTGATACTTTTGCAAAAGATTTCCAATTTTTTCTTTATCTGTCACATGCATAACCTCCGGAGTTAATGCAATAGTTAAGTTTTTGAGAACTTTGGTACCAATTTCTTTAAATGTGTTTACTCGAGTATAAAAAGAATTTGTCTCCTAAGGGCAACTGTATTTTATTGATTTCCAAGTTGCCGACTGCTTTCGTACGCCTGGCCCTTTGGTTAATCTTCGCCTCAACAATAGGATTATTTATATTTATTTCACTACAAATCTTCTTTCCTTTCTTCAAATATAATTTCGGAGGATCGAAAACTAGCTGAACTAGTCTTTTTACTTCACATTTATTAAGAGCTTCATATATTACAGGGTTCTCTTTTTGGCTTTTCTTTACTTAATTTTCATTATTATTACTGAAATTCTTGTTAGTTTCCGCTTTTGTCGAAATTTTCATTATTGTACATGCTGGTATTGACATTCCTTTTAAATCTTTTATATCTATTAAGAACTGGGCGTCTGCCACGTAACTGGCCTTTCCAGATACATATATGTATACTCCACTCCAAAGCCATACTCCTAACCTGATTTTAGTTAATTTATATGAAGGGTTTTGTTTTCTGTTACTTTATTTATTTCGCCTTTTGCAAACGATCTTGAGTCAAACATAACCACTTGCGTCAGTTGTAATACATAACTCTCTATCAAAATCGGGATATTGACTGATATTTGGACTAATAAATGCATTTCTTAGGTAGTGAAATGATTTTTCGCAATCGACTGTCCAATTAAAAACAACATTTTTCTTACCAAGCCTTGTTAGTATTCCAGCGTATTCCGCGAATTTTTTTTATGAATCTTCAACAATAATTGCAAAATGCAACAAATCTTTTTGCTTCGTTAGTATTTTTTGGGGTTGGGTAGTTTTGAACAATTTTAGTTTTATTTGGGTCTGGTAAGATTCTAGTACTTGTGCATTTATGCCCAAGCTAAGTGACTTCGTGGCTGAAAAATAAACATTCATCGGGTTGCAATTTTAAATTATATTTTCTGCAACTTGAAATACGACGACTCGGTAGCGACGACCCTATTGTAAACTGGATAGGGATGGCACTGCGGTCAAGAGTCATAAGCGCCAAGGTCGGAGGAAGTGAAGTAACGGCACACTTGTAGAGAGAAACTCCTCAGGGTGGAGTGCTGTCTCCACTGCTTTGGCTTTGTGTTATAGACGGAATCCTTCACAAACACAACAAGAGCGGAGTAAAAGTGGTTGCCTACGCGGACGACGTAGTACTACTAGTATGGGGTCTGTGCCCTAACGAGATTAGAGACATCATCACTAAGGAAGCTGAGTGGATGGGCAGAGGCTGAGGGGCTTAATGTCAATCCCTCAAAGACCGAACTACTGTTATTCACAAATAGGAAAAAATACCAAGTTTCAATCTACCTTCTCTTTATGGTCAAGAGTTGCAACTTTGTGATGGGGCGAAATACCTAGGCGGCCTCTTGACACCTAAGTTAAAGTGGAAACTAAACATAGAAAACAGAATCAAACGGGCATATGGAGCTATGTACGCCTGTAAACGAATGTTAGGCAGACAGTGGGGCCTGAGCCCGGGAATCACAGCATGGATGTACAAAGCAATTATTCGACCGATCTTAGCCTACGGAGCAATAGGGTGGTGGAGGGCAGCCGAGCTGGGCTACATTAGGAACATATTAAGCAAAGTTCAGTGGGCTGCCTGTGGCGCAATCACAGGGGCGATTAGATCATGCCCCACAGAGGCTCTGAACGTGATATGCAATATACCACCGATCGATCTCTTTATCAAGGAAACAGCATCTAATAGTGCACTCAGTCTTCGGGAGTTGGGACTCAAGACAGTTGTCGGCACAAACTTTGAGGTTATTTTCCCATCTAGAAATGACTGGAGAAGGGGGAACTACCACAGAATTTCGACATCTCAATTTTCATGGATGGATCCAAAATGGATTGTGGAGTGGGAGCGGGGGTTTTCGCAATTCTCCCAGACGTGTCCTTGTCAATGCGTCTTCCAGACTCTGCGAGTGTATTTCAATCGGAAATGTATGCTATCCAGGAGGCATGCAGGGCATTGTTGCAACCTTCCGGGAGAGAAGCAGACAATTAGGAGCAAACAGAAAAAGACCTTACAGAAATAATATATATGATAATTTGCCTCACGTTTATCGCCAAAGGTCTATAAACTTCCCTGGCATAATGGAAGGCTAAAAAAGTTAAAGAAGTTATGGTAATTTGGAGCACAAAGTAATGTATGAGAAATATTTGATTGAGTTTAACTGTTTAAATAACTTTCTTTATAAAAATTATTTGCTCGCGTTTGAAAGAAATATTAAATCTAATCCCAAGGCTTTTTGGAGTTTTGTTAATTCTAAACGTTTCTCGTCAGTTATCCCGTCCACATTGTCTTACAATGGTATGAGTGCAAGCACAGCTGATGAAAGGGCAAATCTTTTTGCTGAATTTTTTAAATCTAATTTTATTGATAACTGTGTTCCGAGTGATATTTCTGGTGTTGGGCGATTGGATTCTTCGCTTGATATTGGATCCCTAGTTTTAACTGAGGAGGACATCTTCGAAGCTATAAGGGACCTAAAATGCTCTAAGCAAGTTGATGCTGACAATGTTTCAGCTTTCTTTCTCAAACAATGCTCGCCTTCTATAATGTATCCATTACTGTTGTTATTTAATTTATCTCTTAGGTCTGGTTATTTTTTGGATGGTTGGAAAGTAACCTCTGTTACTCCAGTTTTCAAATGCGGTAGTAAAAATCAGGTATCAAACTATCGTCCAATCTCTAAAATTACTAACTTTGCAAAATTATTTGAAAAGATCACTAGCTCTAAAATTTGTTTTGCCACCAAACCTTATATATCGTGTACTCAACATTTGTATTTCAGCCTTTGTGGATGGCTTACAGGTAGATAGAATTTATGCTGATTTGTCTAAAGCATTTGATGGGGTGTCTCACGACATATTAATTTTCAAGCTTGAAAAATTTGGATTTCATTCTTCTGCCTTGTCGTGGGTGGAATCATATCTAACTGATAGAACTAACTATGTTGTGGTTGACGGAGCAGTGTTGCCATTTTGGTGCTTTTAGAGCTAGATCTAGCTCTTTTTTGGCGTTTAGCTCCAAAATTCTGTTTTTCTAGTCCTTTTTTTCATTTTTAGCTCTTTTTTGGCTCCAAATTTATTTGTAAAATGGAGAAAGTTTTTATTTCTTTTATAATCGACGTCGATATTATTATATTAGTTTCATTGTGTACCATGTGGCAACTTAGTTTCCCTCACCGATAAAAATTACCTAAATCGGTTAACTTATGATTAAACATATGTTTATTTTGCGAACATGAATAGAAATGGAAAGGTAAGTAAATTGTGTGTAAAAAACACTTTCCTAAGTTGCTAAAGATTCTGAACAACCTTCTGTCTTCATGATAAATAATCAGAGAAAATATTTCAAGCGTTTTGAATTCTGAGTCAGAATTAAAATGACTTCATTTGGCTTTGACGCAAAAATAAAAATAAATAATTTTTGAGTTTTACTAAAAATTAAATATTTTTTTCTTAACTATTTATCAACCTTGATAATTTTTCAAAAACACACTTACATATTTTTTTTGTTGACTTAGTTATACTTTTTATACGTTTTAAACATTGTTTAAGTTAAATCTATACTATAATAAATCTCTAGAAAAGTCGCACATTAAACATTTCTTTGAAAAAATTACTGGTGATGACTTGGGGAATGCTATAGAGTTCATCTGATCCATTTCTGAAATTATTATCTGTCTGTTTGTCTGTTTGAACTTAAGGATATTTTAAACTTTTGATGAGAGTTTCACTAATGGACTGCTTGAAGCTTAGAAAGGGACCTGCACTATCAAAATCGAACGACAAACAAAAAAGATATACTGATTTTTATGGAGGTATGTACCTATGAAATGTTTTTTCTTACATAAATTTATATGGAGAAAAATGCACTTACTTTGTCAAAAAAAAAACTAAGCGCGCCTCTCTAAAATTTTTTTCAATTGCAGCTAAATCAAAAATCAATTGAATATGTATGTACACTAAGGTGGATCGACGAAAAAAGTGTTTCCAGTCCACCCCTAGGATTAAAGATATTTTGAAGGCGATCCCAAACAAATTTTTTTTTTTGCCACACCCCCCCCCCCCCCGATGGGCTATTTACTTTTTTTGATAATACGTCGCCATTTTAAGTCCGATTTTAATGAGCCGTACACCGCTGTTCATGGCTTGGAAGCCGCCACAATTCTTACCTTAATCATTTTCAAGAAAAAGTTTCACAGAATTTAAAGGCCTTTTCGACAGACTAAAAAATATTGGAATTTAGGTATGATGTGAAACGAGATACCGACAGTCACTACTAGAATTTGAACTCGGAATAAAAAATGATTAAGGTAAGAATTGTGGTGGCTTCCAAGCCATGAACAACGGTGTAGGGCTCATTAAAATCGGACTTAAAATGGCGACATAGTGTCAAAAAAAGTAAATAGCTCATCGGGGGAGGCGTAGCAAAAAAAAAAAATTTTTTTGGGATCGCCTTCAAAATATCTTTAATCCTAGGGGTGGACTGGGAACCCTTTTTTTTGTATGGGAACCGATCCGCACTAATGTACACTGCCGTCCTATGCGGGGGTCAGCATATCTTTAATAAAACTCTAGATAAGTTGCTTCTGTATATTTGAAATTTCCTTGCAAAATAACTGGGGATGACTTGGGCAAAGTTAATGAGTCAAATAGAGGGGAGATGACAAAATGTCGAAGTTAGACTGTTAAAAAATGCCTTTACTTTTGTAGGTTGCTGTAGACATACATAAAGGAGATATAATGTGGGAAAAGAAATATTGTTCTGAACCTTCTCAGCCTGTAAATTGTTTTCGCAATTGAAGGTAGAAGGAATTTATTAACTACTTAGGTACATACCGAACAAATCTCGGTACCCTGCTAGTGTGAAATAAATGTAAAAACTTACATACAATACTTGAGTGCCTTTTAGCTCATTTTTTACATGTTTTGGATTTTCTTGAATAAATCTAGCTCTTTTTTTTCTCAAATCTAGCTCCAAAATAAATTGTATCCTGGCAACACTGTGACGGAGTGAAATCTTTTTCCTACAGAGCTATCTCTAGGGTCCCACAAGGTAGTATCTTGGGTCCGATATTTTTTGCTATTTCATCAATTATTGCTCTGATTGTTTTACTTTGTGTGAACATCTATTTTATGCTGATGACTTGAAAATCTTTATAAAAGTAACAAGCTTTTCTGATATTGAAATAATGCGAAATGAGGTTAACAAGTTTCAAGAATGGTGTGATCGAAATATGCTATTGATCAATATTGAGTAATGTTGCTCGGTCACTTACAATAAAATTAGATCAACACTTTTGTTCTGGTACTCCATTTCTGGCTCTGCCCTCAGCTCTACCACTACAATCAAAGACCTTGGGGTAGTTTTTAACTCGAATTTTACTTTTGTTGATCATCTAAATTATATCATACCCAAAGCTTATTCGTCTCTAGCCTTCATTAGGCGTAATAATTCGGAGTTCAAGGATCCTTATACTAAAAAACTACTGTATAGCACATTTGTTAGGTCCAAATTGGAATATGCCTCTATAGTCTGGAATCCATCCTATGAAGTACATTCCAATAGAATTGAGCGTATACAAAAAAAGTTTCTAAAATTTGCATTATCTAGTATACGGTTTAACATGCCTATTCCATCTTATGTACCTCGCTGCAGACTTATCAATCTGCATACTCTTGCCAGAAGAAGATTTATATCTGGCTTAGTTTTTATTCGCGATGTTCTTAATGGGGCTATTGATTGTCCTTACTTACTGCATTGTATAAAACTCAATGCTCCAGCTAGAAATTTGCGACATCATGATTTCTTTGCTATTGACCTCTGTAGGACCAGATATGCTCAAAATGAACCAATTATAATTGGTCATTGATAATTATCAGACTATTAGCGGAATATAATGTTTTATGTAGACATATTTGCAAATCGCAATGCATTTAAAGAAAAATTGTTTTTGTTCTATTTTTAAGATAATTTTATAGTATCTAATATAGACTAAGAGTTAGGTTTGTATTCCATAGACTTAAATGAATAAAGAAAATAATAAAGAAAAGCCAATTATGATGTATGTATGTAAGTAACATTTTGCACTAAAACACCTTTGTTTAATCTAGTCTGTAAGATTATTGTAAATCATAGACTGAATAAATGAAAATGAAAATGAAAATTTTAGGCGCTTTTGTCTATTACTACATAATCCTTTAAATTTTATGTTATAAAATCGTAATCTTCAATGATTGCATATGGGCAAATCCCAAATAGTGTTACATTTTTCAATACTCGGATGCTACACATGGGTTAATGAATTAAAGCGGGTAAAAAGAATATGAATATTTTGTTTTACGTATTGACCTTCTTCTCTGACGGAAAAAATGTAGACAATAAGTCTTTACAGAACTTTGAAAGGTGAAAAAAGTCGAATTTACCGCTTTTGCGAGTAATACTCTTAACTTTCTTTTTAGTATTTCGACAGCCACACTGCAAAACCCTGTATGTTCAAAACCAAAAAGTTTTCAGGAGAGGGAAAAAACTGTAATAATTATAACGTATGTATATGAGCGACGGTTATTTCATTTCACCACTGTAAAGAAACGGGAAGTTGTAACCCGATTTTGACTGAATTTTAATGTGAGGAATATCACGATCTATGGGAAATGCTCAGAACCTTATTTTTGGAAAAATAGTGACTTACGGGGTTTTGCAGTGTGGCTGTCGATTTATTCCATAAAACTTTTGTTGTTGGTTTTTGCGGTCTTTCTTGTTTTACATATTTGTAAGTTTTGCAAGCTCGAGACCCAGCGAACAATAATTCATAGTTGAATTTTTATTGTCAGTTTTTGGGAAAAATTGATAATTGGAGAAAAATTACAAAGTTTAATCAACAGCGATGGATAGGATTACATGTTTCAGAGTTTCCAGGCTCATCATCAGATCCCTTTTCGGACACTGGGATGCGAACCAGTGTCCGAAAAGGGATCTGATGATGAGCCTGGAAACTCTGAAACATGTAATCGTATCCATCGCTGTTGATTAAACTTTGTAATTTTTCTCCAATTATCAATTTTACCCAAAAACTGACAATAAAAATTCAACTATGAATTATTGTTCGCTGGGTCTCGAGCTTGCAAAACTTACAAATATTCCATAAAACTTTAATGCATGTATCGCTTTGAAATTTTACCAGTTGTAGTTTTTGAGACGAAGATTCTAAAAATGTAAACTCGGTTGATGTACTCCTTCAATATTAAATTTTATCATCAATGAAAGTAGCGATACTCTATTTTTGGTCATTTTCAATATTTGTGAATATGTGCTTATACATACGTTTTTGAGGCAACAGAGTATTAAAATTTTGGTTGTGCAAAATGATAGCCCAATATACAGCAAAACTTTCTGTGATTTTGATATTGATGTGCTCCCTTTAGTTTTCAAGGTAGAGGAAGAAATGTCGAGCTACTTTGGTGCGTAACTTTTTTGAAGTTAACTTCTTAGGCGGCGATATGAAGTTTTTATTGAGAGTAAAATTGAGAAAATTGTATTGTAATAGATGATATAACGGGAACTATGCAACGGAAATAGAATATTAGTTGTTGTCTTTGAAATCCTCACTACTGCTGCGTAGATGGCACTAGAAACGCCAAACTTGAAAAGGTGTTAGGAACAGGCCGAGAAAATTGTATTGTAATAGCCCAGCAAACATTAAGGTTAGAGGACGATTAGAAAACGACTCGAGTTCTAATGTTATTCTCTAAGGTAGATGGTTAGAGAACGATTTGTGAAACTGTCGCGAATTATAGCATTCTCGACAAAAAGGGGACTTAGTTCTCGATATCGAGAAAAAGGTTAGTTATCGATTCGAATTCTAACGTGAAATTCTAATGGGATTCTAATGAGAAATTTCTAACTGAAACGAAATGAAATCCAATTGTTCTTGTTTAATTCTATTTCGATAAATTTATTGCTTTAAATATGTTTGACATGTTTTAAGCTTAAATATCTAATGGGAATAAAATTCAAAGTTTGTATACCTTCGTTTATAAATACAATACTTGACAATACACGTATCTTCGCTATTCGAGTGTTTCTCTAATCGTCCTCTAACCTAGTTCTCTAACGTGATTTTCGATTAGAGATACATTAGAGAACTACATTAGAATTCTAATGTAAAACTACAGCATTTCTCTAACGTTAGAGGCTGTGTTTGCTGGGAGATGATATAACGGGAACTATGCAACGGAAATAGAATATTGGTTGTTGTCTTTGAAATCCTCACTACTGCTGCGTAGATGGCACTAGAAACGCCAAACTTGAAAAGGTGTTAGGAACAGGCCGAATACTAGGCATGGGACTATTCGAATAAAAATTGTTCGAATAAACAAAACTTTTATTCGGCGGGTACAAAAAATTCGAATAGTATTTATTCGAATTTTTTTATTCGTTTATTCCAATATTATTATTCGTTTATTCGAATATTATTATTCGTTATAGTACTATTCGAATATTTTTGTTAATAGATTTTTAAAACGATATTCGTTGTTTTCTTTGCTTGTACCTATGAGCGCGCATTTATGTTTTGTATGTTTTGCATGTATATGTGTATGTTTACGTGTACAAATGTGTGCCCAAGCGGTTACAATTTTTCTTGCATTATTCGAATAGTGGTAACGAATAGTTGTATTTATTCGGTTAATGGTGGTTGAATAGTTTTTGGCTTATTATCTTAATAATTAAATAGCTATTTGTACAGTGTTGTGGGAATAATAAAATACAATTATTGGTAATAATTGAAGCTGTAAATAGGCATTTACTATAAAGTTACTATACATAAATATGTATTTGTACATTTATATGTTTATTGCAGTTACATTTGTTTAGTAAGTTTTGTGATAGGGCTTCAAGCAAGAGATGCCGAAATTCATTATGTATACTGTTGGTTAAGGTAACAAAAGGACGGGTTCGTGCCGATCTTTCATGTTCACATGTGTAAATAGTTTAATTTGCGTAAAGAAACTAATACTATCTACCTGCTTTCTATATTTTGTTAAATACTCATATGTCTATATCTACTTGCATATGCACGTAAGTAGGTATGGTCATAGAAATTTGCGAACTCTTTGTATTGAATGGGCTGGTTAAGGAGGATCATTAGTAGGTAGATTTTGTCATGCTTGTTGAGTATAATATGTTGAGTAAATAGTTATATTAAATGGACCTAAGGTGGCTTTATGTATGCGTCCAAACCACAACTGCATATAACATCTAAAAATCAATTAGTTTGGCCTAGGGTGTTCATCACCATCTTTTATAGTTTTAAATAATTCTTCGGATTTTGTAAGAATTTAATTCAAGTACATTAGAACTGGAATGTCCCCCCAAATCAATAAAATTCAATCCTCAGACTCGTACGGCTTGATTTTATACCGGCGCATAAATTCGTTCTACCAGGCACGCAGAAAAAATGCGTGCGCGGATGCTATTTGACAAAAATTTCTATTCGCCCCCTTGAGATTGAGACATGCCTTAGGTCGAATTACATATTCCGTGAATGGATGAAATTGGTTCCATTCCATGGAATAAATCAAAATTAGGTAGGTAAGTTTGATAAAGTCGATAGAACTGATACCAATTATGCCCGTTCTTCAAATCCTTATACGAGTGGTTTCATAATCCTCATATAACTCTGTTGAATTTTAGCGGCCTAGCATGAATACTTCCAGAGATATGCAACATGAAAAATCCCATTTGTATGTCAGGTGCCCGCACCTTTTCCCCTATCCCTCTTAATTCATCGATGGTTTTCAGTTTCTATTCTAAAGTTGGTTATGATCAGTCAATCCGTTTAGAACGCAACTTAAGTTATGCATACATACACACATACAATATTTCAATCTTATACATTATATATGTATGTAGTAGAGGCAGACGTCCTGTCTAAATGCGAGCTCACTGTCCCCCCTTTTACAACTCTCCTTCCAATCTTTCTTCGCCTTCACTCTATCTCCCCCCTTTTTCTCTTCATTACCCGCTTTCCTTTTACCCCGCCCCTCTTCCCCTATATCCCATTCGTATTGGCCCCTGTTAATTTAGGCATAATTCTACCCACTTACCAAATTTGAAGCAAAACGCACAATGCATAAGATATTTTTGAATGGATCGGTTCCCTGGTCCACTTCCCGGAAGTAAGAAATTGTGAATCTAAACAATTCTCGAATACACCTTATTCATATTTCGTTATTTCTGAATTTAAGAAGTTAACTTCTTTCACGTGTACTGGCTACACGCGGTTTTTTTAACGTAGCATGTTTTTTTGTAGGCTACAGTGTTACTTTTATTACGTGTCACTCTTTTGTAACGAAAAGCAAGGAGAACAGAGGTCAGGTAAATATAATACGTCCGACTATCTTTTAACTGTTATTGAGCCATTCATAGGAAAAATTTAATTTTACCCATGAAATCGAAACCACCTTGCTTTGTTTCTTGCCCTATGTCTATTTGATACCAGTATTGTTAGACAAGTTTTGTGACTGCCTGGGTCCAATATCGGAATACACTTCTGGAAAAGTAGTAATATCGACATGTGAACCATAGTACGTCAAAGCTCTCTTCAGTACTTTTCATTTGATACCCATATCGCAGGTAAAAAGTTTTTTTAGCCGATTTCATATTTTTGAGTATATCTCAAAAACCGGGTTTCGGGTATCAAAAAAAGTTTACTTAAATATGCTTTACATAAATATCTACATGCTGCTAAACTTTTAACTTAATCGGTAAAGAAGTGCCTAAGTTAGCAGGAATATTTAACGATTTTCGGGGTTTTACTTTTATCGATATATCCCAAACCGGTTATCGGATATCGACAATTACGTACGTCATACGTACACGTACGTACGTCCGTCGGTGAGTGTTTGGACTACCCTACAAAAAACCGAAATACTCAGTTCCATACTCCATAGACTACTCCTTAAGGAGTATCGGAGTACTCCAACACTTATCCTCGCTCATATAAAAAAGGTGGTCCAACGATGTCCGGTAATTGGATCACCTAAACCTACTCGGACTACTCCATTTCTTTGCTTTTGAATACTCTATAGACACGAGAGTATTCCCTATGGAGTATTCAACAGCAAAGCTTCACTGCAGAGTACTCTATAGAGTAATCTTTTGGCAAAATTTTCAAAGTATTCTTACGTAGGTGCTCCATAGATTATTCATCGGCGTGCTCTTACATTTATTAGGTGATCCAATCACCGGACAGGGCCATATAAATTGGACCACCTTTTTGTATGAATGAGGATAAGTGTTGGAGTACTTCCATGCTCCAACGGTTTTTACAGGGTGTAAATATGTGGTCCCCAAAATAAAATATGAGAGTGTATTGGTAAACGGAAGAGTAACTTCACTACAGTGGTGCTGAGAACAAAACTGTCGCGTCAGTTGCTTAACCGACAGCAAGGAAATAACAACGCAATCGCGTTCATGCCTAAATTATATGACAGTATTTATGCGCGACTAAAAATTACTGCTAAGAATTTTTTTATGATTCCAGATGCCTTTGGGCAAATGCAATGTATCTCCTGTTACGCTTCCATGGGGAACCGATAATATAATATTAATAGACATTATAACTCTTTTCATATCGATTTTGATAAATATAAGGGTGTGGAAAGAGACAAATTTTTTTTGGGAAAAAAAGAATATGCTTTTACAAAAGTATGAGCAATAGGTGAAAACTGTAGAAATGCGGAAACCATGTTAAAAAGGGATATGCCAAGTCTTATAAGTACAAGTATTCTTAGGAAGGGAAGGCCTTTTACATTTCTACAATTTTCATTTTGGGAAACCCATTGGTTATACTTTTGTAAAAGCATATTCTTTTTTGCCCAAAAAATATTGTCCCTTTCCACGCCCTCATGTTTGTTAAAATTTGTATGAAAATATTTAATATTTTCATTCATTTCAAACCTTTAATGCCATAAAGCAATCAGCAACGTGACGATACGGGTGTTTGCGAAGCGACTGGCATGAAAATTCTGCTCTAACACCACTGTGGCGAAACTGGTTTTTCGCTCTCAACAGCAAATAAAATGAAGAGCGTAAGAATACGTGTCAGTTGAGCGTTGCACCTTAGCGCTATGAAATTAGGACCACTGGTGTAAATAGAATATGATACAAACACTGGTCAGGCAGAACAACGTCTGCCCGGTCTGCTTGTGTACGTCTGTATATTCATATGTGTATAGTTCTAATCTACTTCAATGCATTTGTCGTGAGAAAGTGTTGCAACAGAGAAATACATAGCGTCAGTAATTACTTGGTTGCGTTTTGTTTAAGATACTGACTGTTTAAGCGACATACATACATAAGCTACGGTTATTTCATTCTTTTATTTTATTTGCATTGCATTCTATTGTAATTCGCAATCAGCTTATAAAATATTTCGAAGATATGGTTTATGTTTTGGAAAGCCAAAGTGTGGTTTTTCATACCGAAAATGAGGAAGCCAATCGCGCCATGCCTCAGAGCCAACAGTGGTCGCCACCAACAAATACATTTAGGGTGTCACAGGTGTCCCGCACCTCCCGTTCTATAAAGAACAAAATGTTTTTAACATTTGCGCAACACGGTCATCAGAACCTGAGCCAAATGATTTAATAAATACCTTTTGAGCAATACGGTCGCCAAGGCCTGAGCTAGAAGGTGGTTTTTCCAAGCGAAAATGAGGAAGCCAATCGCGCCATGCTTCAGAGCCAACAGTGCTCGCCACCAACCAATACATATAGGGTGTCACAGGTGTCCCGCACCTCCCGTTCTCTAAAGAACAAAATGTTTTTAACATTTGCGCAACACGGTCCTCAGAACCTGAGCCAAATGATTTAATAAATACCTTTTGAGCAAGACGGTCACATAGCACCTGAGCCAAAAGGTGATTTTTCCAAGCGAGAATGAGGAAGCCAATCGCGCCATGCCTCAGAGCCAACAGTGCTCGCCACCAATAACACATACATACCCCCTCGTTCTCCAAAGAACAATTTTGAACATTTAGGCAAACATGGTCACATAGAACCTGAGCCAAATAATAAATAAAATAATTATAACTTAAAAAACAACTCGCCTTCTCTAAAGCTTAGACACTGACCAAGTAATTTAGACAGCGCAGGTGCTGCGTATTTTGTAGATATGTATTCACTTGGACACACTTCAATATCAACGAAATTTTTTGGTTTTGGATAACCAAGCTTTATATTTCGGCATCGGACATCGATCGATTCCTAAGTAAAATGTCGTTGGATACAATTACGGGGAAATCTGCAATCCAGATGTTGGTGAGTTTACGTTCATCGCCGATGACACGTACGACATTGGAGCAAGTTATTTTGAAAATGTTTGCATTCGGCTTGGGTACTCCAAGTGCTTATGTGTTTATTAATATCTTTGCAGTGATTAATATATGACAGACATATTCAGATATGGAAGCTGATCGCTATTAACTTTTTAGCATTTCGATTAATTTTAGATTTACATGGAATTATATTTAGTCTTATATAGATTGAATGTAAATGCGATTTATAATTGTGTGGGATGTCGGAATAATTCGGTTGTCACTTCGACTAAAATAGGATCTCCGATTCGTCCTATTCTTCATTCGTTTGCAGGTTGTCCTACTTTAGAAATACGAGGTCTGCTTTTTTCAAGTTTGTAGGGCCTTCAGTTTTTCCCATCGGCTGACGATCGAGGTGCGATTCTCGCTAACGTCGATCTCCAGTGTGGGTAATTAATGTCCTCCAACGAAGAAATGTCCTCTTCAAGAGTAAATTTATGATTTATAAAAGAGATCTTTTCAAAGTCCGATACGAGATTTTGAACTCTGAGCGGACTTCTCGACTAGCTCGGACAAGTTAGTTCCATTGTCGGAGTATACATATATTCCTTGGACATCGTCCACTCGCAAAAAACTTGTCGAACGCTGCCAGGAACCCGACTTTTTCGTGAAGCAGAAAAGAGGTAAACGTTGGCTTTTGAAAGACGACATCCCCTTCTGCTGAAACATTGGAGTCGAAGGGTCCAGCGAAATCTCCGTGAAGCAGAAAAGAGGTAAACGTAGGCTTTTGAAAGACGACATCCCCTTCTGCTGTAAGATTTGAGTCGAAGGGTCCAGCGAAATCTCCACCAGTGTTGGTAGACAGGCGGGAGAACGTGGTTTTGAGATAGAGCGCCTATCAGTTGGGTCGTCGTTCGTTTACGGAAGACGGTGCAGACTTTGCAGTTATGGATGGTTGACCGGATCATATCTTTCAACTTTGGGATCCAATATTGAGTGCATAGAAGGCGCAGCATTAGTTGGTTTTTCCCGTGCAAGGAGATCTTGTGGACAACCGGACTAGCAGATGGGTGAAACGGCAGGCTTAAGGGAGAATAATTGGATGGCGCTTCCTATAGACTAGATTATGAGGCGCAGAGAGATGACGCAAGATGTAATGGCTACCGACGAATGTACTTCTTTTTTTGCCCCGAAAATCCGCCCTCCAGGAGAACCAGGTGCCATCAAGGCAAACATTTAGAGGAGATCCGCACCTGATTTCCACGCCGTTTTCCTCGCTTCCTGCTAATGTTTGCGATGTTGTTTTAAATTGCAATTTGGCAAATTTTATATTTCGTAATTTTTCTTTCTTTTACATATTCGAAAATGCTAATCATTCTGAAAGAGAAGCTAAAACTGCATTGCCCACATGTTTTATTTTTTTTTGTCCTGTGTAGTGCAATTGGAAATTGTATTTTCTGCTCATACGCCCTTTTGTGTTAAAAAGAATTCAAAATACATAAAAAAAAATAAAATTTTTAGGACGCAGTTTTATTTACAGTAAGTTTTGTATAAACAAGTTCAAATTTTTTTTGCTACTTTTGTCGTAAAGTAACTGTTTCGTTTTCATAAAAAAATACGGGTTTAAAGCAGTTTTGGAGACGGGCTTAGCTAGTAAGAAACGAAAACAGCTTTCTTCCATTAGAGTTGTATTAAGTAAAACTTCCACTCTATGACTTCGAATGCTGCCAGAAAGCTCCGTTTTTTGTTAGAGGGTAGTTTGTTACCGCCATCCACTGCAAATAACACTGGTCGAGGGCCAAAATTTACCAAAGACGCCATTACGAAATTCGTATGTAAAACCACCCCCTGATTTCGAAAATCGAATTCGTTTTTGATTCATGGTACCGTTTTTGAGATATTTGCAATTTACCGTTATTTGAAAATAAAAAAAGACGGCTCCTTTTAATTACGTATATCTCACGAACGGATCAAGCAATTGCAAAAAGGTTTCCAGAATCAAAATCACAATAAAATTTGGTATAAATGCAGCATACATTGTTTTTTGCTCAACCAGATAGTTTTCGAAATATTAGCTTATTATTTCAGATTTTTGTTTTTTTTTTATAAAAAATTACTCTTTACGAGGCACAGTGTTCCGTGTAGAACAAGCTAGCTGGACAAAATCAAAGTTCTTATTCCAAGAAACGTGTAACGAGAAATGAAAGAAAATAAACGAAATAACTAGATTTTTGCTTTTTTTGGATATTTTTCTCATATATATTGAGTAATTGATGTAAGAAGGCAGGAGTTTCCGTAAAATGCATTGATTAATTTGCAAAATTCTTCTTGGATATTAAGCTTCATATTTCTTTTAAGAGAACACTTTATATAATTTTTGAGAGTAAAATTGAGAAAATTGTATTGTAATAGATGATATAACGGGAACTATGCAACGGAAATAGAATATTAGTTGTTGTCTTTGAAATCCTCACTACTGCTGCGTAGATGGCACTAGAAACGCCAAACTTGAAAAGGTGTTAGGAACAGGCCGAGAAAATTGTATTGTAATAGCCCAGCAAACATTAAGGTTAGAGGACGATTAGAAAACGACTCGAGTTCTAATGTTATTCTCTAAGGTAGATGGTTAGAGAACGATTTGTGAAACTGTCGCGAATTATAGCATTCTCGACAAAAAGGGGACTTAGTTCTCGATATCGAGAAAAAGGTTAGTTATCGATTCGAATTCTAACGTGAAATTCTAATGGGATTCTAATGAGAATTTTCTAACTGAAACGAAATGAAATCCAATTGTTCTTGTTTAATTCTATTTCGATAAATTTATTGCTTTAAATATGTTTGACATGTTTTAAGCTTAAATATCTAATGGGAATAAAATTCAAAGTTTGTATACCTTCGTTTATAAATACAATACTTGACAATACACGTATCTTCGCTATTCGAGTGTTTCTCTAATCGTCCTCTAGCCTAGTTCTCCAACGTGATTTTCGATTAGAGATACATTAGAGAACTACATTAGAATTCTAATGTAAAACTACAGCATTTCTCTAACGTTAGAGGCTGTGTTTGCTGGGAGATGATATAACGGGAACTATGCAACGGAAATAGAATATTGGTTGTTGTCTTTGAAATCCTCACTACTGCTGCGTAGATGGCACTAGAAACGCCAAACTTGAAAAGGTGTTAGGAACAGGCCGAATACTAGGCATGGGACTATTCGAATAAAAATTGTTCGAATAAACAAAACTTTTATTCGGCGGGTACAAAAAATTCGAATAGTATTTATTCGAATTTTTTTATTCGTTTATTCCAATATTATTATTCGTTTTTTGTTAATAGATTTTTAAAACGATATTCGTTGTTTTCTTTGCTTGTACCTATGAGCGCGCATTTACCCTACCAACCATACGCAGATAAAAAAATGGATAAAACATAGGTCGCGCTATCCACAAATGAGGATAAAAAAGTGGATAGTTTTCTATGGGCCGCGTGCAGATATTATCCACATTCCCCATGTTAATTTCGTGTACGTGTGACCTTGCATCACCATCGCACTCATTAGGAAATTCCATAAGAAAAAACATAGCTGCGCCGTTCTAAATATAAAAATTTCCCAAAACAAAAGGTTGCATTTTCATAGAGTTGCCAGATCGGAAATCTGGTATGCCTAAAAAATACCCAAAAATTAAGGGAAAATGCCCAAAAAAATACCCCAAAAATATGGAAACGGCCCAAAAAATCCAAATAATTTCAAAACGATTTATTTTTTATAAAATACGTTTTAATGAAAATATATACTTTAATTTTAGGAAATATAATACAAAATTTACTTAAAGTTATAGACATATGTACATATGTATAATTAAATACATGCTGTTTTATTTGTTGCAAAAATTATTAAGCGATTTCAACAAAAATAGAATCAAATGAAAGGTAATTTAATAACCTTTTGATGCTAAACAACTATACAATTACAAATTAAATCTTTAAGAAAAATGTAACTTTGTTACAACTTGAAAAAAATCCATGGATTTTGTTCTATTACACATATGTGTTTACAAAATTGATAAAATTTATAACAAATTATTAAGCGCTTTCAACAAAAATAGAATCAAATGAAAGGTAATTTAATAACCTTTCTTTTGATGCTAAACAACTATACAATTACAAATTAAATCTTTAAGAAAAATGTAACTTTGTTACAACTTGAAAAAAATCCATGGATTTTGTTCTATTACACATATGTGTTTACAAAATTGATAAAATTTATAACAAATTATTAAGCGATTTCAACAAAAATAGAATCAAATGAAAGGTAATTTAATAACCTTTCTTTTGATGTTAAACAACTATACAATTACAAATTAAATCTTTAAGAAAAATGTAACTTTGTTACAATTTGAAAAAAATCCATGGATTTTGTACTATTACACATACATATGTGTTTACAAAATTGATAAAATTTATAACAAATTATTAAGCGATTTCAACAAAAATAGAATCAAATGAAAGGTAATTTAATAACCTTTCTTTTGATGCTAAACAACTATACAATTACAAATTAAATCTTTAAGAAAAATGTAACTTTGTTACAATTTGAAAAAAATCCATGGATTTTGTTCTATTACACATATGTGTTTACAAAATTGATAAAATTTACAATAAATTATTTAGCGATTTAAACAAAATTAGCATCAAATGAAAGGTAATTTAATGATGCTAAGCAACTATACAATTGTTAACAAAATGTTTGAGAAAAAGGTAACTTTAAATTCTTATTATATTATTAAATACATACAGGCGCAGGCTTTCCACTTCCAAAAAAAACATACCTGTAAAATATAAATAAATAGTTAAAATCTATGGGATGATAAAAAGTTATTTGTAACATACCATTAAAGTTGACATTATTCCTGTCAGTTATGGAAATCCTACTTTTGTTGGTTTTTGTTGCTGCATAGTGTGCTAAAATTAAAACATGTTATATATATTGGAACTATAAGTGGCATAAATATTTGAAAAACAACATACAAGATTTTTATTAATGGTGGTGGGCATTAACCAATTAAATTTTTAATTGATTAAGAAATTAATTGCAACTAACTAAATTGCATAGTTACTTGCAAACTTTGCAATTGATTTATTGTTAGTTGTAACTGTAGAAGCAAAATTTTTCGTTCTTGTGAATAGATATTTGCAAATAAAGTTGAAAATTTGCATGTGGTTGTTGTAAGTGCGGTAAGAGAACTAGTTGAATGGAGAGAACGCTAAATAAGGCCATGAAAACTGTTATTACATTTTTAAATTGTATTAAAGGATTCCCTTTTATTTATTGAAAATTTTTCTCGAAGTACAACAAAATTATTATTCTAATGAAATCTTTTAGGCTTCCACATATCGGCGTGGTCATTGTCGCTCCCGTTTTACGATTTTATGGTTTTTACAGAACATTTTTGAAAAAACAAGACCTGCCTTCATTTGGTGCTTTACATTTGTATATTATGCTGTCACCATAATATACCCCTGAATTTGGCCAGGTGCACTGTTCTCAACTCACTTTGGCAACAACCATTTTAACAAATGTACAAGCGGTGGTACAGCTTCATTTTATGGTGACACCACAATTTACTCCTGATCTTGGCCAGGTACACTACACTGAAGTCACTTGGGCACCAACCATTGCATACAAATGGACATGCGCATGTACATTTGTTAATACATATACAACGCCATAACATGTTACGACGAACACATGAAAAGTCACAACTTTGTTTACAAATATCCCTTAATAGAAATATAAAAATTTATTGTCGCTTTAGGATTTGGGATCTAGAGGTCAAGACACGTCTTTTGGTACCCCGCACGGCAAATTTCAATGAATATTAGGCAAGTTCCAATGAATATTAGAATGGCAACGTAAACTATATTACACTCACTTTTTCTACAACCATAGTAAACAAATGCACAAGCGCATGAACATTTGTATATTATGGTGACGTCATAACCATGTCCTGATCTTGGTTAGGCACACTACACTAAATTCACTTTAAGTACCTCAAAGTTCGACGGCTTAGTTTGCGTTCTTGTGGGCCGACCGCAAGAGCCCCAAAATCTTTCAATTATTCGATGAACAGCAGTCCATACCAAAGATGCACCTGTGAAAATATACAATGCATTATAAATAATAATATTTTTTATCAAAAAGGCTTAAAATTATTGTACTTACCTTGCTTTTCAATGAAATATACATTTTTGTCCAAGCACCAAAAAAAATTTTAATTGGTTTTGACAGAAAATTTAATTTATGGAATCAGCTGTTAAAATTCATTTTGGTTGCAATTATTAAAATGTTTCTATTTCATTCTCTCTCATGGGAATTGCAATAGCGAAAAAAGAGAACGATTTTTGTTTGGGAAATATATCCCAAAAATATGCGTTGGTATTGGTAAGGAGAAGCAAAAAATAGAGATGGTTTTGGAAATCGATAAGAAATTCATAAAAAGTGGATAGCCATGGTTGGTAGGGTATGTTTTGTATGTTTTGCATGTATATGTGTATGTTTACGTGTACAAATGTGTGCCCAAGCGGTTACAATTTTTCTTGCATTATTCGAATAGTTGTATTTATTCGGTTAATGGTGGTTGAATAGTTTTTGGCTTATTATCTTAATAATTAAATAGCTATTTGTACAGTGTTGTGGGAATAATAAAATACAATTATTGGTAATAATTGAAGCTGTAAATAGGCATTTACTATAAAGTTACTATACATAAATATGTATTTGTACATTTATATGTTTATTGCAGTTACATTTGTTTAGTAAGTTTTGTGCTAGGGCTTCAAGCAAGAGATGCCGAAATTCATTATGTATACTGTTGGTTAAGGTAACAAAAGGACGGGTTCGTGCCGATCTTTCATGTTCACATGTGTAAATAGTTTAATTTGCGTAAAGAAACTAATACTATCTACCTGCTTTCTATATTTTGTTAAATACTCATATATCTATATCTACTTGCATATGCACGTAAGTAGGTATGGTCATAGAAATTTGCGAACTCTTTGTATTGAATGGGCTGGTTAAGGAGGATCATTAGTAGGTAGATTTTGTCATGCTTGTTGAGTATAATATGTTGAGTAAATAGTTATATTAAATGGACCTAAGGTGGCTTTATGTATGCGTCCAAACCACAACTGCATATAACATCTAAAAATCAATTAGTTTGGCCTAGGGTGTCCATCACCATCTTTTATAGTTTTAAATAATTCTTCGGATTTTGTAAGAATTTAATTCAAGTACATTAGAACTGGAATGTCCCCCCAAATCAATAAAATTCAATCCTCAGACTCGTGCGGCTTGATTTTATACCGGCGCATAAATTCGTTCTACCAGGCACGCAGAAAAAATGCGTGCGCGGATGCTATTTGACAAAAATTTCTATTCGCCCCCTTGAGATTGAGACATGCCTTAGGTCGAATTACATATTCCGTGAATGGATGAAATTGGTTCCATTCCATGGAATAAATCAAAATTAGGTAGGTAAGTTTGATAAAGTCGATAGAACTGATACCAATTATGCCCGTTCTTCAAATCCTTATACGAGTGGTTTCATAATCCTCATATAACTCTGTTGAATTTTAGCGGCCTAGCATGAATACTTCCAGAGATATGCAACATGAAAAATCCCATTTGTATGTCAGGTGCCCGCACCTTTTCCCCTATCCCTCTTAATTCATCGATGGTTTTCAGTTTCTATTCTAAAGTTGGTTATGATCAGTCAATCCGTTTAGAACGCAACTTAAGTTATGCATACATACACACATACAATATTTCAATCTTATACATTATATATGTATGTAGTAGAGGCAGACGTCCTGTCTAAATGCGAGCTCACTGTCCCCCCTTTTACAACTCTCCTTCCAATCTTTCTTCGCCTTCACTCTATCTCCCCCCTTTTTCTCTTCATTACCCGCTTTCCTTTTACCCCGCCCCTCTTCCCCTATATCCCATTCGTATTGGCCCCTGTTAATTTAGGCATAATTCTACCCACTTACCAAATTTGAAGCAAAACGCACAATGCATAAGATATTTTTGAATGGATCGGTTCCCTGGTCCACTTCCCGGAAGTAAGAAATTGTGAATCTAAACAATTCTCGAATACACCTTATTCATATTTCGTTATTTCTGAATTTAAGAAGTTAACTTCTTTCACGTGTACTGGCTACACGCGGTTTTTTTGATGGATTCTAAGCTCGAAGGTAAGTAAAATTTGTTAATAGTAATTCTTACGCAATTAGAGTATTTTCAATGTATTTAACATTCCGCTATTAAGAAGAAAATGTATTTTTTTACTATATTTTTAACTTTAGAGACAAAAAAGTTACATACATCCGCCGACATCCGGGCTAAATTTTACATATGTTATAGTCACAAGCATTATCTAATAATCAAAAGAAAAAACCATTGCGAACTCTTTGCACATCTATTTAAAATTTTTTTTTTGGAGATTTAGTTATCTCTTCATATAAAATAGGATGTATGTACGTACCTGCTCCGACGAGATATTTGAACCTTTAAAGCTGATCTACAAATGGCAAAATCAATTCCCAGCTACAGGGAACAAACACGTAGCCCCAAAACACCCAAAAATAAAATCGCAAGGTCAACAAGAGCACAAAAAGAGTACTTGGATTAATAGTAGATAAACCAAAACCAGGTTTCGGCAGTACCAATGACCGCAACACTGCTCGTAGGTTTTTCGAAAATTCTGAGGCTAGTGCTGAGATTACGGGATTGGATGTAACGCTCATCAAATGATTCGACACTCTCCTTCACGCATTAGCATCTGGGTACAATATAAATATCCAAACATTTGAAAAATTTGCGGTCGAGACTAAAAAACTATCCATAGATCTCTATACATGGTATAATATGCCGGTTACAGTTCATAAAATCTTAGTGCATAGTACTGATATTATAAAATCAGAAAGTTGGCCAATAGGTAAAAGGAAGCACAGGAAGCCCGTAACAAAGATTTGAGACGATTCAGGGATGATAACACACAAAAGCATTCACGTGAAGCATCGAATAGAGATCTTATGAATATGTTGCTTATAACATCGGATCCTTTAGTTAGTAGTTTTAGGGAGATACCTAAAAAAAAATTTTAAAAGTCTGACTTCAGAAGTCTTAAGTTTATTGTCCCCTGATAATGTTGTTTCAAGCTTTCACAGAAGTGTTGCTGATGCTCATGACTATTCCACAAGTGACTCATCGAATGAAAATGATGAAAGCGAATAATAACATAATTATAAAAGCTAACCTATCCCATAACTTTTGGTTTGATCAGGTTTTATTTAATTATACCCAGCGTACTAGTACTAGTACAAGGGTATATTAATTTTGTCCACATAACGGTACTATGTAACGGCGCAAAATAATCGAGTTAGATATAGGGTTCCATATATGAAAGTTCTTAGGTTGAAAAGAGGAATTGATTAAGGCATGTCCGTCCGTCCGTCTGACCGTCCGTGTACTCGATAACTTGAGTAAAAATTGAGATATTTGCATGAAATTTTGCATACAGGTTACTTTCTGGCCAAGGTAGGTTGCTCCCTTTTTCGATATCGAAAATTTCGAAAAACGTATAAAACGGGTTAATTCCATATCAGAAGCAGCTACAATGATAAAATTTGCAATATGTATTGATTTATATGTTCTAAGGCGGATTTTATCAAATTTTTTGAAAAGGGGCGTGGCACCGCCCACATATATTTGAAGAAATTTTAAAATTTTGACTCATAATAACTTGAGAACAGTTTATGCTAGTATAACGAAATTTTGTAGAGGGCATAATATTGTTGTGTTAAATTCAGATATAGAAACTAAACGAAATCGCTTGGCGACCACGCCTACTTTCTTATAAAAGTTATATTGAAAGGAGGTGGAAATATTGAAAAGTCCATATCTAATTAACTGATACCGCTATAATAATTTAATTTGGTAAATACATAAATTTTCATATTCTTAACATTATTTTTGCAAAATTTTGGAAAGTGGGCGTGGCACCGCCCACTTATGAGTCAAGCAATTTTCAAATGCGACTGCTAATAACTTCAGAATAGTGTGAGATAGGTTTACGAAACTAGGTACCAGGCATGTTATGTTTATGTAGAGTACTACCACAGAAAATAAGAAAAATCGGTGAACGACCACGCCCCTTTTTGGACTAAAGTTCTCTAAACGAGAGTTAGGAAACCGGAATATGCAATATCTGTTTAACTGATAAAGATATAATGCTAAAATTAAGTACACTCATTCACCTGATGATGTTATTAGTGATGTTTAAAGGTTTTTTGGTAATATTTTGGAAAATGGGCGTGGCACCGCCCACAAGTGAATAAACAAAATATGAACATTTCACTATTAACAAGCCACTGTGAAAGTATCATAAAGATCTGCAATGAAAACTGATCTTCAAATAGGGACAAACAACATAATAAAGTCCGTGGGCGTGCCACCACCCACTTTTTTAAAATTAGGTAAATATTGATTAATGGACACATATATCCGTATATAAAAAAATTTCACAAAATACGTTAAAAGTTATGGGCATGGCACGTTTTCTTTTCCAAAGTTATATGGCTCATGTAAGCGGTTAAAGCTTTATAAGCAAGGAGCGTGGCCGCGCCCACCAAATTCGCTATTGTTTAGGCTCGGAATAGATTGGTTTTTAAAATGGGCGAAATCGGATGAAAACTACGCCCCCTTTTTCTGAAAACTAACGCTGGGTATTTAATGTTCGGTTCACCCGAACTTAGACTTCCTTACTTGTTTAAATCTATTGTCTTTTCTACTTTGTATGATATGTTACTTTTAAGTTTTTGTAATAAGTAATTTTCACATAGTTAATTTAATTATTTACAATTTTCGCTTTTGCAAATTTATTTTAACTAATTTCCTATAAGAAAATTTGTTACGATCTGTAACAAAAACTAAATTATATTTAAAAAATGTTTGAAAAATTAGACGAATTTTCATAAAAAAAATATTTTTTTCGGAATTTTTAGAATTTTTTAGAGTATTGAGATTTGTAGTCCATTAAATTTAAGTACAATAAAGTAGGTAATATTCTTAAGTCCCTCAAACTTTTTTTTAATTATGTCACTTATTCACCGGAGTTACTGTATATGAAATAAGCAAATGTATGCATATGAAGTAAAATTTTGAAAAAAAATTAAAAAAAGAACACATGGCTGAAAAAATTGACGTAGTTGTAATGAATGACTGCATTTGAAACGGAAAATCTCATAAAATAATTTTGTCCAGCTAGCTTGTTCTACACGAAACACTGTGCGAGGGCAGCATTCCAAAACCACAACTGTTTTTGGCGACGAAAGTGACGAGCATGGCGAAAGGTTTCACCAGAAAATGAAATTAATTGAGAATCGATATCAAGGATTCTGGAACGTCGCAATGATGGGCGATTGCTGCTGGTTTCTCATAAGAGAAACCGATCCTAAAAAGAATAAGCGTCAAAGTAGAACACATAATTATTTCACATAGTAAAATCAAATTAACATAAAGATTGTTAGAATATAGTATAAACATAAATAAATTTAAAAAAAATGTTGAAAATATGGATAATTTCATTCATAAATTGAACTTTTAACTCAATAGAAACAGAGCATAGCTAGATATTCCACTCTCCTTTATACCATACCTACATACGTTTTGAGGTATACGTTGAAATTGCGCAACCTGGGTATTTTTTTTTGATCGTTTATAACTTACGTAGTTTTGCATCGATGATAGCTTATCTGTTTTCTAATTAAACAGAGCTTTAAGGAAGAAATATCTGCAAAAAAAGGTTGTGGTTTTGGAATGCTGCCCTCGCAAAAAGTAATTTTTTTCATATTTTTTCATAAAAAAAACAAAAATCTAAAATGATAAGCTAATATTTCGAAAACTATCTGGTTGAGCAAAAAACATTCTGTAAACCTTTTTGCAATTGCTTGATCCGTTCGTAAATAACGGTTTTTTCGAATAACTGTAAATTCCAAATATATCGAAAGCGGTACCATAGAATAAAAAATGAACTCTATTTTCGAAATCAGGGGGTGGTCTTACATACGAATTTCATAACGGTGTTTCTGGTAAATAGTAATAAAAAAAAGTTGAAATTCGTGGTCCAGTGTAATTAGCAGCAGTTATTTTGCACAACTTTGTATGAAATAATTCTTTTCAGTAATTTTTCGACCTGCATAATTCCCCAAGTGAATGTGATATAAGTATTTACGTGGCAGAATATAATAGCCCAAATATTGGGCATTACTACGGATGCCCACATTTTTTCACATACCTTGTTTTTTCTTTCTGAAATTGCTTGTGAAAAGAAAGAATGTTTTGCAAATCCCAATTACTTTGTGGATGTTCTAATATATGTGTATTTATGTTTTATCTACGGTTTAAACCGAAAGTTTGTGTATATAATAACTATTTATTTATAGATTTATTGCATTTACATATTTCATTATTTATGCAGGACCAACAATAAAAGCACTCGTTTAAATATACTTACGAATATCTACTTAAAATTCTCATAAATAGTTACTACTATTTTTTATAGCTCATCAAAGCATTATAACATAAGTTTTCTCGTATTTGTTCCTCACGCCGCATACATATATATGTATGTGCATTAGGGTGACCCTTATTTTTCAAGTTTAATTTTTCTTTCACGCTACCCCCAAGATAGGCTCATTTATGTATAAAAATAAGCTGTGTGAAGTTTGGCGATTAAAAAAAAATTGGATACTAAGCGATTGATTTTGTGGCTTCATAAAAGTTACACCGCGCACATATGAAAATTTTAACCAATTTTAAAATAAGTGCCTTCTAAATTTATGTTCAATTGACTCGTGACTAGCACTTTCCTAAAGATACCAAATACATATGGAGGTGAGTGACATATTTACACATAATTTATAAATACATTTCGATAGTTTAAATCACACAAAATTTTTAAGTCTCATATGCCATGTTTATTAGAGCTCTATAAAATATTCGAATAGTTCGATTAATAAATTATTCGATTTTCGATTTTAGTCCGATTATTAATCGAATTGCATTATTCGAATAGCTGCCGTCACTCAATGATTATTCGAATTTTATCAAAACCGAATATTTGTTCATTGAAACAAAAGCAAATTTTCTTTCAAAATACGAAAATTCCTTTTGCTTTGCAAGCTTTTAAATTGATTTCCTTTAAAAATGAGTGCGAAAAAAATGAGTTGGGTATGGATTTTTTTACGAAATGCAGCGAAGGGAAGCAAGTGACATGCTCCATTTGTGGAGCTGTATTAACCTTCCATAACTCTACTTCGTCGCTCAATGCTCACTTAAAGAAAGTGCATAAGAATTAGCAAAGCGGTGATATGTAAGTATGAAATGAACATGAAATGAATGCACGCGACTCTTTGTATAAAAGATTCGATATTGGTTGCGTTGCGGGTAATATTTTGGCTTCTTTAATTGCATCATTTTTCGATCCTAGATATAAAAACCTCAGTGACGAAGATTTTCAAATTAAAGAAGAGGCAACTTCAAGCAACCAATGCCATTTCACAGGAACCAAGAAATATAAAATCAACCGATATGGACTTTTTATTCGATTGTCAAACCCAAACAAGTAGTGCTGTGTCTCAAATTGACTGTTATGTGGCTGAACCACAAATCGGGCATAATATGCCACCTTTAACATGGTGGAAAAACCATCGTGTGGTTTATCCTGACTTTGGCCATGAAGTATTTGAGTATACCAGCGACATCGCATAATCGGAGCGTACGTTTCCTATAGCTGGAAATATCGTTACCCCACGAAGAAGCTGTTTATCACCCCAAAATGTTAGTCTCCTGTCTTTTCTTTACAACAATAAGCGCTTCATGGAAGATATTGAATGATATGGTTTTTTTACTTTCAACTGAATGTATTCAATGTGCTGTATAATTCTATTTAATGCTGTTCCTGCTTAATAAAATACGTGTTAAATGAATTATGCCAGTTTTCTATGCACTTCTGTATATACGATTTTTAAAATTCGCATAATCGTTCAATAACGATTAATCGAATAATCGTTCAACCGCGATTATTCGAATAATCGACGGTATACGATTAATCGATTTTGACTAATCGATTTTTCAAAATCTAATGTTATATTATTCGAATAATTCGATTATTCGATTATCACGAGCTCTAATGTTTATACTTGTATGAACCTGGAACCGAAATGTTTCAAAACTTTTGCTCTCACGAGGCATTTGGAAGTCACTTTGAAGAAAAACGCAACAAAATTTTGAGTCGGTTTGGAAATTTCATATAAAGATTGCAATATATCCAGGGTTTCGTACTAACACTTCAAAATTATAAAGTAAGAATGCATTTTAGTATATCCTACCGAAATCTATGAATTTAAGTTTACCAGATTTGGAGGAGGTTTCACTAGTGTCAAAAGATTTATCATTAACTTTCGAGCCGCAGCTAGAGTAAATTCTTTGTTTAATGGTGACTTCTCGACTGATCGCATCACCTCGTGTAGCGCGGTCTCTGTGGATTTCCCCTTAGATACGCGTGCTGCGCATCCGGGAACGTCTTGTTTGTGTGACTTCTGACGAGGATCTTCCCGAGCCTTGCTCTTGATGCTACAGATTTCACAGTCAATAGGAGTTCTATTCATGCTTTTATTTCACATATAAAACATAGTTTGCTGCAATTTTTTTCCTTAAATTCTTCGATGCGTGTGACAAAGTTCTAACCAATTTCCCGGAATTGCAGGTTAAACTACCACAGAATATAATAAAAATTAGACATTTACGATCTAAAAAAAATTTAATCGCCATTTAACTCTACAGGATACACTGTGGCCTGATTTAACACACATCGTCACTTTAAACACAAAGAGCCTAACTGACACATTTTTTGAAATTGCAAATTTCATAGATTTCGGTAGGATATACTAAAATGCAAAGTAAGAATGCATTTTAGTATATCCTACAGAAATCTATAGTTTTTAAGTGTTAGTACGAAACCCAGAATATATTAGCATGTTTATACGCAATTTCCAAACCGACTCTAAACTTTGTTGCGTTTTTCTTCAAAGTGATTTCCAAATGCCTCGTAAGAGATGAGTTTTGAAATATTTCGGTTCCAGGTTCATACAAGTATAAACATGGCATATGATACTTTAAAATTTTGGTTGATTTAAACTATCGATATGTATTTATAAATTATATGTACATATGTCACTCACCTCTATATGTATTTGGAAAGTGTTATTCACGAGTCAAATGAACTTAAATTTAGAAGGCACTTGTTTTAAAAGTCGTTCAAATTTTCAGATTTGCACTGAAAATTATAGCTAGCTTATTTATATGATTCCGTGGTGTAACTTTTATGAAGCCAGAAAATCAATCGCTTAGTATGCGACTTTTGCTTAAAGCCGCCCGAGGGGCACGTTTTACCCTTATCCTATTCACGCCAAATTTCACACAGCTTATTTTTATACATAAAAGGACTGAACTAGGGAGTAGCGTAAAAAAATAATACAAATTTTTAAAAAACGGCATATATGGGCCACCCTATTGTTCATATGCCGAAGGAAGTCTGTATGTATGTATAGATAATTGGCTTTGGTTTATAAAAGCATACCACAGCATTTAAATTACCAAACCCTTCTCTATCATGGCTGACTTACTCAATCGGTTCTTTTAAATTGAAGTTTTAATACAAATAGTTGTATTTTAAAGCTTAATAATTATTTCGAATCACACTGCAATAAATTTCACACATTCAAAGTGGCTCATTAATTGAAAAAGGTCAACAAACACCCTCTATTTTTCTACAACTTAAGGGTTGAAAAATGTTACCACACTTCTCAATTATTTGTTGGTTAAGCTTACCATGAACTCTACGGTATTCTTAGAGCGTGTGGAAATTTTAGTTTCTTTGCAGTTTTATATCCACTACCTCTGGCAATGGTTCAACCAATTTAAATGCTGTTCGGTATGGCGGCTGCGTTTTATAATCTAATGCCTGGTTCGACCTTGTCAAGTTTCACGTCAATTGCTATTAGTTGTAGCTGATCGGTAACAAAGCGCGAAGTCCGAAAATATTTTTCAATTGTGTAAATAAAAGTTCATTGGATAACTTATGTATAGTTCTTTAAAGATTGTTCATACTTTTCTAGCAGGGAACTGATAAGTTATAATTTTCCAGTACCATGGTGTACTGATAAGGTGACAGCAACTTGAATTGCCATGTATTTTGTTAGTGTAATTTAAAATTTCGATTGTCAAACTTACAACGGCGCACAAAAGCAATGTTTGCCAATGTTGCCACACTTATCATGAAACACGAAGATTTTCTCTCTAGGTTGACAATCGAAATTCAGCTTCAAATAAAAAAAGTAAAAATCAGCTGATTTCTTGCGGTCACCTTATTAGTACACCATGTCCAGCACCTTACACCTTGAGACCTGTTGAAAATAACAAACATTTTAATTAATTTTTCTTATATAATATTTTTACTCCCAAATTCACAATTTAAAAATAGAAGTTTCACATTTAAAAATAGTAGTTTCATTTTTGGTAAATTAGTAAATTATCTATGCTCTCCAGGTACAGGTTCAAGTTCGTAGTTCCAATGAAATAATATCATAACCATAAAAGTGAGCTTCTCGGGTATACCTTCTGATTTTTTATCAGCTTTGGTGGACATAATTTATTTATTTTTTGTTTCGGGATGACGCCCGCGAAGTGGAAATTCTCATGAGTACAGCTACACCGGCATAGCTGTATGCACGACTTGCAACCTCACAGTTGCACCTACGTACTAAAGATCTCTCCACTAACACCACTCTCCCCGCAACTACCAAACAGGTGTTTTCTTATGGGGCTGGTTAGCTCATTAACTCCATAGAGCTGTTTTCACAGAAGCCGGTTAACGATAACCGGAATTCAACTGTTGTAGCTGTTAAATTAACCCTTGAAGCGAATTTTTTTGAGTTGCCATGCAATTGTATCTAAAAAAAAAAGTATTACTTTAAAAAAAAGATATATGCCTAAGTTCCCAACAAACACAGGAAAATTTTTTCTCCAACTTTTGATAAAACTTTGATTCTCAAGTGGAGATTCAGCTTTCCTCACAACTTGAGGTTAAGATTTGTTGTTGTTGTTGTTGTTAGCAGTGCTTCGCCCTGCCCAAAGGGCCAGTACACTCCTAGTTGTCATCGGGCTCTTCTAACGGAAGTCCAAGGAAACGCGCTGTTTCAACAGGGTTGGACCAAAGTGATAGGGGAGTTAGAAGAGTATGTTCCGAAGAACACGAAAAGGGATGTTGCGTGTCATGGGGGACCATACCGCATGCAGGGCATGTGTTCGGTATGGTGGGGTTCAGTCTGGACAAATAGGAGTTCAGCCTATTGCAATATCCAGACCGAAGTTGAGCCAGCATGACTCTAGTCTCCCTTGGAAGGACACGTTAGGGCCCGCAGATCAAACGGCAACGAGATATGATGCCGGATCTCATCATAATGCTTTCGGAGATGTTTCCTTATGTCTCTGGGGGGCGGAGTTTCATCCAATAGCTGTCGATTTGGATGACTGGGTCTATGACAGTTCAGAACGAACTGCCTACTTAAAAGTTCCGCATGCTCGCGAACGTTGAGCATTTTAGCCTCCTGGTGAAGGTTAGACTCAGGAGACATAAGCAAACAGCCCTTCGCGGTTCTGATGGCGGTGTTTTGGCAGACCTGCAATTTCCTCCAGTTGGTGTCGTGAAGGTTAGGCGACCATATGGGCTCAGCATAATCAATAACCACTCGGCCAATAGCCTTATAGGTGACCAGCAAGGTTTCTTTGTCTTTGCCCCAAGTACTGCCGGCCAGTGACTTGAGGATCTTGTTGCGGCTTTGTACCTTTGAAGCTATTGCGGTGGCATGATTAGCGAAGGTGAGGCTATTGTCGAATGTAACCCCTAGGATTTTGGGGTGGTTGACTGTAGGTAGTGGAACACCATCTACGTGGACATTCAACTCCTGCCCCATCTGCGCATTCCACGTTGTAAATAATGTCGCTGTAGATTTAGTTGGGGACAGTGTCAGGTTCCGCTCTGTGAAGAAGATGGAAAGATCGCGCAGATAGTGGTTGAGTTAAGATTTGCTCTCCAACGTTATTTCTCCACTTGCGCATTATATGAGATGAAGTTGAGAAATTGCCAAATAGGGAATTGCCCTTAAGATGAAGTTGAGAATTAATGCATTCTCAACTTGAGAATCATTGAAATTCCTATATTAGAAAAGTGCTTTGAAGTTGAGAATACTATAACTCCACTATTGAGGTGCTGTTGAGAATTAACGTTAGAGATTTGAGAAAGGCATTTGACCTAAAATGCATCTTAAGTTGATATCAAACAAAATTGTTTGTTGGGTTACCTTTGTCTTAAACTTATCCTGCACTACATGGTTTGCGTTGAATAAGTTAACTTAGAAGACGCTGCTAAATTGTTAGTAGTTCACTGGACTTACCATTCATTGAACCAACCAAAAGTTCTTATGCATTTCAGCCACACTTTTACAGTATCTGAAAAAAACTAATTAACTTACCTAGGTTCAGTCAGTTAAGAATGCCGGCCATGATTTGATGAAAACGCTACGTTAAAGCATCATCACAGAAACAGATTGGAAACATTAAAGAAAAAATATTTAAAATCGGTTGAGCCGATACGGAGATCTTACGGGACTCACGAACACAAATTCATATATATATATATAGATTTAAAATCGGTTGAGCCGTTACGGAGATCGTACGCGGAATAACAACCTATACTCACAATCAAAACTTTTGGTTGTTGTATTCACTTTTTCAACATTCGCCAAAGTAGCGAAAAGGAATTCACCATTTGGTCAAGTAAATTTTGTATTTAAATATAAAACGGAAAAAATCTGTACGCCTTAAGTTCCCTACAGGAACATCTCAGTTAGAATACCAGTGATCTCAACTGACTACAATCTATATGGTAGCTAAATTTCTTTAGCTAATATATGATTAAATTGAGGATTTAGAAAATGTTTTGTTCTATATAAATAAACACTATATCACTAACACTAAAAATTTTGAAAATCGGTTAAGCCGTTATTGAGTATAGCTAAAAAAATTTTAAATTGAGATTAGAAAAAAAAATGTGTGTTGTAAATGGGACCTGAAACAGATTGGAAACATTAAAGAAAAAAATTTAAAATCGGTTGAGCCGATGCGGAGATCTTACGGGACATACGAACGCCAATTCATTTTTATATATATAGGTTTTTTATTTATTATGTATTAGGCCGGGTCGATTTGTGCTCTGTGAAAATCATAATCTAGGGATCCAAATAAGCAACTTTGCCGAAGGATTCATACCTCTAAAACGAATTCTGATGTCCCCCAACACACACACAGCAGGTAGAATTAAAATTACCATTTCATTCTGATTACCTCGTCTTGTAGACCGTATATAATGCAACAGTTTTTGTGAATGCATTAAGTCGTTGTGAAGAACCTAAAGTGTGAAGTGCTAATTTCAGATAAAAAAATATTTCAAAACAAATAATAGGTGAAGTGACGATTCCAAATCAAAAAGTTTACAATGAATCCACCATCCTCTACACCGCAAGATGAAGCAACTACATCAACAACTATCTAAAACCAAATGAGTCATATACCCAAGCATAATGTTACTGTTTTTGGTGTGTTAGTGATTTAACTGATCTTAATTTACCAACCCATCTGGATATCTTGAGATATTATTTTTACTTAAGGGAACGTGCTAAAACAGAACAAAAAAAGTTTCCCCATAAATCATTCACTATTCAAGTACAAGATAAGTTGATTGGAATTTGGGAAAAACTTGGTTTGGAAATAATGCTGAAAAAGTGTATTTAATAAATTGAATACATTTCTTGACAAGTATCAAGAGTTTATGCACGATCAACATAATCAGAGAAGACTGACAATGGATGCATTTATGATGGAAACGGAAGAGCAAGAGCAACGTCTATGTCATTAATGCCAACATACCAAGATCCCGATGATTCAACATACGCACCGCCACCGGTTCAAGAAGATATGGATAGAAGCACAAGTTCACAATGCACAGAGAGATACGATTATTTTAACCAGGGAACGAAAATAATTGTTATTTTTTTCTTTCAGAAGAAAAGGTTACCGAAAAATTCACTTTATATTTTTAAGGGAATTTTTAACCGTTATCATAAGAGGTATTTTATTTTAGTCATAGTAACCAATATAAATGAGAGATAACCATTAGGTCAACCAAAAATTTTAGGTTACCAATAACCATTATGGGAAGTAATAAATTTTTAGTGTTACCGGTGACCCACTTGACAGCAAACTATTTTTGCTGAATAGTGGTAAGTTTTTCCTCGAGGAACTTGCAAACATTGGTCATGCCACTCCAGCAACTCAAGTTGTTTTATATTGGTTGAATTTTTTTGCTATCGATAACCCAAAAATGATATTACTTACAATAATGGCTATTGTTAACCAAAAACTGTTTCTCTCATTTATAATGGTTATGTTGTTCTAACTTTTTGCCTTGGTACGTGACAGATTTGGTGTGCCTGACAGAGTAGCATCAGCATTGGGAACCGCTCTTTTGCAAGATTTTAAAATAAAGATAAGCATGGGAAAGCTTTCAACATGGATAAATCGAAAGTACGCAGAGAAGAAGAGAAATGCAGACAAGAAGTGCTTCGCAAACGGTTACATCATACCAATTTGTTAGCGTTTTCATTCGATGGCAGAAAAGATGATACTTTAACGATATCATACTAGGATGGTAAAAGAACCTGATCTTGTTATTTTTAGAGAACCCAATTCTGAATTGATTTTATACGTAAGACTGGAACATGAAAACACTGAATATAAAACAACCAAATTAAATGGTTTTTTCAACGATAAACATATATCACTGGATGCATTAATTGGAATATGCACTGACGGTGAGCCAACAGACACTGGTCCACACGGTGGAATTATACGACGATTCGAATTGCTGTTAAGAACTTCAATTTTGGCATTTGTTTGAAGCTTTGCATAAATCAACCAGCACTGGACCAAGATCGGCAACCGGAAAACTGAGCCGTCAAATCGAAACTTGTGAGACCCTTCCGGTAAGCTATTCATTATTTATTATAATTGTCAACCATTCATTCATTTATTATAATTGTCAACCATTTTTAATAATATTAAATATTTTCAGGTGACGAACGGCTTCCAGAAAATTGAGTTGCAAAATATGCCCCCTGCTGCAGAAAAAATTTAGTTTTCCGCCGATTCGAAGTAGTTACACGACATGCAATTTCTAGTGGCGTGGTTCCGGTGGATCTGCCTAACATCAAACAAGGGAAAAGTGTACATTATCGGTGGCTCACCAAGGCTTGGTTATGGCGATTATATGTGACAACGGAAAATCCAGATGCAAATTTAAGAATTCTGGTTGAATTTATTATTAAATGTTATGTGCCAATGTACTTCAATATCAAGTATTACAGCTCTGTCGTGTACGGCAGTGCATTATTTTTCTAGTTCATTGGTTGGTCACGATTTCTACAACCTTGAATACGCAAAATTGTCAATCAAGTTTCTCAAATTCCTTAGAATACACTCAACCTGAGCAATTAAATCAACCGAACGAGAAGGTGGATTGGAGACTCGGCCTCTTCAACCATCCAGTAGTTTCTTCAGACTTCTTCGTGCAACTCTAATGGATATATTGTTTGACTGTGAGGGTGGATTGGAGACACGGCCTCTTCAACCACTCAGCCTCAAACTTATAATTCGTCCGAACGAGAGGGTGGATTGGAGACACCGCCTCTTCAACAATCCAGTTAGCCGCATAAATGAAAAATAATATCTTATAAGTAAAATTCTTGCTTTTCTCAGTTCTGTTAATTAATTTTTCTCTCTTATACATTTTATATACATATGTATTTGTATTCACTATTGTAATATTGTTTTGTAAACCATGTTGATATTTCTACAGTCGACCCCTGTTTTTAGCGTCGACTTAAAATAAATAAAAATAAATAAATAAAATAAGTAATTGAAGATAATTCATATCAAGCGCATTCGGAAAATATCTTGTTATCAATGTTGTTTGATGATAGCAAAGAAAAGCGCTACCGAGCCATCAATAAAATTCTACGCTACCGAACCGATGTTTAAGAGCCAATGGAACTTAGAGTTTATCAAAAACCAGATATAGACTTTAATTGCACAAGTTATACGGAAATGATCAATTTGAATGATATAAATATCGTATTTGAACCACCATTAACGCGAAGAATTCCGTACGATACATTGAAAGAATATTTAAATCAAGATGATCCACCGTTTAATGATCCAAAAATTCCATCACACATACAAGGAACGGAACGACATGTTCAATTGCTAGCTACCGTTTCCAAACGGGTTATACCGGAAACTATAGAGGCTGTTATGGCGACTTGCCCAGACTTTAAAGTAAACAAGACTTCAAACAATAATTTTTTTTAGTTTCTCTTCTATAACTCACTTAAATTAATTTTTCCATTTAAATATGTTCTGACTAAATAAATTTCTTAAGGGAAAAATAGATATTAGTTGTTGAACGATTATTCGAATTTTAAAAATCGTATATACAGAAGTGCATAGAAAACTGGCATAATTCATTTAACACGTATTTTATTAAGCAGGAACAGCATTAAATAGAACTATACAGCACATTGAATACATTCAGTTGAAAGTGAGAAAAACCATCTCATTCAATATCTTCCATAAAGCGCTTATTGTTGTAAAGAAAAGACAGGAGACTAACATTTTGGGGTGATAAACAGCTTCTTCGTGGGGTAACGATATTTCCAGCTATAGAAAACGTACGCTCCGATTACGCGATGTCGCTGGTATACTCAAATACTTCATGGCCAAAGTGAACAGGTCAGGATAAACCACACGATGGTTTTTCCACCATGTTAAAGGTGGCATATTATGCCCGATTTGTGGTTCAGCCACATAACAGTCAATTTGAGACACAGCACTACTTGTTTGGGTTTGACAATCGAATAAAAAGTCCATATCGGTTGATTCTATATTTCTTGGTTCCTGTGAAATGGCATTGGTTGCTTGAAGTTGCCACTGGATAAGGCCATATACCTCTTCTTTAATTTGAAAATCTTCGTCAGTGAGGTTTTTATATCTAGGATCGAAAAATGATGCAATTAAAGAAGCCAAAATATTACCCGCAACACACCAATATCGAATCTTTTATACAAAGAGTCGCGTGCAGCTTTCTTAAAATTTGATATATTCATCCTCTAAGGATGAAGCCATGTGGGTTTTAATAAAACGGTGAACCAAAGGGCGAACAAACGATAGTGTTACACTTTTCCTGCAGCAGAGTACAGCAGTTGCCTTATCAAACGGCTTTAAAACACTTATTAAATTTCGAATTTCTTCCCACTCACTTTCCCTCATTTCGAGCTTCAGTGCATCTGCTGCTTTTATCACACTTCGATCAGCCAAAACGAGGCAGATAGCACTACGGTTCAGAAGCAATCTTTCACACTTGTAATATTTTGAGTTCCATCGGGTTTCGCAGCATTGAATGAGCATGTTTTCTTTCATTCCTAACTGAACTTGTCGGTTCAAAAGTGCGGTTTTTGCTATATACGACCGATGAAAATGCCCTGTTAGGGTTCGTGCTTTTTTACAAATTTCTTTATAAGCTGGTGCAGCATCAGAGGCATCTTTAATAACCAGCTGCAAAAGATGGGCACTACATTTTATGCTGTCTCTTACTGTGGAAAGTTGTTCTAATGCAGCATTCATCACCAATGCACTATCGTGGATAATTGCCGAGTAAATTCCATTCCGCCAGTACACCTTCAATTACGGATGAAATATTTTCGGCGTTTGGTCGATCTAGAAACATGAATGTATGCGAAAGTTTACCATTACATACGTATAAAGAGAATTGCAGAACGCTACTTTTCTTTAAATGTTCCCCAATATTTTCTTAAGCAACAGGGCTTTTTTCTTGAAAGCCGTTTTCTTACCAATCTCTGAGATTTGAGAGGGTAAGACCTAACAAAGAAAGGACATTTTCTAAATGACCCTAATGTGTACATACCTTCTAATTGCTCATTGCAAAGTGTAACACTGCATAATTCTACATTTTTGTCGATATATTGTGCTTCTATTGAAAGATACACATCTTGCTTTCGTGATGTCCATTCGTCTATCTCATTTAAATCATGAGCAATTTTTTCTTTAACGCCATTGTAGATTAATTGGAGTCGAGATCGAATACTCTGTTCCGATGGAACTTTGTACCCGGGCTCGACTACCTCCATAAACTCCCGAAAACCAGCGGAAGACACAAAAGATAAGAGCAACGTATTTTTCGATATTAATTGTGCGGTAGCACGGGATATACTTTCTTGGCGCTCGAACGTACATTCAAGGGAGTCGTCTGCCCTTCTCCTCTTACGGACACGTATGGTAACTGGTGGGGATGTATTAGAAGTTCCAGGTGCACTACATATGTATATGTATTTATATATTATTGGCAACGATTTAACCAGTGTACGAGTATTGTTCATTTCATACTTATGTACATATCACCGCTTTGCTCCTTCTTATGCACTTTCTTTAAGTGAGCATTGAGCGACGAAGTAGAGTTATGGAAGGTTAATAAAGCTGCACAAATGGAGCATGTCACTTGGTTCCCTTCGCTGCATTTCGTAAAAAAAATCCATACCCAACTCATTTTTTTCGCACTCATTTTTAAAGAAAATCTATTTAAAAGCCTTAGAAGGCAAAAAACCCAGCGTATTGTTAGCTTAATAGTTAGCAATGCGTGCCAAAATTTCTCTGATGAGTGAAGTTAGCAACTTCCGAAATGGATCTATAAGAAAAGCTATGGCGGTTGTCTCTAAGTTTTTCCTGTTCAACTCAACAAAACTTTTAATAATTAATAAAAAAATTATTAAGAAACCCAAAAACAACAATAATTTTTCGCTGCAGAAAAAAATTATTAATAGGTCTATAGCTCGTACCGAACCAGGATACTCCAAATATAAAGACCAAAAACACAAGCTTGTTGTTTGTGTAAAAATCTCAATAACAAAAACCAAGAGCACATGGTTGGCAAACTGTGACACCAAAGCAGACTTGCAACAAAATCCATCATGATACCAAATCTAAAACGTCAAATGACGTTGTTGGTACATGAATTGGTAAAAAGTTGATTGAACAGGGCGTTTAGAAGGCAAAAAACCCAGCGTAGTGTTAGCTTAATAGTTAGCAATGCGTGCCAAAATTTCTCTGATGAGTGAAGTTAGCAACTTCCGAAATGGATCTATAAGAAAAGCTATGGCGGTTGTCTCTAAATTTTTCCTGTTCAACTCAACAAAACTTTTAATAACTAATAAAAAAATTATTAAGAAACCCAAAAACAACAATAATTTTTCGTTGCAGGAAAAAATTATTAATAGGTCTATAGCTCGTACCGAACCAGGATACTAAAAGCCTTCAAAGCAAAAGGAATTTTCGTATTTTTGAAAGAAAATTTACTTTTGTTCCAATGAACAAATGTTCGGTTTTGATAAAATTCGAATAATCGTTGAGTGACGGCAGGCAGCTATTCGAATAATGAAATTCGATTAATAATCGGACTAAAATCGAAAATCGAATGATCGATTAATCGAATTATTCGAATATTTTATAGAGCTCTACTGGATATCCGTTTTGTGTTTTTAAAGTTGTTTTTTAATAATGAAATTAGAAATGAAATCTCATTTTCCAAAACTACGACAAATCCGCCTTAAATATGAAAATTAAAATAAAATTTGATAACATTCTGTGATATTTCAAAACACTGTTTTCTATAGATGCCTTTCACCCTGCAAGCAACGATCTGCGGCCAAGTCATCAGTATTACAAAAAATGTTTTTTTAAATATTTTATTATGTTTGTTTATAAATATTTAAATGTTTGTGAAAACCCTGTTTCCTTTTATAAACTAACTAACACTGGCAATACATTTTTAGTAAAATATTAATAAATTCGTATTTAATTTAGAATATGGAAAAAGTTAGTAACATACAAGGAACATATTGGTACCTTCCCTGTAATTTACTGAGTATTTACCAGAAAATAAATAAGTAACTATTGAGGAGAATACTTCCCAGCAACAGGTATTCAAGGATATATTTAGAACTAAGTTACTAACACCAATTAAGTAAAATACCTGTATTTATTCAAGTAAACTACCTTTTGTTATCTGGGTCAGAATTCGTGAAATCAGCACAAAAAAATGGACGTCTTAATTTTTTATCATTATGTAGTAAATATGATTCTATTTCATCTCAATAAATTTCCACCATTTTTCGATTTTATAATTTTTTTTTTTTATCGAAGTTCTAGTGATGTGAAAATTTTGATAACTTTTTAAACAAACCGTTGTAACTTTCAAGCCGATTGACCGATTTGGACGAAACTTTGAGATTTTGTAGGGAATGAATCAGGCTTTAGATGACTATTGAATTAATTTTTATTTTTCTTATTATTGCTATTATTTTTAAATATAATTATTTAAAAAGAATTTTTTTTCTGTTCTGTCCCTTATAAAAATTTCAAAAAATATGTATTTTGACAGCACACATCCAAGAATGTCAAATCCACAAAAAAATTTTCCGAGCCACTTTTACTTTAGGACTTATAATCAAAATAATGGTGATACTCTGTATTCATGGCATTCGCCATTTTATGGCACGCAGTTTACTCTAAACTAAATGAAAACTAAAATAAGCCATCGAATTGGTTGTTAAAGTTGGTTAGAGTAAAGTGTGTGCCATAAAATGGCGAATGCCATGAATTATTATACAGAGTAACACCATTATTTTGATTATAAGTCCTAAAGTAAAAGTGGCTCGGAAAATTTTTTTGTGGATTTGACATTTTTGGATGTGTGCTGTCATAATACATATTTTTTGAAATTTTTATAAGGGGCAGAACAGAAAAAAAAAATTCTTTTTAAATAATTATATTTAAAAATAATAGCAATAATAAGAAAAATAAAAATTCATTCAATAGTCATCTAAAGCCTGATTCATTCCCTACAATATCCAAAAGTTTCGTCCAAATCGGTCAATCGGCTTGAAAGTTACAACGGTTTGTTTAAAAAGTTATCGAAATTTTCACATCACTAGAACTTCGATAAAAAAATAATAATAAAAAAATCGAAAAATGGTGAAAATTTATTGAGATGAAATAGAATCATATTTACTACATAATGATAAAAAATTAAGACGTCCATTTTTTTGTGCTGATTTCACGAATTCTGACCCATCTGTAAAATAAAAATAAACTACCAGTAACTTTACCCATATTTGGACTTTAATTACAGGTAACTATCAAGGAAAATACCAGTATATATTCATGGAAACTACCGAAAATGTATCTTTTAAATTATAAGCAGTATTCTGGTATAGTACCTGGAAACTATCAAAGTTTTATTATTTGCTGTTGTACTTGATTAATTCGCATCTACATGAAGTATATATGGTAATTCTATCCCGAGGTCAAAGCTGTTTAACTGAAAACTTATCTGGTAAATACGGAGTTATTACCAGTAGTGTGTTTGCTGGGGGGTATCGTTTTAAAGGTGTTGGTTACCTCTACATGCGAAACTATATATTAATTACAGCAGTGCTTTTTTTAAGCGTATTTTATAAAAGTTAATATTGGTTCAGCGGAGTTATATTCATGCTCCTGGGACCAAAGCGCGTCTCCTGATACATATCTCAACGTTTTTGGTTGTGTATTAGCGCTCGGTACCCCACGTAAACGATTACCATTAATTTGTTTAAATAAACCATTGTGAATGCACAAAACAATCATTTTGTACTGCAACTCTATTGTGACTGACATTCATCACACTTCAGAGCGGTGTTGCCAGAATCGGGGATATCGCCCTTTTTCGGGGATTTTCCGTCTGCCAATGTAATTTCGAAATGGTTTGGTATTTGTTTCCTTTAGGGGTTATTTGCAATCAAAGTTGCAAGTTTTCATGTGGTTGTTGTAATCACATTAGGCCCTCCTTAAAAATGTCCAAGAAAGTGTTCTGCGCAGAAATGCTGAGTATGGCGTAGCCGGTGTTGGACTGGCTGAGTGTTATTTTTTATAAGCAACTCGGAAAGGTGTTCTGCACACAAATACCATGGATCCCCATCCAAATTGGGATCGGACCTGGGTCCTTTTTCCGGATTTTGATCATAATTTTTCACTGAAACAAAAAATTAAAAAAGCGCTCCGGGATTCGTTATCCTGCGGCCAATACACGTTTTTTGAGCCCTCCCATATATTTTTTAAATTTTTTTGCAGTTGACCCCTAAAGGAAACAAATAACAATGCTTTTTGGGTATAAAATCCCCAATTCACGATTTAAGAAACATCGTTTGTTTTTCCCCGCCGAGGAATAAACTCAGAGCAGCACTACAAAAATTTGAGGAGAAATGTTTTTGAAGGTTCTAATGATAACCTCTACACTTATCGCTAGAAAAAAAATTTGGCACTCTTGAAACTATTTTGGTACAAAAAATAAATGTGAGTGGCAGCACTGCGCTGGACTGGGAGCAGTGCAAGTCTTTGATTTTGATTAAAAAAGACAATGGTGAATTGACATTGTTTTCCAATGTTCAAATGCAGATGGCACCGAAGATTAACTAACGAACGTCATGCTATAATCCACTACTTCCTCTAATATCTGTGGCAAATAAGACGATAAATGGGATTTTTGATTGCGGGGTTGGGCAGAAAAATAAACGATGATGAAAATTTCAAGATTCTACCTCAACGGGTAGTTCGTTGAAAAACGAATTAATCGACACCGAAAACAGACCTTCGCATTTCTTTTGTAATGTTCATTGACTAATTAGTTTGCACATTTGGAAATTGATTAAGTAACACACACGTAAAATATGAGCGAAATCGGTCCATAATTACGATTTTGAGTTTTTATTACCGCGATCTCAGCCCCACCTAACGGAATTTTTTTTTCGAAATATTTCTTTTCATCGTAGTAATACATGTTCCGAATTTCATCCAATTCGGACCATAAATGCGAATTTTGAAAACATAGCGACACACGCGCCACCTATTGTGATTGAGTAACCGGGTTTCAAAAATTTTGTTTTGCTGTATTCATTGGTACCATTAGGGGGCCTTTCAAGAATTCAATTATGGCAAATTGTTCCAGGATGAATGCAAATTCAAATGTTGATTTGATACCATATTATAGGGTAACAGTAAGGTTTTTCTGTAATCGCATTTTTACCGATAACTCAGTTGTCGATTAATTTATCGAAATATATCGAAGTCCAAACGAAACCTGGGGCCATCCTGTACGTACATATGTATATTCGAAATATCATAAGTATAGCTAAAGTATACTCAGAGTTATAGGTCAAGTATACTCAGAATTGTATGGGGGAAAAAAATATAATAACTCCTTCCAGACTATAACCTGCCTGAGTGCCAAATTTCATCATAATCCGTCTTGCCATTCTCACGTGCTTGAGTAACAGAAGCAAACGTCTGGACATCCAAACATCGCTACTTTCACATCATCATCATCATCATGTATATATTATTTCTGTAACATCTTTTTGTGTTTGCTCCTAATTTTCTGCTCTCATTTCGAACCAATATTTATAAATAAGGTATCGTTTTAATGGGGTGGGTTACCTCTACATTCGAAATTATTTATTATTTACATCAATGCTTTTGTTTAAGCGTATTTTATTAAAATTAATTTGTTTAAATAAACCATTGCACAAAATAATCAATTTGTACTGCAACGCCATTGTGAATCAGATACTTTATCTACTGGGTTGCAGATGTCGCTGAGGGTAGTGGTGAAGTTCTGGGCGCAAGGCGCGCACGGGTCCGTCTAGTACTATAATAAATCTCTAGAAAAGTCGCATCTGTACATTGAAAATTTCTTTGAAAAAATGACTGGGTATGACTTGGGGAATGCTATAGAGTTTATTTGATCCAATTTTCAAATTATTGTCTTTCTGATTGTCTGTTTGAACTTAAGGATCTCGGAAACTAAGAAATAGATTTTGATGAGATTTTCACGAATATACTGCTTGAAGCTTAGAAATTGATAGGCACTTTGTTGAACAAAATCGGAAGACAAACAAAAAAGATATACTAATTTTTCATTTAGACTTCGATATACTTAATAAATTTATCGATAACTTAATTTTACGTCAAAAAATCCAAAAACCTTATAATTATCCTACAATATGGGTATCAACCGAAAGGGGCAGCTTTCATTCTAAGTTTTCGATAATTCGATATACATATTTATCGATAAATGAGTTATCGCTAAAATTGTTGTTCCAATATAACATTAAAATTTTTGTTTACTTATTTTTTAATTTCAGCTAAATCAAAAATCGATTGCATAGGTTCACTGCCGCCCTATGTGTGTATCAGCATATCTTCTATCTATATACTATAATAAATCTCTAGAAAAGTTGTGTCTGTACATTGAGAATTTCTTTGAAGAAATTACTGTCGATGACTTGGGGGAATGCTATAGAGTTCATCTGATCTACTTTTTAAATTATTGTCTGTCTGTTTATCTGTTTGTCTGTTTGAACTTAAGGATCTCGGAAACTAAGAAATTTATTTTGATGAGAGTTTCCGAAGCCTGAAGCTTAGAAAGAGATCTGCACTTTGTTCTATCAAAATCGGACAAACAAAAAAGATACAAATTTTTAGGGAGGAACCTATGCCATTTTTTTTCTTAAATAAATGTACATGAAGAAAAATTCACTTAGCTTGCCAAAAAAAACTAAGCGTGGCTCTCTAAAATTTTTGTTTACTTTTTTTCAATGTCAGCTTAATCAAAAATCAGTCGCCCTATGTGGGTATCAGCATATCATACTAATATGTATAAAAATGTGAAAGCAATGGTGATTTCCTTTCAGCAAACAAATGCGAATTTTTGTTACACTCTTTTCAAAATGAAGGTAAAACAGAATATGTGTTCGTTTCATAAAAATGGGCATTTGAAGAGTGTAAAAAACTCACACTTTTTACCCTCATAGCTTTGAGAGGGTAGCTGAATTCACTGAAAATCAGCTGACGAAAATTTTATTTGACAGACGAATTTGGTGAAATAATTTGTGTTTTCCAATGGGTGATAAGCGAAACCTAATTATTTATTTTTTTAATTTTGGCGCGTGCGAATCAGCTGATTGACTTATTGGGGCAGTGTTTGTTGTTCGTTTTATCGATAGCAAGCTCATACAAGGCGGGTACATTTGTACAGTGTTGAGTGCAAGAGTGTAAACGTGGTCACCGTGCAAGTGTGTATTTTTTGTTTTGAAACGAAATTACCATAACAATGTTTGTGACGTTTTCAAGCCAAAAACTAATGCACCTAGCAGTATGAAACTTTGTACACATATTCTCTGTGACCTGAAAGGATTCACAGAGATGATTTTGTTTTGATAAATTAGTCGATAACAGAGTTATCGGCGAAGATAAGGTTGCCTTTAAACCTCAAAATTTCCCTACAATATATGTAGGTATCAACCGAAAGAGGAAGTCCCTATTTTTCATTTAAACTTCGATATAATTCAATAAATTTATCGATAACTTAATTATACGAGAAAAAATTCAAAAATCTTAAAATTTCCCTACAATACGGGTATTAAATGAAGGCTAGGTCCAAAGGTTTCATTTATACTTCGATATATTCCGGTAAAATTATCGATAACTGAGTTATCGGGCAAAATATGATGGCCCAAAAACCTTTAAATTGTCCTACAATATGGGTATCAAACGAAAGGGGCAGCTTTCATTCTATCTTTTCCATATTTCGATATACATATTTATCGATAAATGTGTTATCGGTAAAAATGGTGTTCCAATAAAGCATTAAAATTTTTGTTTAATTATTTTTCAATTTCAGCTAAATCAAAAATCATTTGCATAGGTACACTGCCACCCTATATGGGTATCAGTATATCTATCTATACTATAATAAATCTCTAGAAAAGTCGTGTCTGTACATTGAAAATTTGTTTGAAAAAAAAATTTGGCCCGAACAGTTTACATACCCATAATGCGTCAGGGGCCCAGAAAATATAGGGCTATTTGGTTCAATGAGAACAGGTGGATGGTTTTTTGTAGTATTTTTTCCTTCATGAAAAAAGTGAAAATTTTCCATTTCTGTTTCCAAATACACAATAAATGGGCATAAACCGAATGTTAAAAAAAAAAACTTTATCGCGAATTTAGGGCTTGGCGCTAGATGTGTTAAATAAATTTATATGAAGAAAAATTCAAATTCCAGTTTTCATTTAAACTGCGATATACTTAATTCAATAAATTTATAGATAACTCAATTGTCCCTTTCCAAATGTTTCAAGCGCCGTCCGGATAGAGTGGGGCATGTGCCTATGACATGCTGCGCAGTTTCCGTCTCCGCTTTGTATTTCCTACACATGCTGTCGGAAACAAGACCCATCTTGTGGGCATGGCCTGCCAGAGGGCAGTGCAATGTAAGGATACTAATTAGCAGTCTACAGTCTTCCCTATTGAGGAATACAATTGTTTTTTTGTAAGTTTCATATCGTACGATTTACACAGGGTTTTGGAGATTTTACAGCCTTGCAGTTCTTTCCACCTTCGCTTTAATTCCTTTAATGCGATGGGTACTTTAATGCTGTTGCTCGCATCTAGTGCCACTCTACTTTTTGCTTACTCAGCATCTTTCTCGTTTCCCTCTACACCTTTGTGACCTGGGGTCCAAAAGATATGTACTCTATGTTCTATCTAAGCTTCTTTTGCATTCTAGTACGCTCAAAGAAGAGCTACTATTTGAAATAATGGCCTTGATAGCCGCCTGACTGTCGACGTAAAAGTTCACCCGCTCTCCGAGCGCTAGACTTTCTACAGCTATTTCTGCTCCCACTTTAATGGCTATGACTTCTGCCTGGAATATACTGCAATGATCTGGCAATTTCAACGATTTAGTGATCCCCAAGTCATTACAGTACACTCCTACTCCTTCAGTCATTGTGGATCCATCTGTATATATGTGTACCGTATTTTCCGTCACTTCTGCACCTCTGCTCCAGCGCTCCGCCTCTATAGTGGCTTCCAGAACCTCTTCGAAGGACAGGAAAGGGACCGTGTAGTATACATGTGTTATCAAGAAAGACGCTATACTACTATGGCCAAACGATCTGCACTCAAACTGCCCCGTGGCATATAGCCTGTTTGCAGTTGTTAACGCTATGTTCTTCGCCGTTATGTTTACGGGCGGTAGATGCAAAATGGCTTGTAACGCTGCTGTGAGTGTGCTTTTAAGCGCAACCGTTATGCTAATCATAGATATTCTATACACTCTCTCTATTGACTTCATATACGTTAGAATTGCATTGAAAACCCAATAAGACAAAGCAGGTGGAAGACCCCAAGGTGCAGCCCAGCATCCTCTTACAGATATACAGAGCTGCTGAGGCCTTTTTCGACCGTTCTTGTACATTGAGTTTCCAACTTAACTTGCTATCCAGTATAATAAATAAATATTTGGTACTAACCTTCGGTTCTAATACCACATCTCCTAATTTTGGCTTTACCCAGCTTGGTACTTTGTATTTTCTGGTAAATAATATTGGGTCTGTCTTGTCAGCATTTGTGCTCAGCCCAACCTCGCAGGCCCAGTCATGGATGACCCTAAGTGCCTGGTTCATCAGCGAGATGAGTGTCGATAGTCATTTCCCGCTTATTATGACTGAGAAGTCATCTGCAGAATTTGATGGATCGCGAAAACATTTTTGTTGGCTTTAGCTTTATAGCTAAGGAGAACAGTTTTCTCGCCAACAAACTTCGATTCACCCTAAGGCGCAGACTTATCAAACTGTATACCATGCAACGGATATCCGGTTTCGCCCAAACGATTTGTATAATGTATTTTGTTGGCTTTAACGGGATATATTGACGAAACGAAACTCGACCCCGAATTGGATGAAGTTCCTTATCATCACTGTATGGCCGATAATGCATCCGCAAATTGGCGTTCATAAGCATCCATATTTATGACTAGCAGATGCCCGGGACTTTGTCTGCGGAACTTACCTCATTTCAGTGGCTATATGTTTCTGAATACAAACTAAGAGATTTGTAATATCTATTTTACGCTATTTTAAATTATTTATTCACAAAATTTCTTTATAAACAACCCCCTACATTTTTAAATTTCTCAGGAGCATTATTGGAACACCGATTTTCAAAACGATTGTATGTGCAGGTAAGCCGTTTGCAGTTATTGAATTCAAAAATTCAACTGGATAGTTAGTTGCATCATCTTGATCGATTACAGTTATTCGGACGCTGTAATATATGTGTAATATTATTGTACACGGAGTGAATGAGTTCAGCCTCTGTGTGGACAATTTTTCCGAGTGTCTTAGGTATTCTTATTTGGTTGCTTTCTTGGGTCAAGTACAATAGACTTCTCAGCTTTCTTCATTTTTTGGCAGAATCGGTTGTTTTTTATAAACCCTCTGCAAAGAAGCTCCAATAAAGTACTTTTTTGGAAAATAGAAATCGGTTTAGACGTTTAGCCAGCAATCACGGTAATACGAAAGACATTTCATTTTTATATACATACTAGCTGAGCCCGGCAAACGTTGTTTTGCCTTTGTTTTTTTGTTATTGTATACCTAGGATCATTATGTACCTAAGATCATTGTGAGCCTCTGTTAAAAAGAAAACTATGAAAAACACACCACTAATTTTCTCAATTCATTGTATTTCTTTAAAAAATAACGGTTATATAAAATGATTTAATTAGCCAATAATACATCCGCAGCACATAAACTATGTTTTTCTATAACAAATTATTCAATAGCCAATATGGTAATATAATCACAGCACATACACTTTTTTTTAGATTAAAAATTATTCAAAAGCGAAAATATGCTCATTTGATTTACATAATTGTTTTTTCCCCAATCAAATTTGAAATAAAAATTTGTCAAATGTTAAAATATTTTGATTGAGAGGAAGAGGGGTAGTGAAAGCTTTCTTACCTCGCGGTAATACTAACCAAGGTTTATGATACAAAAGCTACAATAAATAAAAAGTTTTTAATTTTCTTGTCAAAATGATATATTATCAAAATTTATACGCTACGACATCCGTCAGCGTACCAAACCACTCCCTGTTGAAACCTTAGCCAACACCTTTCTTTTGGTATCCATATTGTCCAAACCCTTTCTAGGGTCACACATTTTGGTCGATATCTAGGAAACGGGGTCCCATATTGGACTTTGAACCACTTCCTATTAAAATCCTCATCAACACCTTTCATTTGGTACCATATTGTGCAAACAATTTTTAGAGTCACACCTTGTCCACATTTTGGTGAATATCTTGGAAACGGGGTGCTATGGGACTTTGAACCACTTCCTGTTAAAATCTTCATCAACACCTTTCATTTGGTACGCATATTGTGTAAACACTTTTTAGAGTCACACCTGGTCCACATTTTGGTCGATATCTAGGAAACGGGGTCCCATATGGGACTTTGAACCACTCCCTGTTGGAACCTTAGTCAACACCTTTCATTTGTTATCCATATTATCCAAACTCTTTCTAGGGTCCCACCTGGTTCACATTTTGGTCGACATCTAGGAAACAGGGTCCCATATTGAACTTTGAACCACTTCCTATTAAAACCCTCATCAACACCTTTCATTTGGTACCATATTGTGCAAACACTTTTTAGAGTCACACCTAGTAGACATTTTGGTGAATATCTCGGAAATGGGGTCCCATATTGGACTTTGAACCACTTCCTATTAAAACCCTCATCAACACCTTTCATTTGGTACCATATTGTGCAAACACTTTTTAGAGTCACACCTAGTAGACATTTTGGTAAATATCTCGGAAATGGGGTCCCATATTGGACTTTGAACCACTTCCTGGTAAAACCCTCATCAAAACCTTTCATTTGGTACCCATATTAAGCAAACACTTTTTAGAGTCACGCCTGGTCCACATTTTGGTCGATATTTCGGAAACGGGGTCCCATATGGGACTTTGAACCCCTTCTTGTTAAAACCCTCATCAACACCTTTCATTTGGTACCCATATTGTGTAAACACTTTTTAGAGTCACGCCTGGTCCACATTTTTGTCGATATCTCGGAAACAGGGTCCCATATGGGACTTTGAACAACTTCCTGTTAAAACCCTCATGAACACCTTTTATTCGATACCCATATTGTGTAAACACCTTCTAGGGTCACCCCTGGTCCATATTTTGGTCGATATCTCGGAAAACGGGTCGCATAGGGTCTTGAAACTTCATATAAACCATAAATGGACCACTACCTACGTAGTGCATAAGTTTGGTTGAAATCGCACGACGCGTTTATGAGTAGTTCGGCGACGTACATATACGGGGACTTATTTTTATATATATAGATAAAACTCCAGATATTTAAGGTATAAGGATTTAATGAGTATTTTATAGATAAATAATGGAAAATGCAATACTCACAATAACGTTAATAAATATTACATATTTGGGCAACATAAATAAATACAAACTTCGTTTTTTTTTCTATAATTTCACAAAATATTGAATAATATTGAGCAAACACTTTTTAGAGTCACGCCTGGTCCACCTTTTCTGTCGATATCTCGGAAACGGGGCCCCATATGGGACTTTGAACCACTTCCTGTTAAAACCCTCATCAACACCTTTCATTTGGTACCCATATTTCGATACCCATATTGTGTAAACACCTTCTAGGGTCACCCCTGGTCCACATTTTGGTCGATATCTCGGAAAACTTGTTGTATAGGGTCTTGAAACTTCATATAAACCATATATGGACCACTGCCTACGTAGTGTATAAGTGTGGTTGAAATCGCACAACGCGTTTATGAGTAGTTCGGCGACGTACATATACGGGGACTTATTTTTATATATATAGATGTACACATATAGATAAGGCACAATGATGAGAATTTGCATGTAATTAGAGTATTTTTTTAAATAATTTTGATTAATATGCTGACTTATTCGCCACCTAGTGGGACATTTTTTGTAATAGAGCTCTTCCTTCCAAAAGAAACTTACATGGTAAAAAGTACCAAAAACAGACCATAAATGGCGGAAAAAATTATACGTATTATTGGTGAGACGTATCCAAGGAACAAACTGTCAAAATTTGAAAACAATCCGTTTAGTAGTTTTTGAGCCAATTGATTACATAAAAACCCCCTACATTTTTATATATATGCATATATAGATGATATTCGAGCCTTAAAGCGTATAGTGCGGATAAAAGCTTTGAATCTGGTCCGGCTCATTGCTGCACGGTAAAGTGGAAATAAATAAGAAGCTCATAACTCATCGATATACTCCATGCTAGACTTATCTTTGTCTAAGTATGGCTATATTAGCCACAACACTGGCGGGTACAACCCTGCCGCCAACATTCACCACACCACACACATATACTTACACAGTCACGCACAAAGTGGGGCTCCTCGTAAAAGTTAAAAAGGAAAGAAAAATACACAAAAGAGCGTAAACCCAATTATTGTCACGTAAGTTCACTTGTTTCCGTAGCGCTTTGTTAATCTTGAAAAGCTGTGTTTGCGAACATTGTACAAAATTTGTATAAAATACAAATTTTCCTATAGTTTTTGCCTTCGCATATTGGAAGGATTGCACAAGCGAGACGATAAATATTAACTTAATATTTTACAAAGTGTCAAATACAGCTGATCTTGTCACCCAAAATTGGCGCCAGATCGGCGAGGAAAACTGACGTTTGGCAGTGCTGCCAAGGTAGCCAAGACACAACCCCCTTTCGGCCACTAGGGGTGGGAATACACAAACTTTGTCTTTCGGCCACTAGGGGTGGGAATAAATAAAAAAAAAAAGAGAAAAAAAAAAAAATTATAATAATAATAATAATAATAAAATAAAATAAATAAATAAACAAAGCTAAATAAAATAAAATAAACAATAAATAAGTAAGGAAGTCTAAGTTCGGGTGAACCGAACATTAAATACCCAGCGTTAGTTTTCAGAAAAAGGGGGCGTCGTTTTCATCCGATTTCGCCCATTTTAAAAACCAATCTATGCCGAGCCTAAACAATAGCGAATTTGGTGGGCGCGGCCACGCTCCTTGCTTATAAAGCTTTAACCGCTTACATGAGCCAAAAGTACTGAATCGATCTTTTCAAGGGTTATACCATGTCCTATATATAACTTTGGAAAAGAAGGTGTGCCATGCCCATAACTTTTAACGTATTTTGTGAAATTTTTCGATGTACGGATATATGTGTCCATTAATAAATATTTACATAATTTTAAAAAAGTGGGTGGTGGCACGCCCACGGATTTTATTATGTTGTTTGTCCCTATTGAAGATCAGTTTTCATTGCAGATCTTTATGATACTTTCACAGTGGCTTGTTAATAGTGAAATGTTGATATTTTGTTTATTCACTTGTGGGCGGTGCCACGCCCATTTTCCAAAATATTACCAAAAAACCTTTAAACATCACTAATAACATCATCAGGTGAATGAGTGTACTAAATTTTAGCATTATATCTTTATCAGTTAAACAGATATTGCATATTCCAGTTTCCTAACTCTCGTTTAGAGAACTTTAGTCCAAAAAGGGGCGTGGTCGTTCACCGATTTTTCTTATTTTCTGTGGTAGTACTCTACATAAACATAACATGCCTGGAACCTAGTTTCGTAAACCTATCTCACACCGTTCTGAAGTTATTAGCAGTCGAATTTGAAAATTGCTTGACTCATAAGTGAATATGAAAATTGATGTATGTATGTACAAAATTATATTATTATAGCGGTATCAGTTAATTAGATATGGACTTTTCAATATTTCCACCTCCTTTCAATATAACTTTTATAAAAAAGTAGGCGTGGTCGCCAAGCGATTTCGTTTATTTTCTATATCTGCATTTAACACAACAATAGTATGCCCTCTACAAAATTTCGTTATACTAGCATAAACTGTTCTCAAGTTATTAGGAGTCAAAATTTTAAAATTTCTTCAAATATATGGGGGCGGTGCCACGCCCCTTTTCAAAAAATTTGGTAAAATCCGCCTTAGAACATATAAATCAATACATATTGCAAATTTTATCATTGTAGCTGCTTCTGATATTGAATTAACCCGTTTTATACGTTTTTCGAAATTTTCGATATCGAAAAAGGGGGCGTGGTTATCATCCGATTTCGCCCATTTTCAATAGCAACCTACCTTGGCCAGAAAGTAACCTGTATGCAAAATTTCATGCAAATATCTCAATTTTTACTCAAGTTATCGTGTACACGGGCGGACAGACGGACAGACGGACGGACATGCCTTAATCAATTCCTCTTTTCAACCTAAGAACTTTCATATATGGAACTCTATATCTAACTCGATTATTTTGTGCCGTTACATAGTACCGTTATGTGGACAAAATTAATATACCCTTGTACTAGTACTAGTACGCTGGGTATAAAAAGGTAAATATAACCAAATAATAATAATAATACTAAAAGTAATAATAATATAATACTAACTACAAACAACATAATAAAATAAATAATTTTAAAGGAAACAACATAAAAATAACTAAAATTAACTATTCCAACAATAATAAAAACACTATAAAATAAAATAATATAAATAAAAAACATAGAGTGTCTGCTACCAGGAAGGGGGTCGTTGCGGTATTCGCCAAGGTAGTAGCGGACACCGCGGCGGTCACCGAAATGGAAGGAGTGCCAGTACGGCTAGTCGGGGAGAATGAAGGGGACGTAGGTAACCCCTTCACGAGGCGGTCGAGACTAGCGCAGTCGCCTCCTCGTTCGGCTCCTCGAATCTAGGACAGGCCTATGTCAGCGCGGATGGAATCTGCGCTGGCGCTCGCAGTTAGAGAAGACGACGACCAGGCATTTCACTCGCTTGGAAGGCTCATCGGAGAGCTTAAGGAGGTTATTGGTAGTGGAAAACATTCCATTAACCAAAACCTGAAAGACCTAGTGAAAGCGATCTCAGTGTCGTACGATGAGGCAGCAGAAACTTTGCTAGGAGAGAAAAGGGGAGTGGACTCCAAGCAGTCTCAGACGTCACCGTCACTGAGCCATCAGCCACAGCAACAACGCGCTAAACGGGGGCGAGAACGCGCTCCTGGTGGCACACCTTCGCCACAAAAAGAGCCGAAGAAGCAAAAGGATGCGCAAAAAACAGCACCTAAGTACTCTGACGTAGCAGCAGCCAAGGTCCCTAAAACAACGGAACCACCAGGCCAAGGAGTGGCATGGCGAACGGTCCAGAGGAAACGCCCGAAGCCCAAGGCTGCTCGACCCGACGCCATCGTCATTAAAACAACGGGAGAGTGCTCGTATGCCGATATCCTAAAGGCTGTAAAAACCGAGGAGACTCTGAAATAAATGAGTACTATGGTACGGAAGATTCGCAAGACTGCGAAAGGTGAGTTACTGCTTCAGCTCACCAAGCAGGCAGAGGGCAACACCGCTAAGCTGCAAGCGGCAGTAGGGCAGGCTTTGTCTGGCAAAGCCGAAGTCAAATCCCTTACGGAAGAGACCCTTTGCGAGATCCGTGATATGGATGCGGTGACCACGCCAACGGAGGCACTGAACTCGCAGTTTTCAGGTCCGGAAATGCAGCTGTCCAACATCCGATCCTTTCGAAAAGCTTACGGCGGAACACGGACGGCGACAATTTCGATCACTGGAGAAGCGGCCAGAAAGCTACTAGCCAGTAGCAAAGTTAGAATAAGCTGGGTTGTATGCCGTATTCGGGCGAAAATTGAGCCAAAACGCTGCTACAAGTGTATGGACTTCGGGCATATCTCGAGGAACTGCACCACCGAAAAGGATGCAAAGGGGAAATGCTTCAAATGCGGAGGCGAGGGACACATCGCCAAAACGTGCACGAACTCGCCAAAGTGCATTCTATGCACTGAAAGGGAAGCCAATCGCACCGATCATCCTACAGGAGGAAACAATTGCCCGGTATACAGAGCGGCAGTCCAGAAACTCAGACCGTTATGAGATTGGTCCAACTCAATCTCAACCACTGCGAAGCTGCTCAAGACCTATTGTCGCAAACTATAAGGGAGCTAAATGTCGACGTAGCATTGATAAGCGAGCCCTACAGGGACAAGTCTGTAAATTGGCTACCCGATTCATGTGGCAAGGCAGCAATGTGGTCCTGCGGAGAGAACCCGCTTTACATAGAGCCCGTTCTTAAAGAAAGAGGTTTTGTGTGCGCCAGGATAGGAGATATCTTCGTATATAGCTGCTACATACCACCTAGCACCTCGCTAGAAGCTTTTAAAGAAGTAGTTGGTAAAATAGCCACAGATGCGACTACGAGGCAGCGATTCGTCATAGCTGGCGACTTTAACGCATGGGCTGTCGAATGGGGCTCACAGCGAACTTCTCCGAGAGGGAGAGTTCTTCTCGAAGCATTCGCTTGCTTGGATGTAGCGCTACTTAATACAGGTGAGCAACATACATTTTCCAGAAATGGCTTCGGTTCCATAATCGACATTACGTTCGTAAGTGAAAATATGTTCAGGATGTGCGAATGGAAAATTAGTGAGTGCTATACTCAAAGCGATCACTCTGCAGTAATATTGGACATCAAAGTAGACGGTGGAAGGACTCCCACCAACCAAACATCCGTGAGGAGGTCAACACCTTCGACCCCGATGTGTTCAAGGCAATGCTACCAGCAACTGAGTATACAGGCAGCGCGAATCTTATAGCCACTAAAGTAATGGCCGATATCAAAGGAGCATGCGACGCGTCGATGACCAGAAAGACCATACGAAAACAGCAAAGCACGGCGTATTGGTGGAACGACAGCATACAAACGCTAAGGAGAGAGTGTATCCGGGCGAGGCGGCGCTCCCAAAGATCACGAGATAGGCCAACCTTTTTAGAGCACAGAGCTGCCTATAAAGCTGCACGTCATGCTTTGAAGGCGGCAAAGCGAATAGTAAGCGACAATGCTTTCTCAACCTCTGCCATGAGGCTGAAAATGACCCATGGGGTACGGATTACAAATTGGTCTTGAAAAAGTTGAAAACCAAACGCGAAGCCATACCAACATGCCCGTCATTGCTCAAAAAAGTGGTCGATACTCTCTTTCCCACGCAAAGAAAACTAGTTTCCCATACGTCAAATACTCCATTACATGCATTTAATGAAGTGACGGTGGAGGAAGTGCTCCTAGCGGTTAAGAGACTAGACGACAACAAGTCTCCTGGTCCGGACTGCGTGCCCAACAAAGCACTGAAGGTGGCGGTTAATTATAAGACGTCTACATTCGCGAATTTATTCACTGTATGCCTAGCTGAGGGGACATTCCCTTCGATATGGAAACGCCAAAATTTGGTGCTACTACCGAAGCCCGGAAAAAACCTGGTGGAACCATCCAGCTACAGGCCAATATGCCTGCTCGACTCGGCAGGTAAAATTCTAGAGCGAGTAATCTACAATCGTCTGGAAAAGGAAATAGAAGAAGTGTGTGGCATATCTGACAAACAGTTTGGGTTCAGAAGAGGCAGATCCACCATAAATGCCATGAACGTGGCTAGAGATACCGTTCAAGATGCAATAAGCGGCACACGCTGGCTCGAGGGATCTAAGGAATACTGCCTTATCGTGACCTTAGATGTAAAGAACGCATTCAATTGCGCTAACTGGGGGAAAATCCTGGATACCCTAGACAGGGTAGGTATATCCTATTATCTGAGACGCATAATCCGCAGCTATTTTGACGGACGTCTGCTGCAATACGAAACTGCAGATGGCACGGAAAAGCTCCACGTCACAGCCGGGGTTCCTCAGGGGTCGGTGCTCGGCCCATTACTATGGAACATTATGTACGACGGAGTGCTGCGACTTAAAGTACCTAATGGAGTTAAGATTATCGGATTCGCTGATGATATCGTATTGATTGTTACTGCCAAACACTTAAGTGATATAGGTGGAAAAACTAATGTAAGCATAGCCAGCGTTCAATCATGGCTCATGCAACATGGACTACAGCTTGCGGAGCACAAAGCAGAGGCAGTACTAGTATCAAGCAGGAAGAAGGTAGAGAAGGTCACGATAAGAATCGGAGACCACGACATTGAAACAATGCCGGCAGTTAAGTATCTGGGAATCATGATAGACAGGAGGCTGTCTTTCAAAACACATCTAGAATACGCTAACGAGAAAGCAGCGAAAACCATATCATCGTTATCGAGGATAATGCTAAACGCACGAGGTCCAAAGCAAGGGCGGCGTCAGCTACTGGCAGGCGTAGTGAAAAGCCAACTACTCTACGGGGCACCGGTATGGCAGCATGCCACGGAGTATCAGTCGTACCTACGTGGGGTAAAGTCGACCTATCGCTTGTGTGCTCTCCGAGTTTGTAGCGCTTTTAGAACGGTATCAGACGATGGCGCACTGGTAATCTCAGGCTTGTGCCCAATTGACATATTGGCAAAATAAGCAGCCACAACGTTTGAGGATAGAAACTCGCGGTCCGAAGCACGCGAGATTAGTATTCAAAATTGGCAAAACAGATGGAACATATCGAATAAGGGGCGCTGGATATACCGCTGTATACCAGATATTAAAACATGGGTAACGAGAACACACGGGGAGGTAGATTTTTATCTGACTCAGTTCTTAAGCGGCCACGGATGCTTTAAAGAATACCTTTATCGGTTTAAGCACGAAAGCAACAACGTATGCGATCACTGTGGAGGCGAAGTAGTAGAAGATGTCTACCACGTGTTCTTCGAATGCCCCAGATCGTACAGCTTTAGAAGTAAACTACGCAGCATGGCCGATGAGGACTACACTCCCGAGTCGCTGGTTGGTCACATGCTACGAGGTAAACAAAAGCGGATGGCAGCGTGCGAGGTAATCGCAGAAGCCATGAAGTGGCTTAGAAGTCTGGAACGGCTGCGCCGCAGCAGGGAAGACTGAAGAAAAAGCAAACAAACACGAAAAAACAAGAGGCGGGTTGGAAACACGGCCTTCCAACCGCCTAGTTTAACAAACCTATATCAGAGGTGCAGATTGCAGATTGGAGATTCAGCATCTCCACTGTAGTGGCCTGCAAACAAAATTTTTAAGAGTACGTAAATATCTCAAACGTAGGTGGAAACACGGCCTTTCAACCACCTAGTTTAACAAACATATACCAGAGGTGCAGATTGCAGATTGGAGATTCAGCCCCTCCACTGTATTGACCTGCAAACAAAATTTTAAGAGTACGTAAGTATCTCAAACGTAGGCGGAAACAATGCCTTTCAACCACCTAGTTTAACAAACATATACCAGAGGTGCAGATTGAAGATTGGAGATTCAGCCTCCCCACTGTATTGACCTGCAAACAAAATTTTAAGAGTATGTAAGTATCTCAGATGCGGGTGGAAACACGGCCTTTCAACCGCCTGGTCCACGTGACACAAACCAGAAGGAGCAGATTGGGGACGCGGCCTCCCCACTGCATTACCTTGTAACTGAATATGTTGTGAGTATAAGTGATTACTTATAAACGTACTGAATCATTATAGATGCGGGCCGGAAACACGGCCACTACAACCGGCTAGATGCAGAAGAGCTAGTGAGACAGAATAAGCAAGTAGAAGTAGTGTAAGTACATGCCTATATAGCTATATCTATATACATATCTTTGGTAGTTGGACAAGAAAGACTTTCTTTGATCAATATGATCAATACTTCAGACTAGATGAATGAAAAATCTAACAAAAGATCCCCAGCAGAACTGAATTAGTACGGTAACGCTGACCAACTGACGTTGAGACTTGTGCTCAAACCACCTCCCGACGGAATACTTGACGGTAGTACCGGGGGGATCGGTACATGACGGTAGGAGGTTTAGTGTGTTAAAGTCATACACTGACTGTGAGGATTTCGATGCTTCCTCCTCTGAAAAAAAAAAAAAAAAAAAACAAGTAAGGAAGTCTAAGTTCGGGTGAACCGAATATTAAATACCCAGCGTTTGTTTTCAGAAAAAGGGGGCGTAGTTTTCATCCGATTTCGCCCATTTTAAAAACCAATCTATTCCGAGCCTAAACAATAGCGAATTTGGTGGGCGCGGCCACGCTCCTTGCTTATAAAGCTTTAACCGCTTACATGAGCCAAAAGTACTGAACCGATCATTACAAGGGTTACACCATGTCCTATATATAATTTTGGAAAAGAAGGCGTGCCATGCCCATAACTTTTAACGTATTTTGTGAAATTTTTTGATATACGGATATATGTGTCCATTAATCTATATTTACCTAATTTTAAAAAAGTGGGTGGTGGCACGCCCACGCATTTTATTATGTTGTTTGTCCCTATATGAAGATCAGTTTTCATTGCAGATCTTTATGATACTTTCACAGTGGCTAGTTAATAGTGAAATGTTGATATTTTGTTTATTCACTTGTGGGCGGTGCCACGCCCATTTTCCAAAATATTAGCAAAAAACCTTTAAACATCACTAATAACATCATCAGGTGAATGAGTGTACTTAATTTTAGCATTATATCTTTATCAGTTAAACAGATATTGCATATTCCGGTTTCCTAACTCTCGTTTAGAGAACTTTAGTCCAAAAAAGGCGTGGTCGTTCACCGATTTTTCTTATTTTCTGTGGTAGTACTCTACATAAACATAACATGCCTGGTACCTAGTTTCGTAAACCTATCTCACACCGTTCTGAAGTTATTAGCAGTCGAACTTGAAAATTGCTTGACTCATAAGTGGGCGGTGCTACGCCCACTTTCCAAAATTTTGCAAAAATAATGTTAAGAATATGAAAATTGATGTATGTACCAAATTATATTATTATAGCGGTATCAGTTAATTAGATATGGACTTTTCAATATTTCCACCTCCTTTCAATATAACTTTTATAAAAAAGTAGGCGTGGTCGCCAAGCGATTTCGTTAAGTTTCTATATCTGAATTAAACACAACAATATTATGCCCTCTACAAAATTTCGTTATACTAGCATAAACTGTTCTCAAGTTATTAAGAGTCAAAATTTTAAAATTTCTTCAAATATTGATAAAATCCGCCTAAGAACGTATAAATCAATACATATTGCAAATTTTATCATTGTAGCTGCTTCTGATATGGAATTAACCCGTTTTATACGTTTTTCGAAATTTTCGATATCGAAAAAGGGGGCGTGTTATCATCCGATTTCTACCATTTTCAATAGCAACCTACCTTGGCCAGAAAGTAACCTGTATGCAAAATTTCATGCAAATATCTCAATTTTTACTCAAGTTATCGTGTACACGGACGGACGGACATGCCTTAATCAATTCCTCTTTTCAACCTAAGAACTTTCATATATGGAACCCTATATCTAACTCGATTATTTTGCGCCGTTACATAGTACCGTTATGTGGACAAAATTAATATACCTTTGTACTAGTACTAGTACGCTGGGTATAAAAACATAGTTTCCTAATGTTGTTGCAGCTCCACTATCAACTAAGCATTTCGTTTTTATGTTATTTAGGCCCGGTTTTTCAGTCCCTGGTTAAGCTCAGTTTAAACTAAGTTTGCCTAATCTCGGCATAAATTTAAACTCCAGGTAAACTGCAAAGCGGTTTTTCAGTGAGAGTTTAAGGCCGCTTTTTTGATCTGCTTTTTATACGGCAACTCTGGTTTTTTTTTTATCTAGATCGGCAACAGATAACATTCGTTTACATATTTAACGCAATTGCTAAATGAAAAATCGGTGTGAACAAAGATAAAGATACGCCGTGTACAAGTTAAATAAAATATATAAACATAAATAAATTTAAAAAGTCCAGAAGCAAGAATTTCTCACCAAATATTTCACAATTAAAACAATCAACTATGCAAACAGCTGACAGGTTAACTAGAGTTTAACCCTGGCAGATTGGCCGCTTAAACTACGTTTAAACTTCGTTCAAAGTTGACTGAAAAACTGCATAACAAGTTTAAGCATAGTTTAACTGGCAAATTGAGTTATACTTGCACTGAAAAACCGGGCCTTATTGTCACAATGAATATGGGTAATTTGGTTCCCGAGGCGGTACATGAAAATTTAGAATGGTACCAATATCCATTGGTACAGGGTATGGTACATTATTAGAATGTCTATTTTGATTTGGCCAAGCTCCAAACCTGGGTCTGGTTGATGAATACCATGTTCGCTAAAACAATCTTGATGACCTCTAAAGTTTCCGAGAGGGGATCTTAAATTGTCTCTGTTATTACAATTATAGCCTCTATTATTGCTGTTATATTGACTATCATAATTGCGAAAACTGTTGCAGCTATAATTATGTATTTGAATTTTGAAAATTTCTACTTCTATTCTTATATCCATTTGAAAAATTATTCCTATTTTGAGATTTATTAGTGTTGAAATCGTTTTTACTAAATAATTTACCTTCACTTGAAAAATGGCTATTATTTTGAATAGAATTATATGGAAAATTATGCATCTGTGTTCTATTAACTAATATAATACCTATCTCTAAGAATACTATTTTCTATGTAAAATGTATATGCAGTATTGATAGAGTTAACGTGATTTTGTAGTAGTACAGATTTAATGTGAAGAGGCAAAAAGTTTATATAAATATCAAATATCATCTTCTCATTATTATCTGGAATGTACATAATATTAGGCTCTAAGCTATATTTAGTATGCACATTGCTCAATATTTATCTTAACTTTTGGTGTAACTCTTCTATGTTATTAGCATCAACGTTCATCGCATCACTTCTTAGATTAAATACGTTCTCTTAATGCCAAACTCTTCTTTTAGCTTGTTCAATAACATCTTCCAGCTTGGGTTAACCAACGATTCTACTGCTTTTAAAGCTTTGCTTTGTAACCTATTACTCAATAACTGTTGAAGCGTAGTTTGATGTTCAGCTGGCGTTAACTGCAGCACAGTAGCGACGTCTCTCATATAGTTGCTTAAACTATACTCACTCGTTCCATTGAATGCTGGTAAGCTTCTTGCCTCGTGCTTTCGGCTAATGTGAGTGCCATTTGCTGGTTCCACCAATTTTATAAGTGCGTGAAACGTCTTTAAAAGCTTTATTTCAAAAAGGGTTACAATTAGAATTTTATTCAATACTAGCAGACCCGGCAAACGTTGTTCTGCCTGACCAGTGACTTCCCTAGAAATACATTTTCAAATATTATTCAATCAATTTTTAACATTTCATTTATTGCAGTGCTTTAGGGTATACAATATTTCTGGATTTAACTTCTATGGTATAAACAAATAAATTTTTTGGATGTCCAACTCAAAAAACGGATCTTTTGAACTCAATGAGTATGACAAAAACCATTATGCGCTGCTGAGCAGATGTGTAGTTAGTATTAATTTAATTATATCCTATATCTACCACTTAACGCCACTATTATGATTTTATGAAAATCCTATAATACTCTGGATATGTATAAACGGCAATAACAAAAAAGAAAAATTATATGCTTTGATTAAGATTTAGGGATAGATATAACGGATTGAAATATTACTTAGCTTGTGGTCTTGGAACTGCCCACATTTCCAAAAAGTTTACAAATGTAGCCTATGTATGTCGTACCCAACGAAGATTTTAACGTATTGGAAAAGTTTAAAACAGATCAACCATAAACTTTGGACATTATTGAAGTAAAAACAAAGTACTGAATACAAAAAATGTGGGCGTCGCACCGCCCACTTTTCCCAAATTATATAATTCTTGACCAAGGTACACACATATCCAAAAATCATTAATGTAGACCAAATATGTTCAGAGCTATGAAGAATTTAAATTATATAGCCTGGGGGCGTGGCACCGCCTACTTTTCCAAAAATTGATATAGCCTAAATCGCACACAACAATCTTCTGAACCAATCTGGAAAGTTTAAAAGAGATCGACCATAAACTTCGGAAATTATTGAAGTACAAACAAAACACAAAAAATGTGCGCGTGGCACCGCCCACTTTTCCAAAATTACATAAATCTTGACCAAAGGACACACATATCCAAAAATCATTAATTTAGACCAAATGTGTTCAGAGTTATGAAGAATTGTAGTTTTATATAGCATGGGGGCGTGGCACCGCCTACTTTTCCAAAAATTGATATATCCTAAATCGTACACAACAATCTTCTAAACCAATCTGGAAAGTTTGAAAGAGATCGACCATAAACTTTGGGTGCAGTGAAATAACTCCCAAATGAAATAACTCCCAATGAAATAAGTCCCAATAAAAATGAAATAATTCCCAACTTTAATAAATGAAATAACTCCCAATATTTAGCAGTTATTTCACAATGAAACCACAAGTCCCCAAAAAAATGAAATAACTCCCAAATGAAATAAGTCCCAAAAAAATGAAATAAATCTCAAATCAAAATTTGAAATGGTATATTTTTACAATATAATCAGTTACAATGAAATTTGAAAAATACAGTACAGCTTTGGAAATGCGAATTAATGTCATTGAGGCATTTGGGTTTGAGATTCGACGAAGTAGTGCCGCAGGCGAAAATTTGACTTAGGCCAGATCCCCAATTCGGGGCGTGATCCATGGTATTTATGTGCAGAACTTCTTTCCGCATTGGCGGCCTTCGGCCGCGCTTCAAAAAATAACCCTGGGCTACGCCATTCCAACTCCGGGTGTGTGCCATAGCCGTGGCTACCGCCACGGTGATGTCTTTCCGCGTGCCACGTTTCCCACTTCCACACGAAAATGACAGAAAATTGTGAAATTTAACTGCAAATAACTTTTGAACGGTTGAAAAAAATCTCATTTCAGATTCCAAATCTAGACGTGGGTAATCGTTTACGTGGGGTACCAAGCGCTAATACACAACCAAAAATGTTGGGATATTTATCAGGAGACGCGCTTTGGTCCCAGGAGCATGAATATAACTCCGCTGAACCAATATTTTTAGTAGTTTGCGAGATATTTGCAGTTTAAGTCATTTTCATGTGGTTGTTGTAATCACATTACCCTGTGAGAAAAGAGTGGCACGCGGAAGGACATCACCGTGGCGGTAGCCATATGGCAACCACCCGGAGTTGGAAGGTGCAGTGAAATAACTCCCAAATGAAATAACTCCCAACAAAAAAATGAAATAACTCCCAAATATTTTCCATGCAAGTTGGGACTTATTTCATTATGAAATAGCTCCCAATTCATTGGGACTTATTTCATAATTTTAACTGGGAATTATTTCATAATGAAATAACTCCCAAGAAATAACTCCCAATGAAATAAGTCCCAATAAAAATGAAATAATTCCCAACTTTAATAAATGAAATAACTCCCAATATTTAGCAGTTATTTCACAATGAAACCACAAGTCCCCAAAAAAATGAAATAACTCCCAAATGAAATAAGTCCCAAAAAAATGAAATAAATCTCAAATCAAAATTTGAAATGGTATATTTTTACAATATAATCAGTTACAATGAAATTTGAAAAATACAGTACAGCTTTGGAAATGCGAATTAATGTCATTGAGGCATTTGGGTTTGAGATTCGACGAAGTAGTGCCGCAGGCGAAAATTTGACTTAGGCCAGATCCCCAATTCGGGGCGTGATCCATGGTATTTATGTGCAGAACTTCTTTCCGCATTGGCGGCCTTCGGCCGCGCTTCAAAAAATAACCCTGGGCTACGCCATTCCAACTCCGGGTGTGTGCCATAGCCGTGGCTACCGCCACGGTGATGTCCTTCCGCGTGCCACTCTTTTCTCACAGGGTAATGTGATTACAATAACCACATGAACATGACTTTAACTGCAAATATCTCGCAAACTACTAAAAATATTGGTTCAGCGGAGTTATATTCATGCTCCTGGGACCAAAGCGCGTCTCAACATTTTTGGTTGTGTATTAGCGCTCGGTACCCCACGTAAACGATTACCCATGTCTAGATTTAGAATCTGAAATGAGATTTTTTTCAACAGTTCAAAAGTTATTTCCAGTTAAAGTTCACAATTTTCTGTCATTTTCATGTGGTTGTTGTAATGGCACATTACGCTGAGCCAAAAAAGTGAAAAAGTGGGAAACGTGGCACGCGGAAGGACATCACCGTGGCGGTAGCCACGGCTATGGCACACACCCGGAGTTGGAATGGCGTAGCCCAGGGTTATTTTTTGAAGCGCGGCCGCAGGCCGCCAATGCGGAAAGGAGTTCTGCACATAAATACCATCGATCACGCCCCGAATTGAGGATCTGACCTAAGTCAAATTTTGCCTCAATGACATTAATTCGCATGTCGAAAGCGAACTAAAGTCAAAATATTAAACGAATTAAGGGCACTGACTTTAATTCGTTTTTGGTCATGCGTCTTAATGTCACTGACATTAATTCGCTTTTTGGGTGCGTAATTTGTTTGGAGGTTGAGCCCAATGTACTATTGATGCCGTGCAAACATTTAAAAATATGCAACGCTTGTGTTCTAATGCTTCATGCTAAGAGTATTTCTGAAGGACTAGAAAACTTTAACTGTCCGATTTGCCGTCAAAAGGTCGACAACACTATTCAGGTTTTCATGTAATTGTTACATTCACATATCTATGTACATATTAACTTCCTGTATTTTTCAAATTTCATTGTAACTGATTATGTTGTAAAAATATACCATTTCAAATTTTGATTTGGGATTTATTTCATTTTTTTTGGGACTTATTTCATTTGGGAGTTATTTCATTTTTTTGGGACTTATTTCATTTGGGAGTTATTTCATTTTTTTGGGGACTTGTGGTTTCATTGTGAAATAACTACCAAATATTGGGAGTTATTTCATTTCCTTCTTTGGGAGTTATTTCATTTATTAAAGTTGGGAATTATTTCATTTTTATTGGGACTTATTTCATTGGGAGTTATTTCATGGGAGTTATTTCATTTGGGAGTTATTTCACTGCACCGAGTTGGAATGGCGTAGCCCAGGGTTATTTTTTGAAGCGCGGCCGAAGGCCGCCAATTCGGAAAGGAGTTCTGCACATAAATACCATGGATCACGCCCCGAATTGGGGATCTGACCAAAGCCAATCTCAGATTCATGATCATAAGTCGAAGGTGATAATGAAAAATGAACATTTGGAATATAAAAAAATGTACTGACTTTAGTTCGCTTTCTTAATGCGAATTAATGTCAATGACGTTAGTTCGCTAAAAATATGCCCAACAAAAATGAAATAACTCCCATTGAAAATGAAATAACTCCCAATGCCTGGATTACAAGCAATGAAGTAAGTCCCAAAAAATGAAATAACTCCCAATTTCCAAAAATTATTAAATAACTCCCAAAGATATTTTATTGGGGATTATTTCATTTGGGAGTTATTTCATTATGAAATAATTCCCAGTTAAAGTTATGAAATAAGTCCCAATGAATTGGGAGCTATTTCATAATAAAATAAGTCCCAACTTGCATGGAAAATATTTCATTTCCTTTTCATTTATTCAGTCTATGATTTACAATAATCTTACAGACTAGATTAAACAAAGGTGTTTTAGTGCAAAATGTTACTTACATACATACATCATAACTGCGTTTGCTTTTTTATTTTATTCACTTAAGTCTATGGATTACAAACCTAACAGGCTAAGAAGATACTATAAAATTATATTAAAAATAGAACAAAAACAAATTTTCTTTAAATGCATTGCGATTTGCAAATATGTCTACATTTAATTCTCTACATAAAACATTAAATTCCGATAATAGTCTGATAATTGGTTCATTTTGAGCATATCTGGTTCTACAGAGGTCAATAGCAAAGAAATCATGATGTCGCAAATTTCTAGCTGGAGCATTGAGTTTTATACAATGCAGTAAGTAAGGACAATCAATAACCCCATTAAGAACATCGCGAATAAAAACTAAGCCAGATATCAATCTTCTGCTGGCAAGAGTATGCAGATTGATAAGTCTGCAGCGCGGTACATAAGATGGAATAGGCATGTTAAACCGTATACTAGATAATGCAAATTTTAGAAACTTTTTTTGTATACGTTCAATTCTATTGGAATGTACTTCATAGGATGGATTCCAGACTATAGAGGCATATTCCAATTTGGACCTAACAAAAGTGCTTTACAGTAGTTTTTTAGTATAAGGATCCTTAAACTCCGAACTATTACGCCTAATGAAGGCTAGAGACGAATAAGCTTTGGGTATGATGTAATTTAGATGATCAACAAAAGTAAAATTCGAGTCAAAAACTACCCCAAGGTCTTTGATTGTAGTGGTAGAGCTGAGGACAGAGCCAGAAATGGAGTAAATACGAGGACAAAAGTGGTGACCTAATTTTATTGTAAGTGACCGAGCAACATTTCTCAATATTGATCAATAGCATATTTCGATCACACCATTCTTGAAACTTGTTAACCTCATTTTGCATTATTTCAATATCAGAAAAGCTTGTTACTTTTATAAAGATTTTCAAGTCATCAGCATAAAATAGATGTTCACACAAATTAAAACAATCAGAGCAATCATTGATGAAAATAACAAAAAATAGCGGACCCAAGATACTACCTTGTGGAACCCCAGAGGTAGCTCTGTAGGAAAAAGATTTCACTCCGTCAACCACAACATAGTTAATTCTATCAGTTAGATATGATTTCACCCACGACAAGAAGGAAGAATGAAATCCAAATTTTTCAAGCTTGTAAATTAATATGTCGTGAGACACCCTATCAAATGCTTTTGACAAGTCAGTATAAATTGTATCTAGCTGTAAGCCATCCACAAAGGCTGAAATACAATAGTTTGAGAAAACAGTCAGATTGGTGACCGTGGATCTGCCCGGTATAAAACCATGTTGAGTACACGATATATAAGGTTTGGTTGCAAAAGCAATTTTAGAGCTAATGATCTTTTCAAATAATTTTGCAAAATTAGTAATTTTAGAGATTGGACGATAGTTTGATACCTGATTTTTACTACCACATTTGAAAACTGGAGTAACAGAGGTAACTTTCCAACCATCCAAAAAATAGCCAGACCTAAGAGATAAATTAAATAACAACAGTAACGGATACACTATAGAAGGCGAGCATTGTTTGAGAAAGAAAGCTGAAACATTGTCAGCATCAACTTGCTTAGAGCATTTTAGGTCCCTTATAGCTTCGAAGATGTCGTCCTCAGTTAAAACTAGGGATCCAAAATCAAGCGAAGAAACCAATCGCCCAACACCAGAAATATCACTCGGAACACAATTATCAACAAAGTTGGATTTAAAAAATTCAGCAAAAAGATTTGCCCTTTCATTAGCTGTGCTTGCACTCCTACCATTGTAAGACAATATGGACGGGATAACTGACGAGGAACGTTTAGAATTAACAAAACTCCAAAAAGCCTTGGGGTTAGATTTAATATTCCTTTCGAACGCGAGCAAATAATTTTTATAAAGAAATTTATTTAAACAGTTAAACTCGATCAAATATTTCTCATACATTACTTTGTGCTCCAAATTCCCATAACATTTATAAAGCTTATGAAATTTATTACGAAGATTCTTTAACTTTTTTAGCCTTTGATTATGCCAGGGAAGTTTATAGACCTTTGGCGATAAACGTGGGATATTATCAAAAGATATGCTACTTATTTTACTCTTAAATATGTCAAAACATTCATTTAGGGACCGATCATCAAACAAGTTAGGCCAGTTCTCACTCAGTATTAGGTTATTAACAAGATTAAAGTCACACCGCGAGTAGTGGAATTTAAGTATCGAGTCAGTACAAATATTTGAATATGTATAAAACTCAATTTCCAAGATAAGAGGAATGTGGTGTTTGTCCGTTACGGATAAAGGATCTACGGATTTATACAATTGGAATTTCAAATCCGGACTAATGAAAATGAGATCCAGAAGTCTACTTAACACATTTAGAAAGCTATTAATTTGCATTAGTTGTATACTAAACAACCCGTCGATAACGCATATTTCACTGCAACTACTCACATTACTAGGAATAAGTATATCTTCGTCAGAGATAGAAGACCACGTAATTTTATTTAAATTAAAATCACCCAATACACAAAGTTGCGCGTTCACATTCGGGATATTTAGATTTAGAATATTATCTATATGATCAAAATACAAATTATCAGAGCTATTAGGAGGAATATAAGAAACACATGCGAAAAGCAAATCGTCCATACACGAAATAGACACACACAATTGCTCAATAATGGAATCATTATTTTTTAGAGTTACTTCAGCAGCACAAAGCATAGTCTTGACGGCTATCAAAACACCACCCCCACGTGTAGTATTCGTTGCCACACCATCTCTGTCTCTACGAAAAACAGAATAAAAGCTCCTATTAAAGAACTCCTCACTGCAGAAATCAGTATTAAGCCATGTCTCTACCAACACGATGACGTCATAATCACATTGAGATGTAGCAGCATGTTGTTGTTGTTTTAACACTACTTTGCCCTGCCTAGGTAGTCAGTATCAACCTTACCCAATATTGTCATCGAGCTCTTCTAACGGAAGTCCTAAAAACCTAGCGGCTTCAACAGGGGAGGACCAGAGGGATATGGGTGTTAGAAGAGTAGGCTCGGATGAGCAGACAAAAAGATGGTTAGTAGTATGGGGGGACAAGCCGCATGCCGGACAGACATTAGGCAAGTCGGGGTTCAGTCTGGATAGGTAAGAGTTTAACCTATTACAGTATCCAGACCGGAGTTGGGCCAGCATCACCCTAGTCTCCCTAGGCAGCTCGCGCTCCTCTTCGGCAACGGGTGGTGTTGTTGCCTGAAGAACGGCGTTCACCGGGAGAGAGCCAACATAGGAATTTACCGAATTTGTGTGGATGAGGGTGAGGGCCTGCCGGTGCACCTTAGGATCAAACGGCGAGGAAATCAGGTGCCGGATCTCATCGTAGTGTTTGCGTAGATGGCTCCTTATGCTCCTGGGGGGCGGATCCTCGTTGATCAGGCGTCCGTGCGGTTTGCAACAGTTGAACAGGAATTGCCTGGTCAACATCTCGCTATGCTCTTTAACGGCGAGCATTTTCGCTTCATTATGTAAGTGATGCTCAGGAGACATAAGAAGACACCCAGTGGCGGTACGAAGGGCGGTGTTTTGGCAGACCTGTAGTCTCGTCCAGTGTGTGTCAGCTAGCCCCGGCGACCATATAGGCGTCGCGTAGCTCAGTACCGGCTGGCCAATTGCTTTATATGTAGCTAGTAACGTTTCTTTGTCTTTACCCCAAGTGCTGCCAGCTAGGGACTTGAGGATTTTGTTACGGCTTTGGACTTTATTGGCAATTGCGGTTACATGAGCGCCGTATTTGAACATGTTATCAAACGTCACCCCTAAGATTTTGGGGTGTGAGACAGTTGGTAGCTTGACACTATCAACGTAGACGTCTAATTCCATGTTCACTTGCGTTGTCCACGTCGTAAATAGGGTGGCCGAGGACTTATTCGGTGACAATGCCAGGTTTCTCCCGGCGAAGAATTCGGACACGGCTGGGAGGTATGAGTTAATTCGAGAGCAGAGTTCTTCTACGGAGGGGCCTGTAGCCAGAATCGTACAGTCGTCGGCGTAGGAGACGATCGAGACACCCTCTGGTGGGGGGGGAAGTTTCGATATATAATAGTTGAACAGGAACGGGGATAGGACACCACCCTGTGGCACCCCCTGTTTAACTATTCTGGGTTTTGATCTTGCGCCTCTGAACTCAACCGACGATTGACGACCACTCATATAGTTTGCAGTCCAACGTTTAAGACAGGGAGGAAGGGACGAATCTTCAAGGTCTTTCATTAGTTGCGCATGGTTGACCGTATCAAAAGCTTTGGCCAAGTCAAGCGCAACTAGCACTGTCCTGTGGTTTGGACGCTTTTGGTTTAGTCCGTCCCCTATCTGAGTGGTTATGGCGTTCAGCGCGGTGGTGGTGCTGTGATTTTTGCGAAATCCATGCTGATGTTCGGCGAGCCGCAGGTTTGCGGTGAAGTACGGCAACAAGGTGGATTCCAACACTTTCACTACTGGCGAGAGGAGAGATATCGGGCGATATGACTCCCCTACGGCAGCTGGCTTGCCAGGCTTTAGTAGTGGGACCACCTTTGCTTGTTTCCATCTTTCAGGAATAACAAAGGTGGAAAGGGAAAGGTTGAAAATTTGTGTGAGGTATCTTATGCCTTCGTCGCCGAGGTGTTTCAGCATCAGCATGGAAATGCCATCGGGGCCGATATATTTGGTGTTCTTGGATCTCCGAATAGCCTCATGAACTTCTGTTGTGGAGATGGCAATGGGCGCATCGCTGTCTTTGTGTTTGTGCGCTTCCCTGGTGGCTCGGCGAATATCTCTGTTCAACGTAGGATGCATTACAAATTGTCGGCAGAAGGCGCTCGCGCATCTTTTTGGCTTCGACTGAACCTTATCACCGAAGGCGATGGATATTTTGTCGTTAGGTTTAGTCGGGTTGGACAAAGATTTCACCGTCGACCATAGTTTGCCAACTCCAGCCGAGAGGTTGCAAGACCTTAGGTGCTCCTCCCACTTAGCGCGTTTGTGTTGATCTACTAAGCGTCTGATTTCCGCATTAAGATCCCGTATTTGAGGATCCGTAGGGTCAAGGCGTCTAATATGGTCACGTTCATTTGCCAGGGCCGCTGCCTCTGCGGGGAAGAATGGACGCACTTCCTTTATTCTACCTGACGGAATGTGTTGGTGGGAGGCTGAAATTAGGGCCATACGAAACGCCTTTTCCCCTTCTCGTACGTCAGACGGGGTAGGAAGAGCAGCGAAGGCGCTCTCTGTGGTGTTGAGAAAACCCTCCCAGTCGGCTTTATTGAAGTTAGTGTAAGTGCGTTTCTCAGCGGTGACAAAGTCGGTGGGGCGATCGATAGAGAGCACTATGGGTAGGTGGTCTGAAGCAAGCGTCAGCATCGGTCGCCAGTCAACGCAGTTTATTAGTCCAGCGCTGACTATGGTGATGTCTGGCGAGCTAGAGCAGTTTACCGCCACTCTAGTGGGGGCATCCCCATTTACCGTGCAGAACGTCGAATCATCTATTTGGTCAGCCAGCTCCTGTCCCCTACCATCGGCCTGCAGGCTGGAGTGCCACAGGTCGTGGTGTGCGTTGAAGTCACCAAGGATGACGCGGTTCTCGCCCCTGAGTAACGCACGAATGTCAGGGTGGTAGTCCCTGGGACAACAGGTGACAGGAGGTACGTAAATGTTTATGATTTCAAGGTCGACATCGCCTGACCGGACAACCATACCTTGACGTTCTAAGGTGGTGTCCCTCGGGTCGATGTCAGGCTCAAATAGACGATACTGCACAGATTGATGCGTGATGAATGCCAGACCACCCCCAAGCCCTCTCGCACGGTCACAACGGTGTACATTGTACCCGTTGCAGGTCAAAAGAGACGACCTTCCACCTAACTTTGTCTCCTGGATCGCCGCGATCTTGATGTTCAGTCGCTTCATTAAATTTGTCACTTCAACAATTTTGCCAGTTAGGCCGTTGCAATTAAATTGCAGGATACCGAAGTGTGTAGGGGGAGCAGAGTTGATGCTGGGGGTCAAGGACTGGTGCGTATGCGATACTTGATCGACGACGGCCACTGGACGTCATAGGACGTGAACAGCAAGGGGCCACAAAAGTTTTATAAAAACTAGCGGGTCTATGAGTAGAGGGATTTAGTCCGGAGCAACTAGTTAGATGCAACCATCTGCTACAGTTAGAGCACTGTACCGAATGTGAACGTTTCACATAAATTTTCTTCCAGCATACACAGCAGATCCATTCTCTAGGTCCGGGGTTGGATTCAATACCAGCCCGGAGCAGGAGAGTCTTGAGCAGTCCCGCTGCAAGGAGCTGCTCGGAGGATGACATTATTGGGGGGAGGATAACTGACGGTTTAGGCAGGGGGGTAGTGAAATAACAGCCCTTGGTCGGGGAAACCCCGAGTCATTCCGGTACGTAGAACCGGCTGTCGTGGGAATGATGTAGCAGCATAAATAGAGTTGGCTTTCGTTCTCATGCCAGACATGTTTTGATAACAAATTTTGAGGTTATGACTAAGGCCTGAATCATTTAGAAACTGAATATTAGGATCCTGGTTTAATCGGTTCGTTGTTCCATCTGAGCCAACCGATTGCCATTGAGCATCGGTTGGTCCCCGTCGTTTTTTGAACCAAAACTAAAAGGACGCACAGCAATGTTTGTAGGCCATAACTCTGGCACCAATAGTTTTGGAACTAAACTCGCTTCAACACCCAGCTTAAAATTCACATAACGAAATGATTTGGGATCCACGCCACTCTTTACGAACGGTGTACAAGCAATGGAGTTTACGTCAATACCAGTATGCTGAGAAATGTGGGATTTTAGTTTGTCGGAAGTGACCGAGGAAGAGAAGCGCGAGAGATGCAACCACTCCCTTTTTAAAACGGCACTCAATTCGCCATCAATGCTCGACCCAACAATGAGAGGTTTTGCTAGAAAGCGTAAATTAATAAATGGATATTTCCGATCGGTTTGGTTAATAATGTTTATTTTTCAGCTTTTCCGATCTATTTTGTTTGAGTGCAAATAAAACGATTTATTTCACAATTTTGCCCAACGTTTCGATAATCTCCTTATCTTCTTCAGGGGCGTAGTTATGTTTAAATAGATTTATTTAACCTAAACGGAATGTTGTTACCATTGCAGTGTGGTATACTTGTCACATTAAATTATTTTTTTAGCATTATTTGAGGTGGCCCTAATGTCATCATGAGCCATGACAGCACTGTTGTTGCTTTCAGCATTACCCGCACTAGTACCTGCTCTAGCATCAGCATTGTTATTAGTAACTTCATTAGCAATAGCATTATTAGAAGCACTTTCTTTGTTGTTGTGAATTTTAGAACTATTTTTCCGGTTGGGTTTTTTCTTATTTTGGACAGTTTGCCATTCTTTTAAGTTACCCACAACTACAGGAGATTTGTCAACATTAACCGAAGTAGGCAATGAAAATTGAGAAATATCTGAATTTGGGAGTTATTTCATTTTTTTGTTGGGAGTTATTTCATTTGGGAGTTATTTCACTGCACCTAAACTTTGGACTTTATTGAAGTACAAACAAAACACAAAAAATGTGGGCGTGGCACCGCCCACTTTTCCAAAATTACATAAATCTTGACCAATCGACACACATATCCAAAAATCATTAATTTACACCAAATATGTTCAGAGTTATGAAGAATTGTAATTTTATATAGCCAGGGGCGTGGCACCGCCCACTTTTCCAAAAATTAATATAGCCTATGCTTTAACCCATGATCCCAAGAATATACTGTGAAAATTTCATAAAAATCGGTTGAGTACTTTGGACGCCTATACAGGACACACAGACACACAGACACAGACACAGAGACACACATTCATTTTTATTTATAAGGGCCCTCACTCTGTAGTTCTATTCGAAAGGCTGTTCTACTCGAAAGCAAAAATCGATTCTAAAACACATCGGCACTCGGTAGTTCGTTAGAATTCACTTTAGAAAATATTCGATAAGGGTGAGCAACACTGTTTCACAAATGTCAAACTCAAAGAAAAATACGAAAAAAAAACAAAAGCAAAACAAACCAAATTGAAAACATTGCGATTTAAGAAGTTTTAATTTTACAAAATATAAGGTAAATAGAATATATTGAAATGGATTCGGTAGCGCTATTGTTGGATGCAGATGAAAATATAATGACGTAGCGAGTGCAGTTGCGCGTTATTAGGGATAATTCCAATATACTCAATATCAATGACAAATGGTAAATGGTAAATATATTGATTAATTTGTAGACCGACTATGCCTAATTTATTTCGAATTATTTTATTTATTTATTTATTTATTTATTTACGGTCATAGCACATTAAGACGCTGAGTCTTTTTTTGTACGTTTTACATATAAATTACAGAGTTTAGTGATATTTGATTCTAAACAGAGCTTATGGATATTACATTCAGATATAGCTTAAACTATTGTAGAAGGTAGGAAAAGAAAGGGGAAAAAAAAAAAAAAAAAAGCAAGAAATTATAAGGTATATTGCATTAGAGAGAAGAGTAAAACCTCAAAAATGAGGCAGATGAAAGAAAAGTTTCTAAGAAAAATGATTTTCAACTGCCACCTTAAAGCATCTATCCGATTTAATATGTTTAATTGACATTGGCAATGAGTTCCAGAGTCGGACAGCACTAACAAAGAATAATCTTGATCCAGGTAAGGATACAAATCTTGGCACTACAATATTATTAGTACGAGAAGATATTACAAAGCTAAGTTTTTTATAGAGATAGCCAGGTTTCTTGTATTTAATTATTTTAAAAAGAGAAATTACGTTTCTGATTTTAAGGTAATTTTCCAAGCTCGTTCCAAGAATATTTTTGGTATAGATAGAGATGTGATCAAACTTTCTCTTACAGAAAACGAACCTCGCAGCATTGTTCAAAGCTAGATTTAATTTCCTTTTGGATTCTGAGTCCAAATCACCATATACTACTTCGAAATAAGTGATTTGCGGAACAACAAGTGCCTTTACAAGTTTCATTTTTGTGTTAATTGGAAGAAAAGAAGAGCCAAGCCACAAACTCCTAAGAATATAATATATTTTCGAGACAGCGAAATTAATGTGGCTTATGCAAGTAAGTCGGGAGTTCATTTTAAACCCAAGGTTAGTCACAGCCGAAAGAAACGGTATTTTGGTTTTATTCAATACTATAGATGGCAGTTCATTAATGTCATAAGAGTTTGAGTATATTGGCAGGACCTGCGTTTTTGCTGCATTTAGGCTAAGACCATTCACCTTAGCCCAATTAGATATCGCTTTTAAATCATCATTTATTCTGCACACTAAATCTTCGCACAGACCAATAGGACGCGACAGGTAGATCTGAGTATCATCGGCATACAAGTGTATAGACGTATTTTGGCAACATCTGACAATGTCGTTTATGAAAATAGTAAATAGAATGGGGCCTAGGATGGAACCCTGAGGCACACCAGAATATACGATGCTCGGTTGCGAGATGCTGCCGCCACACACAGTCTGCTGTTGCCTATCTGAAAGATAACACCTAATAAATTTTATAGACGCGGTGTCGAATCCAAAATAATGTTGCAGTTTAAGTAGCAGAATATTATGGTTTACAGTGTCAAAAGCTTTCGAAAAGTCTAAAAGAGCTAAGATTGTTAACATTTTATTTTCAAAGGCAGGACGGATATCTTCTGTCACTTTAAGTATTGCTGTGGAGCAACTGTGCCCTGATCTAAAACCAGATTGGTACTCAGATAAGAGTTTATTATTGTTTAGGTGGAACACTACTTGACGCGAGATAAACTTTTCAAATACTTTCGACAGTGATGATAAAATACTAATAGGTCTGTAATTTTCTGGGGAGTCATACGTATTTCCTTTTGCGGTCGGAATGATATTTGACACTTTCCACTGTGTGGGGAAGGTAGATGACGTTAGAATAAAATTAAAAATATGCGTCAGTGAGGATAGCACAAAAGGCAGAATCAACTTTAAAAAGCGTAGGTTAATACCATCCACACCAACAGCGTTTGATTTGATGGCATACAGGCATCTGACAACATCATCTTCGGTGGCTGAGTTAAATGTAAATTCTATAGAACGATCGCATACAAGATCTTCGCTTATTTCAAACAGCGATCCGTGTACTTGCGGCATATTCAGCCCGATAAAGTAACGGTTCATATCATTTGCGTCAATTGTACATGATACTTTTTCTTTTACGCCAACTCCTAGTGACTTGAGGTTTTTCCACAACTTTTTGGTGGAAATACCATCAGTAAATTTGTTTTTAAAATATATCGATTTAGCTTGGCGAATTTTCATCGTTGTTTTATTTCGTAAACTCTTATATGCGCTCCACCGTTCCCGAGTAGGATTGCGCTTCCAGTGTTTATATGCTTTTTCTCGATCCCTTATAAGGTTTAAAATGACCTTAGTGAACCACGGTTTTCGGCTATCGATGATTTTTATACACCGCGTCGGCACATATTTCTCAAATAAGCTCGTAGCCATTGTTGTGAAATAACTAATTTTTTCATCGACACTTGGTAAAAACCAACAGAGATTCCAATCAATTGAACTAGCTTCGCTAACTAAGGCAGGCATATTGATATTATTAAAGTCGCGAAAAGTTAAATTTGTCAATTGAGGCGCCGCATTAAAAACAATATCGTAACACAAAAATATCAATTCGTGGTCTGACACGCCAGCTAGAGGAAATTGATCAATGTGGTTTACTTTATCAACATCACTGACACCGAAAATATCTAGCATAGATGGGTTATTTTGATATGCAAAACGAGTAGCGTATTCATTCACGATCGTAAGGCCTACACTGTTTAAGGTATTTTGCAGACATTTAGATTTATTATCTTCAGTTAACATATCAATGTTAAAATCTCCACATACAATGATGTGAACATAATTAACACAAATTTCATTAATTTTTGCAAACACGGATGATAGGTCATTAGATTTATGCGGGTTGTATATGCAAGCAACTATACACTTATAAGTATTATCGCTGAATTCTACAAACATACATTCAACTACATCAGTACCGATCGACTTATGTAAAACTTTACACTTTAACTTAGGTTTAAAATAAATCGCTATACCACCACCTCTGCATCCAGTAGACCTGTCATTTCTCAATAGTGAAAAATCGCAAAGGGCATACAGTGAATTCGGGATATCTGATTTAAACCAGGTCTCAGTTACACATACCACATCAATTTCCGTTGTATTAAATACATGACTCAAATAGTCGAGTTTGGTCACTGTTAAACTCCGCGCATTAAAGTGGCAAATATTAAAACCCCGATGATAATCACATTTTTGTACAAAACTTTAGGTTGAATAAGGACGCATTTCAGTATGTACTAAATGCAATTATTCCCGAGCTAAGTATTCCTCAAAAATCAACAGCGGTTCCCCCAATTATTAAGCTCGCCGCTGCACTTAAATACTGCACCATAATCTCAAACTGTCGAGGTTTCGTATTTGGTTGCTTAATTCTCTCTGCCCTGTAAACGATTTTTTGATGAGAAAAAGAGAAATATTTGATTTCATTCATAGGAACTTACATTTTTGTTGATTTTCGTTTGCTAAATTATTGTAGAATATAATTTTCTAACATTCGACTTTTTTGACATTTGTTTTCGAGACAGAGAGTTTAAAATTTTCTACAAACGAAAGGGGAAAAATCAAATCCGAAGGGAACAAAATGTAACTCGAACAACGAATGTATTCTAATCGAAAATTCTTTACAGAGTACGAATCGCTCGAAAACGAACGAAATTTCTTTAGAATAGAACTACAGAGTAAGGGCCAAGATTTCATTTAATATACTCACATTTATTCAGTCATAAGCAAAAGGAAAGAAATTTTTACCAAAAGGGAGGTAATAAGAATAAGGAAGTAGAAAACAGGTCACGCAGTTGCGCTAAAAACCAATTATGAGCTCACGCGAAGCGGTTAGCCAGTTACGGTGTTTCCAACATCCTCCCCCGGTATCTCCCTCATGAGGGAATACCCCTGTACATTTAAACACCGGATCGAGATACGTCCAATACAGATAACTTCGTCGCTGGCCGGTGATACTGTCCTTGCTTAGTTTGAACGATTGCACTTCTGACCTGGCCATCCTTTCTTGGGATTGTGTATACAACGACACCTTTTGGCCAGAAATAACGTGGTGCGTTTGGGTCGACGATGACGATTACGTGTCCAACTTCAATCGGCTTAGCTTTTTGAACCAGTTGGTCCTTCGTGTAAGCGTGGGTAGAACATCTGCCACCCATCTCTTCCAAAACATTTCTGCAAGGTGCTGAGAGTGTCGTCACGAGGCACGAGCAAATTGGTCCGCATTTGTGAATTATCCAACTGGTCTGAGACCCGACGATGAGCCCTAGCAGAAAATGGTTGGCTGTCAATGCTTCTTGGTCGGCGGTGTCGAGAGCCAGATATGTTGAAGGGCGACTGTATACTATTTGTTCCACAAGCTGTGGAGCTTTTAATCACTCAATCTTGTGGCCGGCGTGACAATTTGGTACATAGCCGTCTTTATAGAGCGCTCCCTTGCCCCTCCAATGTGAGGCGATGCGGGTGGAATGAACGTCCAGTTGGTGTACGTGTTGGTAAACTCAGCTTCTAAGCCGGCAAAGTCAACTTGCGATAGCGATTCACGCAGCTCTTTTTCCGTCGCATTCATATTTGTTCCGTTGTCGATAAAGAACTGTCTCGGCGTCCCTCTTCGCGCGATAAAGTTGCGCACAACAATACAACATGAGATGGTGGTCAGGCTGTATGCCATTTCAACGTGCACAGCGAGACATGTCATACATGTAAACATCACACCGTAGCGCTTTTCGGTGCGCCTTCTGATGGTAACCAAAAAAGGTAAAAAAATATCTACCCCTACCTGGACGACCGTAATAACGTTCTCAAACCAGGTATGAAGAACTTCTGAAAAAGTTCATTGATCACGGTCTAATGGTTCGAATGTCGCCACTTTCTGTGATACCAATCGACTATCAGTCTAGTGATTATATGTTCTTTTGGTAGTATGATTGGGTTTTTCATATCATCATTTATAAAATCGGTTCTTTCTAGTCGACTGTGCATTCTTACTGTCATTTTCTGGTCTAAAATGGCGATAGTTTACGAATACGGCTTGTTTTTGGCATAGAGCATGCTGGATTCTGACGCGTCATTTTAACCTCTTCACTAAAGGCTTGGGCTTGGGCAAGGCGATACAAATAGGTCTCGCTCCAGGCTAACTCGTCGGTACTAAGGCTACCTCTAATAGCGATGCCACCTAACTTATTTGCAAATCTACAAACAAATATCCAAAGCATTAGATAAAGTAAATCACCCTATTCTTATTTCGAAATTGAGAGTTTTGGGATTCCATTCCACTCTTTTAAAATGGATTGAGTCCTATATAGCGACTCGCAAATGTACTGTGAAAGTGGATGGAGTTTCGTCTAAAACCTTTTTTGCAACGTCAGGTGTCCCGCAAGGAAGCATTTTGGGTCAAGTTGCTTCAAGCATGCGAATTTTCTTTTATATGCTGATGATCTTAAAGTATACTCGGCTATTACGATTTGGATAATGTTGCAGTATGGTGTCAAAGGATTAAGTTACCTTTGAACATAAATAAGTGCTCGCATGTAACCTCTAAGTCCCGTTGTTCCTTGCTTACTTCATATAAAATAGGCGGGTCTCAGTTAGCCACCGGTAGTGAAATTATCGGTATGGGTGTAGTTTTCGAACCTAATTTTACTTTTCAAAGCCATTTAAACTATATAATCGCGAGGGCTTATGCGGCACTTGCTTCCATTAGACGTTTCAGCTCCGATTTCTCTGACCCGTATACTTTGAAATTATTACATATATACGTCGCTTGTGCGGTCTAAGCTAGAATACGCGGTTTTTATTTGGAGACCTTACTATGAATGGCGTATTGCTAGACTTGAGAGAGTACAAAAGGTTTTCGTACGCTACGCGCTGAAGTCTTTGCACTTCACTGAACCAACTCCTTCGTATCGATTTTGTCACTGACCTTTGTCTTTGAATTAATAAATGGTGCGATTGACTCCCCATTTCTACTTGGTAAAATTAGCTTCACTATTCCACAGAGGATTTTGAGGAGTTATGGGATTTTCTGGTTGGACATGGTTCGAACTAATTACGCTTCTAATGCTCCAATTTTTAGAGCTGTTGTTACGGCGGCTTGCTACTTGGTAGGACACTACCAAGTTATAAGCGCTCGTAATAAGGGGTGAGTGGAAGAAAGTAAAGAAAAACTCGTTAGTTCGTATAAACAAACAAAAGTACACAGGTTTATTAAAGCAACGTTTAAAATGTATTAACAAGTGAACGTAATTGAATTTAAAATGAATTAATTAATCAAATCAAAATCTATGGAAAGGAAATTTGGAAATTTGACGAGTATGGCTTACCTTGGGTAACTTGGCTGCTGGCGATCTCTTGTACGTTCGTAAAAGAAGTGGTAGAGCTATTATTAATTTAGTTCGTCGCACCCGCCGAATGCTAGCTCTCGCTATTATCCGGCCGGGGCACGGTTATCGGTTTAAACCGAGATACATTGGAAGAAAGCTCTGCACATTAGGGTGTGCCGTAATATTTAGGCCGGTGGCCTAAACATGCCGGCCCCCTTGCGGCAAGCAATATTTAACACGCACCCGGCGGCCAAGTCCCGTACAGGCAAGATTAATATGGCTAAAACTTAAATCTAATTTGGAGTCCCGTGCTGGAGCGTCAACGCTGCGCAGATTCCCTGTGTGCGGTTCCTGTGGGTGAAAGAAACTATTAGTCGATATGTACGTGGGTTGATTCTAGTGCACTTTACTTATTTTGTAACATATACCCGGTTATTGCGGGTGGGCTCCCGAGACGACCAAGCCAAATATGGTGGCTTGTGACAGAAGCCCTCCCACGGTCGATGGTGGCGCGCCGCTGACCATAATGCTGGCATACACGTCGGCGCCCAAAGTAAGCCGGACTAGTGAGGACCGGTGGAACGTTGGATCCGCCAGCTTCATGAACTGGAACGGAGTGGCTACGGACGGATCTAGCGATGTGGTTGGGCTAAGCCGAGAATATCGAGCCACCATTGTGGCCTGGGTCGTCACCTCTCCAGCTGTGCCATATTTTCCACGAAGGATGAGTGTGCACCTCGCGTAGTACGCCGTGCCGGTAAGCTCCAATTGGAGGTCCTTAGCTAGGTTCGCGTCGATGATCGAGTTCGGAGCGCAGGAATCGATGAGCGCCCGCACTATGTGCAGTTTGCCCCCCGCGGCAATTCGAACCATGGCCGTTGGAGCGATGGCTACGAAGGCTCGCGTTATGGTGGTTGCTAAGGGCGCCTCCCTTAAGCGCCCGGTTCTGAAGCCGGACGGAGCGATATTTTGAAGCGCGAGAGTGCTGCCTTGGGCACGTGATTTATACGGGGCCGGCCTACCCGAAGACCGCCGTGACGAGCGGGACGGACGCGGTTCCGCGTCACCACGGCGCCCTCCGGTAGTACGGTGCGATGGGCGGAAAGGACGTGTCTCCGCGCCATCCCCGCGTTGCTTGTTGAATGGCTTCTCGTGCTGAAGCAGAGGTCGAAAACGGCGGGGAGTCGATGCAACCTGTTGGGTCGCTGATGTCAGTGCGGTGACGTCTTCCCTCCTGGTGACTTCTTCGTCCGCAACTTGTTCTGCCCATGACATCGTGTTCTCCGCTATGTGGATGGATAGAGCGTCATCCGAACTGGCTTCATCATCGTTGTTCTCGTGGGTGGTCGGTGGTGCCTCGTCAGTGTGTGTGGAGGTATGGTGCGGTTCGTTGCATCGATGGCACCGGGCTTTGCTGGGGCATGCCCTACTGTGGTGAAACGGCGATAGACAATTTGCGCAGTACCGCGCCTCTATGATCACCCTGAGACGCTCTACGTTCGACATGCGCCGGTAAACGGGACACAGCCGAACACCATGCGATTTTTGGCACAAACGGCATGGAATGGTGAACGCGCTGCTACGTGTCTCTGTTTTATTGCGTTTGACGCTGAATCCAGTCATTCTGGAATAGTAATTGGTTACTACGGTCAGAAATTTCCGTAGGTTGGGTGGCTTATGGGTTCTTCACAAACGTGGTTTTGGCTTATTTGTGCAGGGTATTTTCGTTGTTGATATGTTAAACCCTATAAAACATCACGCTCAAAAGGACGTGTTTCTCGCCCGTATGATACGGCGTACGGTACATTCGTGTTGCCGCGTATCTGCTTACAGCATTATGCCGCAGCTCGCCCACAACACGGCTCAGTCAAGAAAGTACCTGCCAAAAAGTACTCATATCATCACGTAAAAATATTTTCTATTCTGCCATACCAAATAAAATGGGAAATTTTTCCTGTAAACAGAATTAAAGGGGACGATTTTAGAATGGGGTCCCATTGATAGGAAATACCGGGTATTTCAGGATGGTAGAGGGACCTCTCCTGATCACAAATATATATATCATAGGGTGCGAAAATATACCACTTTTATTGCAAAATTCATGGGACACCATTCTAAATCGTAGAGCTGCAAAACTATCGATAGTGACGCCATTCGATTTTTTCGATACCTCGAAAAATACTATCGATAGTTATGAAACTATCGTATACTATCGTGTTTTAAATGTAGAGAAACTCAAACTCCGCACAAAATTTGCTTAATACATACATACATACTTAATACACAAAGTCCGTTACCAACAAGTTTCAAATTTTACATTTACACCAAGCATATGTGGCTTAGCAAAATATGATTCCAGAGTATATGTACATATAAAATTTTAAAGCGGAATTAAACGAGTGCTTTTATTTGTGAGGTTAGCTTAAAGTACCACTTAAAGGAACTATTCATGCATGAACACATATCAGGCACATTTTCTTGACTAGTACATGACTTTGTTTTTAAATAAATACTTATATTATGTACATAGAACAAAAAATCACTCCAAACTAATTAATTATATAATATCATCTTCACATGAATTACTGCAAGTTCTTGTTATACAAATTAGTACAAGTAATATTTTTAGTAAAAAAGGCTAAACAAAAGCCACGAGGCTAAACCGAAAATTACGAGGCTAAAGGACAAAAAAAAGCAAATCTAGCCTCGAAAAGGCTAACCTGGCAACGCTGATTACCACAAATTATTCATTAACCCAAAAGTTCTTATTCACATATAAGATCATATCTACATTCTTTGGTTTCAGAGAGGCTCTTTGATCAGAAATTATAATTCCGGCCTTACTGAACATTCTTTCCGATTCCGTTGAAGTTGCTGGGATGCATAAGAAACGTGCCGCACACGATTTTAGCGATGCTGATTCCTTTGCAGTGCACTGTAAATAAAAATAATGCATTTAGTTTGGAATAGCATTACTTCTTAAAAGACAATTTACCTTCCAGAAATCTAACGGATCACTTTCTTGAGGAGCATTTGAATTTTCCATATATTGGCGAAGGGAAATAATTGCATCAACCCTATTGTTTCGCACCTTATTTGTTATTTTGTCTTCAATGTACTTGAAAAGTGGCTGCTGCTGTCTGGTCTGGCTACTAGTTGATGTTGACGGTTCTGCGTTTTCAGTTTCCAGAGAAAAATATTTTGAATATTCTTTATTTAAAGTTGTTAATTCATTCTCTAAAATTTTCACTGCTTCTGATGAATTAAATGCAGATTCAAATCCCTCCTTTTTGAACCTTGGATCTAATAGTGTGGCCAATCTTGTTGGTTTGCGCTCCTCGTATTTGGTCAGTCTTTTTTTAAGGCGATCGATTATGAATACACATGCTGCGAGTCCTTCTGATGTCTTCATTTTCAATTTTGAGTCCTCTAGACTTCGCAAAAGGCAACTTATAATAGGTATTATAAGTGATACTGTAACCGAGCTGTTTGACGATGCCTGGACGGTGGCATGATCAAAAGGCGACAGTATTTCAATTAAATCTGTTAATACATGTATGTCATCCAAGGTCAGAGGAGATGGCGCTTTTGACGTGGTAAGGAGTACTGCAGATATGGCATCATTTGTCAACACAACCCTTTCAATCATGTGGTACGCGCTATTCCAACGAGTGACCACTTCTTGTTTAAGGCTATACACTTTTTCACCTTTTTGTTCAAGTTTAAATTTTTCATACGCTATGGTGCTGCTTTTGAAGTATGTCACAATGCGTTTGCATTTTGCTAAAATTTCTTTTATGTTGTCCTGCGACAAACAATCTTGAACAACCAGATTTAGAGAATGTGCGAAGCACGGCAGGTTTCTTTTTTCCAACAACTCGCAGGCTTTCAGCATAGATGATGCATTGTCTGTTACAATTGCAGTTACTTTTTTCATAATTTGCCATTCTTCTAAAACAGCACGCAAAGATGATGCAATATTTGCGGCGGAGTGATTGACCTCAATCAAGAGCTTTTTGGTTGATAGTACGGCTGTACGCAATTTAAAATCCTTTGTTATAAAGTGACATGTAACCGTCAAATATCCTTCATTAGCTCGTGAAGTCCAACAGTCCATGGTTATGGAACAATACTCTATTTCATTTAAAATAGTTTGCAATTTTATTTTCATATCAGAAAATAGTTTTGTCATGTGCACAGACTGTAACGTAGTACGGGACGGCAATTCATACCGAGAATCTAGTGCTTTGACAAAGATTACGAAGCCTTTGTCTGCAACAATTGATAGTGGTTGCACATCTAATGCAATGAATTTAACCAGAGCGTCATCCAGAAATTTTTTTCGTCGACTCATATGTTGTTCCGGCTTTGTTAAAAAACTTATCAATTGTAAGACTTGATTTATCAATTTCGCGATAATTTGGATGAAAACGTTTCAAATGGTCAAACAGATTGCTAGTATTACCGCTGGTTTTGTAAATTTTCCCGCATGAGCGACATTTGGCTTCATTTCGTTTTTGAGATTTATCAAAGAATGTCCAAACGTCGGAGTGTCCCTTTTTAGTCCTTTTCGAAAGTTTGAGCCTGTAATCTGAGCCGCTGTCACTGTCACTTATTACATATTCCTGCACAGTATCTGTAAATATACATACATATTTGCATAAAATAACAAGGATCAAATACGCGTTTGTTATTTATGCACATACATGTGGCTTTTATGCGAAATAATACTTACTCATTGTATTTGATCTTCCACACGCAGAACCTCCAATATCAATAATATGTACCTAAATAAAAAACAGTACAAATATTGCAATTTGAGCTTTAAATTCTGAAAAATTACTTTACCTCAGATCACAGCGTCAGCTAATATTATAAAGATCACAAATTTTGAAAGCACTGACACTATCGAAACTATCGACTATCCCAAAAAAAAAATCGATATATCGCAAAAAAAAAAACTATCGATACTATCGATAGTACCATCGATAGTTTTGCAGCTCTACTAAATCGCAGCCTAATTAAATTGTCCAGTGGAAAGGTGAGACCTTCAATAAACGGTTGATTGAAGTATTTTTCCGGACGTCGTATTTCATAATTTAAAGTTCATAAATGCATATTCCCACTTGACGTACCCATTCATAATGGCCAAGACTTCACCTGGCCCAAGTGAAATCAATCCACCCGCACAATACGGCACGCTACGAAAAAGTGGTGGATTTTTTCAACGAGTACATACCCGTTACGATCATGTGGGTACCGATCGTTACGCGAAGTGGCCACGCTAATTCATTCAGCACTGCATACATTCCTGAATGAAATGTCACTAATGGAAAAATTGTAGCGAGGTAAGTAGTAAAATTTGTTGTTGATAATTTTTCTGAAAGTAATTTGTATTTCTTTATTTTTCAGGTGGCAGGTGGATCGTTGGGGAACGGAGCAGTGGACACATGGCGGATTTCAAGGTAAGTACAAGTTTACGCTGCCGAAATCCTGTATCGTTTCGGCAGCGTTGAAACCATGTATATACGTGTGTGTATCACTCGCTGTGGTGGCCGGCGCCCAGCGATGGATACATACATGAAAATTATGTAGATATCCAATTCTAATTTTTTATCTTTTTAGGTTGTCTGGGCAGCTTTCTATATGCTCCATCAATGAGCAGCCAAACATATGCTCCATCAATGGGCAGCATTCTATATGCCCCAACGGTGCATGCCACACAAATGTGTGACGCAAATATTAGTGCCCCATTGTGGCATGGCGCATGGGCGGGTGATGAAATTCTATTGATGCGCCGGGGGTATAAAATGAGTGATATTAAAATTAAAGAAAACAAAGTGGGTGTTAAATTGCCGCCTCATGCTATTAGCAAGCATTTGGACGATGCGTACCCACTTTGCATACAACAATTGGTATTTAATTCTTGGTTTACATGCCATTTTGCACAATCAATCCCGTACAATGTATGAACGTGCTACTTAACTGACAACCGAGGAGGAATGCCAGCGATCAAGTCGCCGAGAAAGCATAGCACTAGCCTTACAAGTCGAAGACAATTACTCACCTCCCCGGAAATGTTGAAGAATGTGCTGGATGGAAATATGGATGTCAATACACTCGAAGAATCGATGCGTGAAATGTTCGGCGGACCAAAACCCTGTTCCTAAAAGAGCTGGTGAGTTGTATGGCTAATTGTATGTATTTAATTGCTTTTTAAATATGTAATATCCTCAACATAGTTGTAAACAATTTGGTTTGGTTTGGTTTCTCTTGTAATCTATATATATAAAATTCAAATTATGTAAATAGGTATAGATCGACTTGCGTCCTAAACTTATAACCCGATCGTAACCAAATTTTACACACCCACTGTACATCTTCCAGGGATGGTCACAGGCTAAAAAATATTTTAAAATATATAGGGGGTGTAGCACCTCCCATACAAATTGAATTTTTCATTGTCCGTATCTCTGGAAGTATTTATGTTAGACCATTGAAACTCGGTAAGGGGTTATATGGGATCGATCCCTGCCACCTCCAAAAAAACTGGGGATAACGACAAAGTGGGCGTGGCACCTTCCATACGAATGAAATACTTCTTAGTCGATATCTCTGGAAGTATTAAGGTTAGACCACTGAAATTTACTTACATCCCGAGCAACGCCGGGTACCCTGCTAGTTATGTATATTATTCGATAGAATATGTATGCAAGTGTATGATGTCCTCGTCGCTAACGTCGTTGTAATATTTAGGAGTAGGGAGAGGTGGAGATGGTTGTTTACTTTTCATCTTCATCTTCTAACTAGATCTATTCTAAGAGAAAACGTGCAACGGTCTTAAGAATTTGCATGCTGCTCTTTTATGATTCTATATCCAATTCACCATTACTTTGTGCCTCCTGTTCATCTTCAGATTCTGATTCTTCTTCAGCTGATTGCAGCCATTCCACACATTTGCGCATTTGCTCTAAGAAATGCATCTTACCCCTGCTGGAGTGAGCATCTTTGTACCATCTGAGTATGCTTTCCTCTGATAGATATAACTTCGGTTTTATAAAATAGCAGTATAATCTACTGGAAGGCCTTCATGAAGTTCATATTTTTATAACAGAATTCTTGTACCTTCAAACTTAAAGCCAATTTAGAACGTTCGGTTGAAGCGAATGCCTTCAACAAAGGGCAATAGTTTTTAAGATGTCGCACCGCTTGATCGGTGACCAAGTGACATTATAGTCGACCAAATAATAATAATAATCTCATGATCGGGAATGCTATTACGCTGTGCGAATTCCCTAATATCTGCTGTGATCTCCGAGTGTGCTTTCTCGTCATTAATGTCATCGATAAGTGTTTGTTGGAGCTCACGCTTGGCCTCTTGGCTGGCCTGCGCTTTATGAAGTTTCATGATTTCAGTTAAATCCTTTTCCCGGAAAACCTGTTTTAAATATTCTTCAGCACGCTTGTTTGGTGGGAAAAAGTCCATTCGTACATTTAATTCATGTTTCCCAATGACATCATTCGGAGCAACAGAAATAGTTAGGAACTATAAATGGTCAGCATTTCAACTCAAATTTCAAAATTAAAAGCTAGATTTGTCGTAAAGTAGGCCCATTGCTGCCAATGCCAAATGAATCACCCAAATTTTTATTTCAATCAATAGGTACACTGCCGCCGTATGTGGGTATCAGCATATATCCAATAAAACTCTAGAAGAGTTGTGTCTGTATATCGAAAATTTCTTTCAAAACTGACTGGGGAGGACTTGGCAGATGTTGAGGCACAGCTCCAAACGTTAGTTAAACAATTTTCGATTTCGAAGTCGCGAAGGCGTTTTTCAGGAGCCAAAATTTTCCATTTTGTTGAATTTTGTAAGACTCTTAAGTTAATAACACGGTTATTTAAGAGCCAAAATTCTTCATTTTGTTGAATTTTGTAAGTCTCCAGTACCTCAAACTGTTGATGTAGATGACTCTGGAGGGTACTCTTGTTGTCTTGTGGGTAGGTGCAAATGGGTATGAATGCTATGCTTGGGTGATATGCGGCGAGTTGTTGCCGCAAAATTCTCTACTTCTGTGGCAGATCGGTTCGTCCGTCTGCGGTAGGGTTTCGGTTGGCCTCGTTCCGTTTGAACGAGTGCGTTTATTTTCTGGTAGCTGATCGGTTTGTCCGATTGCGGTGGGTATTAAAGAACTTGTTACATTTTAGTTTTGATTTTGTTAAGTCGCTTTGCCTTAAGTTATGGCTTCCCTAACTCATTAAGTAATTAGAAGTGGAATTAGGGAGATTGAGAGGTGGAATATCACTAATGTTCGCCATCCTCGTTACCGGATGGTAGTAGGACCAATTTCGTAATTGGTCTGGTAGTCTGGCCCCTTGCTGTATCGAGTTCGACGACTCGAACTCGTTTATCGGGTCCCCGATGTAATTCCGCAATTCGACCTAATCTCCAGTCGTTGGGGGGTAAGTTGTCCTCCTTTATGACGACCAGGTCTCCTCGTTTCAAGTTAGATTGTGGATGTTTCCACTTCACACGTTTTTGCAATTCGGTGAGGTACTCGGTTTTCCATCGTTTGCAAAACGTTTGGTGTAGGGACTTAAGTTTTTCCCATCGGTTGACGAGCGAAGCGCGGTTCTCGCTAACGTCGATCTCCGGTGGGGCTAATAAATGCCCACCGATGAGGAAATGCCCTGGGGTTAGTGGCTCCAGGCTAGACGGATCATTTGAGGAGGGGCTTAATGGCCGTGAGTTGAGACACGACTCAATTCTACAAAGTAGGGTGCTGAACTCTTCAAGAGTAAATTTATGATCTGAAGCGATCCTCTTGAAGTGGTGCTTAAAGCTTTTTACCCCCGCCTCCCATAATCCGCCCATGTGAGGAGCGCCTGCTGGGATGAAATTCCATGTCAGGGCTTGATGGCTGTATTTGGATAGGGTTTGAGTGCGAGCGTCCGCTAAGAAGGCTTTAAGCTCGGAACGGAGCGCCCTGGATGCTCCGACAAAGTTAGTTCCGTTGTCGGAGTAGATATTCTTTGGACAACCCCGTCTACCAACGAACCGATCGAAAGCTGCCAGGAAGGCGGCAGTACTCAGGTCGCTAGTGGCCTCCAAATGAATAGCCTTGGTAGAAAAACAAACAAAGAGGCAGACGTAGCCCTTTGAAACACGACATCCTCTTCCGCTGTAGGATTTTATGTCGAAAGGTCCGGCGAAATCTACGCCGGCATTTGTGAATGCTCGGGAAAAGGTAGCGCGTTCCGGTGGAAGGTTCCCCATAAGTTGGGTTTGAGACCGCTTCCGGTAAATAGTGCAAACCTTGCAATTATGAATGACAGAACGGATCATATTTTTTACCCTCGGGATCCAATATTGCGTACGTATGAGACGCAACATGAGTTGGTTTTCACCGTGAAGTGCGATCTGGTGGATAAACTGGACGAGAAGACGCGTGAAACGACAGGCGTAGGGGAGAATGATCGGGTGGCGCTCGTTGTAGGCGAGGTCTTGGGAGGCGGCAAGACGACCGCCCACCCTCAAAATGTTATGGTCGTCAACGAAGGAGTTCAGGGGCAGGACCAGGGGCAGGACGTCGCCAATTCTTCAGGATAATGTTTCTTTTGATAAATTTCTATTAAGCGTCTAGTCGTTGCCTTGATTTCGTCGGGCGAAATGAGGTACGACTGCGCTTTAAACGAAGATTTGGTTTTAGGATTAGTTCTTTGAGAGAACCTCATGACGTATGATATAACTCTCAAAGCTCTGGAAAAATCGGAAAATCTATCAAGGGGGTCCTCACTATGTTTTACTTGCACAGCTGCGTGGCTTTGTATCCTTTTCCCTTCAATGTTCGTACCATATTCCTTTTCCTGGGTAGGCCATTTTGTCTTGTCTTCTTGTAACCAAGAAGGTCCCTGCCACCACAAAATGTTTCCGACTAAGTCCTTCGCGGATAGTCCTCTGCTGGCCAAATCTGCTGGATTGTGTGCGGACTCGACATGGTGCCAAGCTCTGTTTCCAACCTTCTCTACGATTTTTGTTACCCGGTCGAGTCTGTCCATAGATATGTGTTTATATTTCCTACGTTTAAGTTTTCGCGGATGGAATCTATTATTTCGGCCAACAAGATCGCCCCGCATAGCTCAAGTCGTGGTAACGATATTGTTTTCACGGGGGCTACTCTTGTCTTCGCCATTAAAATATTGACGTGTACTTGATCCTTCACCTTTGCTCGTAGGTAGACTGTAGCTCCATAAGCCTTCTCCGAGGCGTCGCAAAACCCATGTATTTCTACGTCGTTAGTCGGTGTAAAATATACCCATCGTGGTATTCGTATCTGATCAATTGCAGGGTAATCCTGCATAAAAGTTTGCCATCGTTCGAGGGTAGTTGGCGACACTGGCTCGTCCCAATCTGTCCCTTCCAGCCAGATGTTTTGCATTAGGATTTTGGCTACGATGATGATTGGGGCCAGCCAACCTAGGGGGTCGAACAGTTTGGAAATAGCCGAGAGTATTGCCGTTTTGGTTAAAAGATCTCGATTGTCGATTGGTTTCGCTATAAAGTAGAAGTGATCAGAATGTGCGTTCCAACGTATACCTAGTGTTTTGGCAGTGCTGGAGTCTTCGAACTCCAGAAACTCTTCATTGAGTAGATGTTGTTTAGGTAGCCCCTTGAGTATTTTACTGCAATTGGAAGTCCATTTTCGAAGTGGGAAACCTGCCGAATGTAGTGCTTGCGTGATTTCGTCTCTCGCTTGGATCGCAGAATCAATGGTGTGACCTCCTGCCAGGACGTCATCAACATACATACTTGTGCGCAGGATATTTGCAGCTATTGGTAATGAAGGCTCGACGTCATCTGCCAGTTGGTGCAGTGTCCTTATCGCCAGATATGGGGCACAGTTCACACCAAAGGTTACCGTCTTCAACTCGTAGGCGCGGATCGGATCCTTGGGATTGGTGCGAAAGACGATCCTTTGGTATTGTGAGTGGTTGGCATTTACCCATATCTGACGGTACATCTTTTCGATGTCGCTGTTGAAAACATATTTGAAGAACCTCCAGCGCAGTAAGAGGATCGTTAAGTCGGCCTGGAGGACTGGGCCTGTATGTAGCACGTCATTCAGACTTGTGCCATTAGCCGTAGGACACGATGCATTGAATACCACTCTGACTTTGGTGGTTGTGCTGTCTTCCTTTATGACCGCGTGGTGGGGCAAGAAATAACAGTCTGTGGACTGTGGTGGTATGACACTAGGAACTTTTGACATATGGCCTAATGTCTCGTATTCCGATACTACCCTATTGTACTCTGTCTGTAGGGCCGGTGACTTTGATAGGCGCGTCTCATTCCGATAGAATTGAGAGCAGACACCCTTAAGAGAAGGCCCTAAGCAGATGTTGTTAGGAAACTCCTGTTTGAAAGGGAGGGCGACTGTATATTTTCCTTCGGAGTTTCTGGTCGTTGTGGCCTTGAACAGTGCCTCGCAATAGGCATTATCTTCATTGAATTGCCGTTTCTTTGGCACATTTTCCAATTCCCAGAAAGAGGTTAACTGCTTATCTAGGTTGATTTCATTGAAAAAAGATACGCGATGGTTGGTTGGGTGAGGTGCGTCCGCGCGACCGGTTAAAATCCAACCGAAGACGGTTTCTTGGGCGAGAAGCGTATTTAGAACGTTCTTCCGTATACCGTTCAGGATAATTTGGGGATAAAAGTCGCCTCCTAGGATGAGGTCAACTGGTTCATTAATGAAGAACCTTTTATCCGCCAAGATTAAGTCAGGGAATGCTTGCCGAGTCATTGCGTTAACTTGACAAGTTGGAAGATCCCCTGTAAGTTGTGGTAGGACCAGGACCACTGTATCAATGCGCACTAAGGGGTCTGTGAGGGAACCTAATTGGATTTGACACGACTCTTTAACCTGCGCTGATGGCGTATTATTGATGCCCGAAACTTGGACACGCATGTGTTTTGACTGCAGGTTTATTCTCCTCTTTAGTCTTTCTGTTATGAAAGAACACTCAGAGCCGGAGTCGATCAGTGCTCTAGCGGAGTAATTGACTCCATTGGAGTGGATGTTAACCCGAGCCGTTCCTAATAATACCCCCTTAGTTGTATTAGCATGGCAAGACGAGACGTTATTAATATCTTTCCTCTTTTCAGATTCCAGACTGTCTCGCGCCTGCTGTGATGTTGAGGGCCTATCATCAGACGTATTTTGACGCCACCTCTGGTTAGTTGCTTTTGGCTGAGCTGTTGCCAAGTGGAGTAAGGTGTTGTGCCTTGCGTGACACGAGCTGCAATTAAATGAACTTGTGCATCGTGTCACTGTGTGTCCCGCCGACAGGCAGTTCAAGCAACAATTGTTGGTTTTTATGTAGGCTATTCTGTCTGCAGTGGTTAGTCCGCGGAATTTCGGACAATTTCGTAATTTGTGCTCTTTACTGTTGCACATTTTACATGAAGCTTTTGGGACGCTGGCTTGGTATACTCCAAGTTTCGCAGGCGTATCCCGTGCATTATTTTGACTCCTGGGTGCTTTGGATGGCTTGCTACCCCGGAGGTCAGAGACGGTTTCAAACGTTTGGAACCGATTGGACAGGAATTTGTCCATGTCCTCCCATTTTGGAATCTCTGTTTTGTTCTCTATTGTTTCTTCCCATAAAGCCAGAGTGCATTCCGGGAGTTTCGTGGAGCATAAGTAAGTGATTATTGCGTCCCAATTGGAAATGTCGATTTGATGACATTGGAGCGCCGAAATGCAATTATTAATGTCGCGTTGCAACTTTTTAATTCCCGTACCGCATTCACTTTCAACTGCGGTTAAACTAAACAAAGTTTTCAATTGAGTGTTAACCAGGATACGTTTGTTTTCGTACCTGTCACTCAGGTTTTTCCAGGCTGTTGAAAAGCCTTCGTTTGTGAGCGGACACCTGCGCACAATTTCTTTTGCCTCCCCTTCAGTTTTTAGGTTGAGGTGGTATAACTTTTCAACCGGGGTAAGGCGTTTGTTCAATATGTAGATGGCCGTGAACAAATCCCTAAATGTTGGCCAAGAAAGATAGTCGCCTTTGAACACTTCGGTGTCACAAGGAGGGAGGCGTATGTTATTTTCTCTGCTGGAAGATTCAGAGACTTTGGGGGCAGTTGTGGCAGGTACGGATAACTTCTCGACATCCGCATTAATTGTGGCCATGCATTTCGCGTAGCATGCAAAACAGGCCTTGTTTTTATGTCGTAAAGACTGCAAGTCCTCTTTGGAGAGGTCAGGTAAGCTGAGTAGACTCTCATATGTGGCTTTAGTCTTCTTCCACAATGACTTTAACTCTTCTTGCTGTATTGCAAGGGTGTGCTTATCCAGCTCTTCTATCTGTATAGAGCTGAAGTCTTGCTCAAATTCAACTATACAGTCGGATAGTCGGATGTATGTCTCCATTTTTTTAATTAATTTGAATATCTTGTCTCTTTAAAGGAAACAGAGAACAGGAATAACGACTCAAGAATTTTCGTGCTTGGAAGCGAGTTATGGTTGCCACAGATAGCGATCTGGATGCCGATTCAGTGTGTCTAATAAAGTGCAGTGATATTTGAAATTCGCACAGATAGAATTCTTGGTAAAGATTTAATGTGCCTGCGGACAAATAAAACCAGTGACTATAATTCCTAGTATAGCCAAACCAAAGTGATATACCAGTTGCAATATAAGAGTGTATATATATGGGGCGCGATTAATTTGTTAACCAAAAAATCACCAAAGGAGTGATAGGTTTGTAAATATGAACGTGAATCAGATAGAAATCTGTATCGTGGCGAAGTATGTGTGACACAGATAGAAATTTGGAATGCCAATTTAATGTGTCTTAAATAAAGTGTATGACACAGATAGAAATCCCAAGGATTTAATGTGTCTTTTAGCACGCTGCCAGTGAACGTGTGTATAAGAATCAGAACAAAACTGAACGAAACGCCGAATAGCCAAAACCAGTGTGAATAAAATCCAATAACGCAATTAATGTGTAAAAACGTTGTTTAAATATATTATTTATTAAACGATTAGAATTGATATACAATATTGTGTTGATTAAAATATGTGAGTTTGCAACAACTATTGGACTGTTGTGGCACTGAATAAAAATGCCACTAGCCACCCAACGCAAGTGATTATTTTGAAGTGGCACGTATTTTGTATATTGCCGCAAGTATTAAAAAAGAAAAATCGAGTGAATATTGTGGTATTAATTTGCAAATGCATCAACCAAGTGGAAGTGTAAATTGGTGTTGAAAATCAACAAACAATGGAAAATTGATTATTTGAACAGAGACTGTACAGTGCTGTGGTGAAGTGTAAAATAAAAAAACAAAAAATAAAGGTGATGAGCCACAGCCTGTCTGCCTTGAGCTGTGTCGAGGAGCCCTTACCACTGGAGGGGGGAACTTCTCGATAGTCAAAAGGCGCTACGTGTGCTTTTCAAACACAAGAACTTTCACTTGCTCCGATCTACAAATTATATCACACAATCACTCGCGATACGTCTATGCGTACTATAAAAAAAAATGTGCACTAAAAATCAACCACTTACCTCGAATTTAATGTTAAACGATATATGGACTGTATGATGTGTGATGTCTGCAGGGTGGTATGATGATAATGGACTGTATGATATGTATGGATGATGTGATGTGATTATGCGTGTGATGTGATGCGATTATGCGTGTGATGTGATGCGTTGTGTGTGTTGCTGTCTCTGTTACGCTGTCACTCGCTGCTCTGTATATTCGCTATGTTAGTGATTTTGATGTGTCTCCGTGTATTTAATTGGAAGTTAAATAATTTCTGCGCTGGTTTAGTAATCCAAATGTTTTTGAATGGTGTTCACAATTGCTCACGGGATATTCCTGGCGAGATGGACCAAATGTTACGGCGGCTTGCTACTTGGTAGGACACTACCAAGTTATAAGCGCTCGTAATAAGGGGTGAGTGGAAGAAAGTAAAGAAAAACTCGTTAGTTCGTATAAACAAACAAAAGTACACAGGTTTATTAAAGCAACGTTTAAAATGTATTAACAAGTGAACGTAATTGAATTTAAAATGAATTAATTAATCAAATCAAAATCTATGGAAAGGAAATTTGGAAATTTGACGAGTATGGCTTACCTTGGGTAACTTGGCTGCTGGCGATCTCTTGTACGTTCGTAAAAGAAGTGGTAGAGCTATTATTAATTTAGTTCGTCGCACCCGCCGAATGCTAGCTCTCGCTATTATCCGGCCGGGTGCACGGTTATCGGTTTAAACCGAGATACATTGGAAGAAAGCTCTGCACATTAGGGTGTGCCGTAATATTTAGGCCGGTGGCCTAAACAGCTGTAAATGAATTTAAATCGCTTTCCAACCCTGCGAGGCTGGATTTTTTCGCCACCAGATACTCCTTTAAAATGTTACTTAATTAGTTATTTACATAATTAGTTGATAAGGTTATACACATATTTAGTAGTTTGTTATTTGTAATCTGTGTGAAAATTTTCATATTTTCTACCAGCATCTACAAATACGTGCAGCTCGATATTGCTTGCCTGGCTGGTCGCTGTATTAAAATAGCATCTGGGCACCTTCGTATTTTGAACTTGCGGGAGGAAGGATAACCACCTCCTCCACTCGTCTGATAACTGCTCAGGTATATCATCATCCCATCCAATACCACTTCGCCATACTTTTTGCGTCGATTAAGAAAAAGGTTAATAACCGCAGCGGGTCAAATATTGACATCAGCAACCTTAACAGCTCCCTCTTTGTTGGAAGCTTGGCTCCTCGAAGAATTTCATCGTTGGCCTTCGTGAATTTCAAATTGTATGTGAGTGTGTCATCAGACGCCTGCCACAACATGCCTAGCACCTTACTAGCTTCGACTCGATACTCGGCTTTGACGACATCTTTGGAGTTTGATAACCAACCGCGAATATAAAAATTCGCGTGCTTGTGTATCTCACGTACACTAGTAGCCAATTGCACAGCTTCGTGAATCGTATCGACACTGTCGAGCATGTCGTCGACATAATGCCTCTCTAAAATACTTTTAGCAGCTCTCGGATGCGTATCAGCGTACTCTTTAGCGTTAAGATTCTTTACAACTTGTGCTAAGGATGGCGAACAGCTTGCCCCAAAACTCATGACTAGCAACATGTAGACATCTGGTGGACGAGCATCTTCACATCTTCTCCATAGGAGACGCTGCGACTACTGATCTTCTTCATCGATATGCACTCTGTGAAACATTTCGCAGATATCGCCACACAACCCAATTTTCCCTATCCGTAAATTTAATAAAACATCAAAAACAGAGGTCAAGAGGGCCGGACCCTTGTCCAGGCATGAATTCAACGAGAGACCTTTATACTCCGCAGCTGCATCCCACACTATTCTGACCTTCTGGGGTTTATTGGGGTTTCGTACCGCAAATATGGGTAAATACCACTTCCGCGGATGATAGTGCGGAAATCTCGCCTTGGCTTAGTTTTCGAATGTACCCTTTTTCTTCCATTGAGAGAATATGTTCATTTACAAGTAGCCTAAGATCAGGAGACGATTCTAATTTTCTCTCGAAGCATGTGAGTCTACGCAAAGCCATGGGATAGTTGTCTGGCATATTAGTGCTTTCCGATTTCCATAGCAGTTTTGCTACGAAATGTTCTCCCTTGAGCTCAACGTTGTTTCGCATATCATTTAACTCTGTACTTTGAAACTGACTATTTTTACGGTCATTGCAATTTTTCTCTAGTGACATGTACTCTGTAACCAACTTTTGCAAGGCCACATCGTCATCACACTCGCAAGCATGCAGCTGCATGTTGTCAACGTTCTGTTGTTCGTCGTTATTTAAAACCCCATAAAAAACCTCATGCGCTTTACCTTCGCCAAACTTAAGTGGCATCACATTTTTGTTGCTCAGACCAATTATCAATTGCGGCACACCGTTAGGGTACGACTCAACTGGAATTCCCCTTAGATGCTTATGTACTCCTGTAAGCTCAGCAATATCCAGTGTTTGAAGTGGAAGATCAAGCGCATCAACGGAGCGTACGTTGGCGTTGTGCGTGTCTGCATTTGCGCTTCGTTGAGCCCTCTGCCTGTAACTACCCTCTCGTGCCTAGCACCTGTTCCAAGCTGCCCTTCCTTATCCCTACCTATATCGGCCTGACCCTTGCCATTTGCCCATTCAGCAGTGTGATGCACCGTCAGCGCATCCAAACTGGTGTCATCGTCTGACTCTTCGGAGCTTTCATATCTCCCAATAATTTCATGTTTTCGCTCTAAGTATAATAGCTCTGCCTTTTTCCGCTCCTCTAGAGGCGATGATTTAAAATTCATACTGCGCTTCGATTTCGAAGAGCCCTGCTTGCTTGTCCTATCATTTTTGTCACCTACCTTATCATGGCCTTGATTTTCATGTTCGCTTAACTGCTGATTTGGTGTAGCATATGTTTTTGATGCGGTTGACGTTGCTGCTCTGACACACTTGTTGCAACTCCATTCTTTGTCAGCGATATCTTGCGAGACTCCTGCACAGATTAAATGTGTCCACTCGTCGCACACATCGCACTGCGCCATTTCTTCATTCTCCGGCTCATCACATACAGCACAATTTACTGATCCTACAGTCGTGCGCCCATATTAATTAGTTAAGTATGTAATTGCTGCAAGCAAGCAGGTGGTTCTAACCTCCAAACGACAAATCGTACGTCAAATCTTTTAAAGATTGTTGGTTCTACCAATTTTATACATAAACGCGTGAAACGACTTTAAAAGCTTTATTTCAAAAAGGGTTACAATTATAATTTTATTCAATATTTCATTGTTTAATTTTAATATACTCATATTTGGTTTTCCCAACCGCACGTTTTTTCAGTCGTAGGCAAAAGGAAAGAAATTTTTACCAAAAGGGAGGTAATAAGAATAAGGAAGTAGAAAAAGGGTCACCAAAATGCGCTTAAAGCGAACAAAGTTTGAGCGTTGCCTAATAGGTTTATAGTGCGGTCTGAAAACTAATTATTAGCTTACGCGAAGGGGTTAGCCAGTTACTGTGTTTCTAACACCATTGTTGTGTTGTTGTATAAACGAAGTCGTCAATGCAGAGAAAATATCAATGATATGTGTTTGCAAAATTACTTTTCGATGTTGGTTGTTGTTGTCGTAGACGTGTCGTGCAAATGTTTTTGTTTCCGTTTTGCTTTTGGTGTTTTGTATTGATTGCGTGAGCGCTTAAAATATGTATTTACCAATGCTGTTGTTGTTGGCGAGAGTTTAAAAACATATGTATATGTGTGTGTTGCTTTCCACTCACTGCTTATTAGTATTTTATTATTTTTTGTGATTTTACACAAACAACAAGCTTGTGTCTCCGGCCTTTATATTTGAAGTATCCTGCTTCGGTACGAGCTTTAGACCTATTAATAATTTTTTCTGCAGCGAAAAATTATTGTTGTTTTTGGGTTTCTTAAATATTTTTTTTTTTTTATTAATTATTAAAAGTTTTGTTGAACTGAACAGAAAACTTTAGAAACAACCGCCATAGCTTTTCTTATAGATCCATTTCGGAAGTTGATAACTTCACTTTTTCCTGTTCAATTCAACAAAAAAAAAAAATTATTAAGAAACTCAAAAACAACAATAATTTTTCGCTGCAGAAAAAATTATTAATAGGTTTAAAGCTCGTACCGAACCAGGAAACTTCAAGTATACAAGCCGGAAACACAAGTTTGTTGTTTGTGTAAAATCTCAATAACAAAAAACCAAGAACACATGGTTGACAATACTGTGATACCAAAACAGAGTTGTAATAAATCCATCATGATACCAAATCTTAACGTCAGATGGCGTGTTGGTTCATGAATTGGTAAAATTTGATTGAACAGGGCGTTTAGAAGGCAAAAAACCCAGCGTATTGTTAGCTCAATAGTTAGCAATGCGTGCCAAAATTTCTCTGATGAGTGAAGTTAGCAACTTCCGAAATGGATCTATAAGAAAAGCTATGGCGGTTGTCTCTAAATTTTTCCTGTTCAATTCAACAAAAAACTTTTTATAATTAATAAAAATTATTAAGAAACCCCAAAACAACAATAATTTTTCGCTGCAGAAAAAATTATTAATAGGTCTATAGCTAGTACCGAACCAGGATACTTCAAATGTAAAGACCAAAAACACAAGCTTGTTGTTTGTGTAAAATCTCAATAACAAAAAACCAAGAGCACATGGTTGGCAAACTGTGACACCAAAACAGTGTTGCAAAAAATCCATCATGATACCAAATCTTAACGTCAGATGGCGTGTTGGTTCATGAATTGGTAAAAGTTGATTGAACAGGGCGTTTAGAAGGCAAAAAACCCAGCGTATTGTTAGCTTAATAGTTAGCAATGCGTGCCAAAATTTCTCTGATGAGTGAAGTTAGCAACTTCCGAAATGGATCTATAAGAAAAGCTATGGCGGCTGTCTCTAAATTTTTCCTGTTCAATTCAACAAAAAACTTTTAATAATTAATAAAACTTATTACGAAACCCAAAAACAACAATAATTTTACGCTGCAGAAAAAATTATTAATAGGTCTATAGCTCGTACCGAACCAGGATACTTCAAATGTAAAGACCAAAAACACAAGCTTGTTGTTTGTGTAAAATCTCAATAACAAAAAACCAAGAGCACATGGTTGGCAAACTGTGACACCAAAACAGTGTTGCAAAAAATCCATCATGATACCAAATCTTAACGTCAGATGGCGTGTTGGTTCATGAATTGGTAAAAGTTGATTGAACAGGGCGTTTAGAAGGCAAAAAACCCAGCGTATTGTTAGCTTAATAGTTAGCAATGCGTGCCAAAATTTCTCTGATGAGTGAAGTTAGCAACTTCCGAAATGGATCTATAAGAAAAGCTATGGCGGTTGTCTCTAAATTTTTCCTGTTCAATTCAACAAAAACTTTTAATAATTTATAAAAAAAAATTATTAAGAAACCCAAAAACAACAATAATTTTTCGCTGCAGGAAAAATTATTAATAGGTCTAAAGCTCGTACCAAACCAGGTTATTTTTTTTTATTGTACACCTTAAAGGCAAAGAGGAATGACTCTATCATTTAGAATTGTTTTGCTGGCTTTTTTTTTTTGTTATTTTATAATGTTGGTTCCGATTTCACTTTTTTATTAAAGCTGATACAAAGTGTATCAGGACCATATCTAACTTAGCACTAATGTTGCACCTTTCACTGCACTGCACCTTTGCACTCACTACCGAACTTTCAAAGAAATAAAAGAAATTAATATTGGTTTTAACTCGGAAATAGATTTATTCGCTTCGGCTCAGGCGCTAAATGACCGCGTTCCTCGAGATTTACGAATTTGTGGTTTTTGTTTACAATGTGTATGTGTTTGGTGTTGACAATTAGTTGGTAAGTGACTGTGTAAGTGTGTGTGTGTGGTGGGGTGAAGGCTGGCGGCAGGGTTGCACCCGCCAGTGTTGTGGCTAATCTAGCCAAATTGCTCTTTTTTTTGTTATTTTGTAATGTTGGTTCCGATTTCACTTTTTTGCTAAAGGTCATACAAAGGGTATTTAATTGCTCAATGAATTTTGTTCTGAGAGTAAATTTTTGTAATCAACGGTATAGTGAAAAATTTATTTGATAAATTTCGTCATTGACCTTTATTTGACTATCAGCCTTTTTTTCAAATCACTGAAATATTTTTTTTTTCCAAACAAACGTCTAAACAAGAATTCAATGTTCGAAGATAATGTGTTTTAGTTACTGCTGTGCTTATTAAATAACGCCACTTATTGAATTAACTGGTACTTATTTTAAGTTTAATATATCTATATATAAAAATGGAGCCTATTTTCCTTGCTGACGCTATAACTCCAGAACGGCAGGACCGAATTAAACGAAATTTTGCACGTAGTTTTCGATTGAGCCCGACATGGTTTACGGCCAAAAAAAGTATAAGAAACCGGGAAGGTTTTGGAGATATTCCACAAAATGTGGACCAGGGGTGACTCCAGAAAGTGTTTGTACGATATGGGTATCAAATGAAAGGTATTGATGAGTGTTTTAACATGGAGTAGTTTTGAGTCCCATATGGGGTCCCGTTTCCGAGATATTGACCCAAATGTGGACCAGGGGTGACTCCAGAAAGTGTTTGTACGATATGAGTATCAAATGAAAGGTGTTGACGAGCGCTTGAACATGGTGTAGTTAGTAGTCCCATATAAGACCCCGTATTCGAGGTATTTCCCAAAATATGGACCAGGTGTGACCCCAGACGGGTTTTCTACAATATGGGTATCAAATAAAAGGTATTGATGAGTATTTAAAAAAGAGGTGATTTTCAAGACCCTATGCGACCCGTTTTCCGAGATATCTACTAAAATGTGGACCAGGGGTGACCTTAGAAGGTGTTTATACGATATGGGTGTCGAATAAAAGGTGTTGATGAGTGTTTAAAAAAGAGGTGATTTTCAGGACCTTATGCTACCCCGCTTACGAGATATCCAAAAATAATGGAAGTCATTTTTCACATACATCGCCATTAATTTTATGTGACATTTTTTTCTTATGCGCACGTTCTTTCAAACGCAAAATTAAAACCGGTATTGTGTTCACTGTGAAATTGAAAAATGTATAGTAACTCATCAATTGAGAACGGCTGGACCGATTTCACTAATTTTTTTTTTTTTGTATTTGTTTGTGCCCCGAGAAGGTTCTTCAGCACGGCGTTCTGGAATGAAAAAAATGATGACCTAGAACGACGCAAAAAACTAATGGTGCCAAACTAATGATGACGTCTCTGATGTACCGAAAATGATAGTCGGAGAGTCTGAGTTGCTCGGCTTTTCATTTTATCTTTAAATATCCTTTTTTAAGGATAATACAAATAGAGTAGTAAACTATAATTACACTATTGATTTGGAATTTACTGAAACCAAAGAAAATTGATGGCATTAGATGCCAATAGTACACGACTTTTAGTTTCTTTCGATTTAAGCTCAAATGAACAGAAAAATCCTCCATAGAGTCGTTGAATATCCTTTATAGTATAATTTATCGAATAAAACTTTTTTAAATACCAATTTATGGGTTTTTGGGTACGAGGAACTCATTTCTGAGGTCCATTAAATGCTATTTCTACGCTAGATGGCTCTACCGAAGTTCCAAAAAGAGTTTTTGCACTCGAAAATGAGATTACTTACCCAAACTGTTGGCAAAATAGCACTAGCGAAAGCGTGGGAAGCGTCTATACTTTTTCAGAAGTAAATTGAAAAAATTGCAACTAGACTAAATAATATTATATTTAGTAATAAAAATAGCTACATTAATTTGAAAATTATGTGCTAAGTTTTTTTGAAAAATTTATATGGGAAACCATGGAAACAAAATATAATATACAACGATACGACGAATGCGAAACTCTTGTGAATTGCCCAAATGTTTTAATAGACTACAAATATAAAGATGTACAAAAACTAAATCTTATATATGAACTGATGAAAATTCTACAACTGATTCTCTTAATTTCTTTGAATATGACGGATGAGAGAGCATTGTTATTTTCCTCTTCTCCCAATACTTAAGAAATTCACGGAGTGCAGATTAATTCATCAATTTCATGTAATGAATCAATCTTATGATGAGGCATATTCTTTGACAAGACGAACAAATTTCCTATTTAGTTTGAAAACGTTTGGGTGTAATCGCGTTTTATTTATAAGAATGATCACAGCTCAAGTGAATTAAACATTGTATGCTACACGCGGCGGAAGTTAAAAATATGTATACAATAAGTTGAATGCGGTTTCTTCCTCATAATTTTTAGTACACCAGAGATGTCAAAGAAAGATCCCATCACTATATTTCGACAGCATTTTAGATCATCTTTTTTTCATTCCAGAACACTGTGTGCAAAAATTCTTTTTGGAACTTTTATAGAGCCATCTAGCGTAGAAATAGCATTTAATAGACCTCAGAAATAAGTTCCTCCTACCCAAAAACCCATAAATTGGTATTTAAAAAAGTTTTATTCGATAAATATTTATTCGATAATAAAGGATATTCAAGGACTCTATGAAGGATTTTTTTGTTCATTTGAGCTTAAATTGAAAAAAACTAAAAGTCGTGTACTATTGGCATCTAATGACATCAATTATCTTTGGTTTTTGTAAATTCCAAATCAACAGTGTAATTATAGTTTACTACGCTATTTATATTATCCTAAAAAAACGATATTTAAGGATAAAATGAAAAGCCGAGCAACTCAGACTCTCCGACTATCATTTTCGGTACATCAGAGACGTCAGATCTAGGTCATCTTTTTTTCATTCCAGAACGCCATGTTAGAAAGAAAAAGTTAAAAAAGTTTCTGGAATCCTGAGATATTGACCGAAATGTGGACCAGGGGTGACCCCGAATGTATTTTAACAATATGCGTATCAAATTAAAGGTGTTGATGAGAGTTTTCACAAGGAACAGTTTTCAGGTTCATCTGCGAACCCGTTTCCAAGAAATTGACCATTAGGTGGACCAAGGCTGATCCAAGAATAAGCTCATATAATATAGATATCATATCAAAAGTGTTGATAACTGTGTCCGCTTAGAGTGAATTTTAGATTCATCTGAATTCAAGAATACAAAAGCTTTTTCATAGAGCTGTTTGCCTTATCTACATATATTAAAATGGAGGGAAAAAATGTATAGTAACTCATCAATTGAGAACGGCTGGACCGATTTGACTAATTTTTTCTTAATTGTATTTGTTTGTGCCCCGAGAAGGTTCTTCAGAAAGAAAAAGTTAAAAAAGTTTCTGGAATCCTGAGATATTGACCAAAATATGGACCAGGGGTGACCCCGAATGTATTTTAACAATATGCGTAGATATCAAATTAAAGGTGTTGATGAGAGTTTTCACAAGGGAAAGTTTTCAGGTTCATCTGCGAACCCGTTTCCAAGAAATTGACCATTAGGTGGACCAAGGCTGACCCAAGAATAAGGTCATATAATATAGCTATCATATCAAAAGTGTTGAAGGCTGTGTCCGCTTAGAGTGAATTTTAGATTCATCTGAATTCAAGAAAAAAATTATTATACAAAAGCTTTTTCATAGAGCTGTTTGCCTTATCTATATATAAAAATGGAGCCTATTTTCCTTGCTGACGCTATAACTCCAGAACGGCAGGACCGAATTCAACGAAATTTTGGGCGTAGTTTTTGATTGACATGGTTTATGGCCAAAAAAAGTATAAGAAACCGGGAAGGTTTTGGAGATATTCCACAAAATGTGGACCAGGGGTGACTCCAGAAAGTGTTTGTACGATATGGGTATCAAATGAAAGGTGTTGACGAGCGCTTGAACATGGTGTAGTTATTAGTCCCATATAAGACACCGTATTCGAGGTATTTCCCAAAATATGGACCAGGTGTAACCCCAGACGGGTTTTCTACAATATGGGTATCAAATAAAAGGTATTGATGAGTATTTAAAAAAGAGGTGATTTTCAAGACCCTATGCGACCCGTTTTCCGATATATCTACCAAAATGTGGACCAGGGGTGACCTTAGAAGGATTTTATACGATATGGGTGTCGAATAAAAGGTGTTGATGAGCAGTGTTGCCAGGATACAATTTATTTTGGAGCTAGATTTGAGAAAAAATGAGCTAGAAAAGAGCTAGATTTATTCAAGAAAATCCAAAACATGTAAAAAATTAGCTAAAAGGCACTTAAGTATTGTATGTAAGTTTTTACATTTATTTCATACTAGCAGGGTACCCAGATTTGTTCGGTATGTACCTAGGTAGTTATTAAATTCCTTCTGCCTTCAATTGCGAAAACAATTTACAGGCTGAAAAGGTTCAGAACAATATTTATTTTCCCACATTATATCTCCTTTATGTATGTCTACAGCAACCAACAAAAGTAAAGGCGTTTTTTAACAGTCTAACTTCGACATTTTGTCATCTCCCCTCTATTTGACTCTTTAGCCTTGCCCAAGTCATCCCCAGTTATTTTTCAAAGAAATTTCAAATATACAGAAGCAACTTATCTAGAGTTTTATTAAAGATATGCTGACACCCGCATAGGACGGCAGTGTACATATGCTATTGATTTTTGATTTAGCTGAAATTGAAGCAAATTTTAGAGAGGCGCGCTTAGTTTTTTTTTTTTTTTGACAAAGTAAGTGCATTTTTCTCCATATAAATTTATGTAAGAAAAAAAATTTCATAGGTATATACCTCCATAAAAATCAGTATATACTTTTTGTTTGTCGTTCGATTTTGATAGTGCAGGTCCCTTTCTAAGCTTCAAGCAGTCCATTAGTGAAACTCTCATCAAAATTCCTTAGTTTAAAATATCCTTAAGTTCGAACAGACAGACAATAATTTTAGAAATGGATCAGATGAACTCTATAGCATTCCCCAAGTCATCACCAGTCATTTTTTCAAAGAAATGTTTAATGTACGACTTTTCTAGACATTTATTATAGTATAGATTTAACTTAAACAGTGTTTAAAACGTATAAAAAGTATAACTAAGTCAACAAAAAAAATATGTAAGTGTGTTTTTGAAAAATTATCAAGGTTGATAAATAGTTAAGAAAAAAATATTTCATTTTTAGTAAAACTCAAAAATTATTTTTATTTTTGCGTCAAAGCCAAATGAAGTCATTTTAATTCTGACTCGGGGTGTAAGGTTGTTCAGAATCTTTAGCAACTTAGGAAAGTGTTTTTTACACACAATTTACTTACCTTTCCATTTCGATTCTTGTTCGCAAAATAAACATATGGTTAATCATAAGTTAACCGATTTAGGTATTTGTTATCGGTGAGGGAAACTAAGTTGCCACATGGTACACAATGAAACTAATATAATAATATCGACGTCGATTATAAAAGAAATAAAAACTTTCTCCATTTTACAAATAAATTTGGAGCCAAAAAAGAGCTAATAATGAAAAAAAGGACTAGAAAAAGAGCTAGGAGCTAAAACAGAATTTTGGAGCTAAACGCCAAAAAAAAGAGCTAGATCTAGCTCTAAAAGTACCAAAATGGCAACACTGTTGATGCGTGTTTAAAAAAGAGGTGATTTTCAGGACCCTATGCTACCCCTCTTACGAGATATCCAAAAATGAGGACCAGGGGTGACCTTAGAAGGTGTTTATACGATATGGGTGTCGAATAAAAGGTGTTGATGAGTGTTTAAAAAAGAGGTGATTTTCAGGACCTTATGCTACCCCGCTTACGAGATATCCAAAAATGAGGACCAGGGGTGACCCAGGTATAATATAAAAATAAGTCGGAAAGCAGGAAGATAATGGAAGTCATTTTTCACATACATCGCCATTAATTTTATGTGACATTTTTTTCTTATGCGCACGTTCTTTCAAACGCAAAATTAAAACCGGTATTGTGTTCACTGTGAAATTGAAAAATGTATAGTAACTCATCAATTGAGAACGGCTGGACCGATTTCACTAATTTTTTTTTTTTTGTATTTGTTTGTGCCCCGAGAAGGTTCTTCAGCACGGCGTTCTGGAATGAAAAAAATGATGACCTAGAACGACGCAAAAAACTAATTTTGCCAAACTAATGATGACGTCTCTGATGTACCGAAAATGATAGTCGGAGAGTCTGAGTTGCTCGGTTTTTCATTTTATCTTTAAATATCCTTTTTTAAGGATAATACAAATAGAGTAGTAAACTATAATTACACTATTGATTTGGAATTTACTGAAACCAAAGAAAATTGATGGCATTAGATGCCAATAGTACACGACTTTTAGTTTTTTTCGATTTAAGCTCAAATGAACAGAAAAATCCTCCATAGAGTCGTTGAATATCCTTTATAGTATAATTTATCGAATAAAACTTTTTTAAATACCAATTTATGGGTTTTTGGGTACGAGGAACTCGTTTCTGAGGTCCATTAAATGCTATTTCTACGCTAGATGGCTCTACCGAAGTTCCAAAAAGAGTTTTTGCACTCGAAAATGAGATTACTTACCCAAACTGTTGGCAAAATAGCACTAGCGAAAGCGTGGGAAGCGTCTATACTTTTTCAGAAGTAAATTGAAAAAATTGCAACTAGACTAAATAATATTATATTTAGTAATAAAAATAGCTACATTAATTTGAAAATTATGTGCTAAGTTTTTTTGAAAAATTTATATGGGAAACCATGGAAACAAAATATAATATACAACGATACGACGAATGCGAAACTCTTGTGGATTGCCCAAATGTTTTAATAGACTACAAATATAAAGATGTACAAAAACTAAATCTTATATATGAACTGATGAAAATTCTACAACTGATTCTCTTAATTTCTTTGAATATGACGGATGAGAGAGCATTGTTATTTTCCTCTTCTCCCAATACTTAAGAAATTCACGGAGTGCAGATTCTCCGGCTTGCTCAGACCACAAACCTAAACCATGTGATGTTTGCAGTAATTGCAAACACTGTTTGGTGTGTTTTAATAAAACATGTAATTTAAAGGTGTGTGAAGTCTCTGTAGCTATTAATTTTTTTGACAATTTTTAGATTAATTCATCAATTTCATGTAATGAATCAATCTTATGATGAGGCATATTCTTTGACAAGACGAACAAATTTCCTATTTAGTTTCAAAACGTTTGGGTGTAATCGCGTTTTATTTATAAGAATTATCACAGCTCAAGTGAATTAAACATTGTATGCTACACGCGGCGGAAGTTAAAAATATGTATACAATAAGTTGAATGCGGTTTCTTCCTCATAATTTTTAGTACACCAGAGATGTCAAAGAAAGATCCCATCACTATATTTCGACAGCATTTTAGATCATCTTTTTTCATTCCAGAACACTGTGTGCAAAAATTCTTTTTGGAACTTTTATAGAGCCATCTAGCGTAGAAATAGCATTTAATGGACCTCAGAAATAAGTTCCTCCTACCCAAAAACCCATAAATTGGTATTTAAAAAAGTTTTATTCGATAAATAATACTATAAAGGATATTCAAGGACTCTATGAAGGATTTTTTTGTTCATTTGAGCTTAAATTGAAAAAAACTAAAAGTCGTGTACTATTGGCATCTAATGACATCAATTATCTTTGGTTTTTGTAAATTCCAAATCAACAGTGTAATTATAGTTTACTACGCTATTTATATTATCCTAAAAAAACGATATTTAAGGATAAAATGAAAAGCCGAGCAACTCAGACTCTCCGACTATCATTTTCGGTACATCAGAGACGTCAGAAAAAAGATTGCATCATTAGTTTTTTGCGTCGTTCTAGGTCATCTTTTTTTCATTCCAGAACGCCATGTTAGAAAGAAAAAGTTAAAAAAGCTTCTGGAATCCTGAGATATTGACCGAAATGTGGACCAGGGGTGACCCCAAATGTATTTTAACAATATGCGTATCAAATTAAAGGTGTTGATGAGAGTTTTCACAAGGAACAGTTTTCAGGTTCATCTGCGAACCCGTTTCCAAGAAATTGACCATTAGGTGGACCAAGGCTGATCCAAGAATAAGCTCATATAATATAGCTATCATATCAAAAGTGTTGATGACTGTGTCCGCTTAGAGTGAATTTCAGATTCATCTGAATTCAAGAAAAAAATTATTATACAAAAGCTTTTTCATAGAGCTGTTTGCCTTATCTACATATATAAAAATGGAGGGAAAAAATGTATAGTAACTCATCAATTGAGAACGGCTGGACCGATTTGACTAATTTTTTCTTAATTGTATTTGTTTGTGCCCCGAGAAGGTTCTTCAGAAAGAAAAAGTTAAAAAAGTTTCTGGAATCCTGAGATATTGACCAAAATGTGGACCAGGGGTGACCCCGAATGTATTTTAACAATATGCGTAGATATCAAATTAAAGGTGTTGATGAGAGTTTTCACAAGGAAAAGTTTTCAGGTTCATCTGCGAACCCGTTTCCAAGAAATTGACCATTAGGTGGACCAAGGCTGACCCAAGAATAAGGTCATATAATATAGCTATCATATCAAAAGTGTTGATGACTGTGTCCGCTTAGAGTGAATTTTAGATTCATCTGAATTCAAGAAAAAAATTATTACACAAAAGCTTTTTCATAGAGCTGTTTGCCTTATCTATTTATAAAAATGAATCCCTATTTCCCTTGGTCATCGCATCACGCCTGAATGGATAAACTAATTACAAAAGTTAAATTAGGTTATGTCGATTTGCTATTCTTTTTTCAATTCAGTTCGCAGTTTTGGTAAGTTTGAATATATTAACTGACGGTAATTCTTTCATTTAGGTGTCACCTCCTAGTTTAACTTTTGTAATTAGTTTATCCATTCAGGCGTGATGCGATGACCAAGGGAAATAGGGATTCATTTTTATAAATAGATAAGGCAAACAGCTCTATGGAAAAGCTTTTGTATAATAATTTTTTTCTTGAATTCAGATGAATCTAAAATTCACTCTAAGCGGACACAGTCATCAACACTTTTGATATGAAAGGTATATTATATGAGCTTATTCTTGGGTCAGCCTTGGTCCACCTAATGGTCAATATCTTGGAAACGGGTTCGCAGATGAACCTGAAAACTGTTCCTTGTGAAAACTCTCATCAACACCTTTAATTTGATATCCACGCATATTGTTAAAATACATTCGGGGTCACCCCTGGTCCACATTTTGGTCAATATCTCAGGATTCCAGAAACTTTTTTAACTTTTTCTTTCTGAAGAACCTTCTCGGGGCACAAACAAATACAATTAAGAAAAAATTAGTCAAATCGGTCCAGCCGTTCTCAATTGATGAGTTACTATACATTTTTTCCCTCCATTTTTATATATGTAGATAAGGCAAACAGCTCTATGAAAAAGCTTTTGTATAATAATTTTTTTCTTGAATTCAGATGAATCTAAAATTCACTCTAAGCGGACACAGTCATCAACACTTTTGATATGATAGCTATATTATATGACCTTATTCTTGGGTCAGCCTTGGTCCACCTAATGGTCAATTTCTTGGAAACGGGTTCGCAGATGATCCTGAAAACTTTTCCTTGTGAAAACTCTCATCAACACCTTTAATTTGATATCTACGCATATTGTTAAAATACATTCGGGGTCACCCCTGGTCCACATTTTTTTCAATATCTCAGGATTCCAGAAACTTTTTTAACTTTTTCTGAAGAACCTTCTCGGGGCACAAACAAATACAATAAAAAAAAATTAGTGAAATCGGTCAAGCCGTTCTCAATTGATGAGTTACTATACATTTTTTCCCTCCATTTTTGTATATATAGACTAGCAGACCCGGCAGACGTTGTCCTGCCAAAAATTAGGGCGTATTTCATTTATACATATGTATCTTACCAATTTGCTCGAACTATCTTTCATACCCAGCCATAGTGTATTTCAATCTATAAATTTAGTTATTTCAACTTTGGTGAATGTGGTGAATTTCCCTACAGTTTTTATTTGATCTAAATTTTTTACCATTTATTAAGATATCATTAATGAATGTTTTAAATTTTCGTCTTTCTTAGATGTTCACTAAAGCATCTTATTAAATCGTCGAATATTCTTAATTTTTTTATTTCACGACATGCATTCAATTTTTTTTAGGAGGTGACACCTAAATGAAAGAATTACCGTCAGTTAATATATTCAAACTTACCAAAACTGCGAACTGAATTGAAAAAAGAATAGCAAATCGACATAACCTAATTTAACTTTTGTAATTAGTTTATCCATTCAGGCGTGATGCGATGACCAAGGGAAATAGGGATTCATTTTTATAAATAGATAAGGCAAACAGCTCTATGAAAAAGCTTTTGTATAATAATTTTTTTCTTGAATTCAGATGAATCTAAAATTCACTCTAAGCGGACACAGTCATCAACACTTTTGATATGATAGCTATATTATATGACCTTATTCTTGGGTCAGCCTTGGTCCACCTAATGGTCAATTTCTTGGAAACGGGTTCGCAGATGAACCTGAAAACTTTTCCTTGTGAAAACTCTCATCAACACCTTTAATTTGATATCTACGCATATTGTTAAAATACATTCGGGGTCACCCCTGGTCCACATTTTGGTCAATATCTCAGGATTCCAGAAGCTTTTTTAACTTTTTCTTTCTGAAGAACCTTCTCGGGGCACAAACAAATACAATTAAGAAAAAATTAGTCAAATCGGTCCAGCCGTTCTCAATTGATGAGTTACTCTACATTTTTTCCCTCCATTTTTATATATGTAGACTAGCAGACCCGGCAGACGTTGTCCTGCCCAAACATTAACTTGTTTGCATTTAAAATATGTGAGTCGCCCTCCTAATTTCAGCTCTCCGTCCATCCTCTTCATATGCTTTTGTCTTTAATTGTCATCCATATACCTATCCCTTTCTCAATCCCAATCCCAAAAGGACTTAAAATTACTCCATTTTAAAACTCTCATTCAGACCTTTCATTTTAGACCCATTTGCTCACAAAAACCTTCTAGCTCCAATTTTGGTCCACGTTTTGGTTAATATCTAAAAACCTTCGTTTTATATGGGAAAATAGCTAAAACATGTTAAATCATTTGTCAACACCTTTCGTTGACATTTTGACCAATATCTCGAAAACGGGCTCATATTGAAAGAACACTTTATAAGGTTATCCTGGTCAACATTTTTAGGGATATCTCCAAAACCTTTCCAAATGCCTTTATTTTTTTAGCGTATAACCATCTCGAGCGGATACAAAATCTACCTTCCAAATTTAGATATGTGTATTAGGTCCAGCCGTTCTCAAAATAGATGTTTCCATAAATGAAGCAAAGTCCAAATGAAATCTGTGGCCTTCCGCTTTCTTTTTATACCAATTTTGTGCGAATATTAATATATCGAAATGAACCAAAGTCCGAATGAAAGCTGCCGTCTTTCCCTTTCGTTTGATATCAATTGTGTGCGGATATTCCAAAGTTTACCCGAAACCACATATTCACCGATAACTCTGTTATCGATAAATATATCGAAGTGAACCAACGTCCAAATGAAAACGGTGTTCTTCCACTTCCGTTTGATACCAATTTTCTGCGAATAATCCAAAGTTTACGTAAAACTACATTTTGACCGATAACTCTGTTATCGATATATATGTATATCGAAATATAATTATGCGTGTTTCTATTCTGTACTCCAAAGAATTAGTGTGCAAAATTTCGTAAAGTTCGAGGCATTAGTTTAGACGTGAAAGAGTCACAAAAATTCAGTCACTCACACACTTACGTTTTTGTATATTAGTAGAAGAATAGAATTTTGTATATTAGTATAGAATAGATATAGATATAGATTGCTGTACTAATGTAAACAGCAACAAAGGCAATTATGTACAGCGTGTGTGTGTGTGTTGATGTGCACCATCTAGCGTCATCTGACGTTCTGGCCATCTACAGCGCAGTAGTGAAGATAAACATAGACGACAAAGACAACAACCAATATTCGCATAAATAGCTCCAATTTTATCATACATAGCAATTGTATCATACATAGCCACAAAATATAACAGCCAAATTAATAAAATTGTATGGGAGGTACCACGCCCCCCTAATATTTTGTTTTGATTTTAATACATGACCTGCGCGTGGTAATAACAAATAAACCCTCCAAAGGAAGTATATAATTTGGTTCAGCCGTTTTCGAGCTTTAGCGTGACAACTGAACACCATTTCATTTTTATATATAGAGATAAGGCAAACAGCTCTATGAAAAAGCTTTTGTATGATAATTTTTTTCCTGAATTCAGATGAATCTAAAATTCACTCTAAGCGGACACAGTCATCAACACTTTTGATATGATAGCTATATTATAAGAGCTTATTCTTGGGTCAGCCTTGGTCAATATCTTGGAAACGGGTTCGCAGATGAACCTGAAAACTGTTCCTTGTGAAAACTCTCATCAACACCTTTAATTTGATACGCATATTGTTAAAATACATTCGGGGTCACCCCTGGTCCACATTTCGGTCAATATCTCAGGATTCCAGAAACTTTTTTAACTTTTTCTTTCTGAAGAACCTTCTCGGGGCACAAACAAATACAAAAAAAAAAATTAGTGAAATCGGTCCAGCCGTTCTCAATTGATGAGTTACTATACATTTTTCAATTTCACAGTGAACACAATACCGGTTTTAATTTTGCGTTTGAAAGAACGTGCGCATAAGAAAAAATGTCACATAAACTTAATGGCGATGTATGTGAAAAATGACTTCCATTATTTTCCTGCTTTCCGACTTATTTTTATATTATACCAGGGTCACCCCTGGTCCAGATTTTTGGATATCTCGTAAGCGGGGTAGCATAGGGTCCTGAAAATCACCTCTTTTTTAAACACTCATCAACACCTTTTATTCGACACCCATATCGTATAAACACCTTCTAAGGTCACCTCTAGTCCACATTTTGGTAGATATCTCGGAAAACGGGTCGCATAGGGTCTTGAAAATCACCTCTTTTTTAAATACTCATCAATATCTTTTATTTGATACCCATATTGTAGAAAACCCGTCTGGGGTCACACCTGGTCCATATTTTGGGAAATACCTCGAATACGGGGTCTTATATGGGACTAATAACTACACTATGTTCAAGCGCTCGTCAACACCTTTCATTTGATACCCATATCGTACAAACACTTTCTGGAGTCACCTCTGGTGCACATTTGGGTCAATATCTCGGAAACGGGACCCCATATGGGACTCAAAACCACTCCATGTTAGAACACTCATCAATACCTTTCATTTGATACCCATATCGTACAAACACTTTCTGGAGTCACCCCTGTAGCGTGATTCTGTAACTTTTTTAACGCCAAGTGTTAGCGTTAACTTCGCTTAACACCATTTTTAACACTTTTTGCGATTCTGTAACCTTTTAACGCCAAGTGTTAGCGTTAACTTCCCTTAACACCGAAAAGTGTTAGCTAACACCTTAGTTACCGCGAAAAAATTTTGTGGTGTTAAAAGTTATAGAAAATAAGTTCTCCGAACATGAAACCGAACTCGCGACGCGCACGTTGTAGTCCGAACGCTTATCACCTGCGCTACTGCGACATGAACGTCGGCGCTGTCAAATGCTGTACTTAAGATGAGTGCAGTTTTCCCCTCAATTTTAACAGATATATATACATAAAACAGCTAACACTAAAAAGTGGTAAGGAAAGTTACAGAATCGCAGTTTCGTTAAGAACAAACGCCAAAATTCGGCGACAAGCTTAACACTCGGGGAGGTGTTAAAAGTTACAGAATCGCACTACTGGTCCACATTTGGGTCAATATCTCGGAAACGGGACCCATATGGGACTCAAAACCACTCCATGTTAGAACACTCTTCAATACCTTTCATTTGATACCCATATCGTAAAAACACTTTCTGGAGTCACCCCTTGTCTACATTTGGGTCAATATCTCGGAAACGGGACCCCATATGGGACTCAAAACCACTCCATGTTAGAACACTCATCAATAGCTTTCATTTGATACCCATATCGTACAAACACTTTCTGGAGTTACCCCTGGTCCACATTTTGTGGAATATCTCCAAAACCTTCCCGGTTTCTTATACTTTTTTTGGCCATAAACCATGCCGGGCTCAATCAAAAACTACGTGCAAAATTTCGTTTAATTCGGTTTTGACGTTCTAGAGTTATAGCGTCAGCAAGGAAAATAGGCTCCATTTTTATATATAGATAAACAGCTCTATGAAAAAGCTTTTGTATGATAATTTTTTTCCTGAATTCAGATGAATCTAAAATTCACTCTAAGCGGACACAGTCATCAACACTTTTGATATGATAGCTATATTATATGAGCTTATTCTTGGGTCAGCCTTGGTCAATATCTTGGAAACGGGTTCGCAGATGAACCTGAAAACTGTTCCTTGTGAAAACTCTCATCAACACCTTTAATTTGATACGCATATTGTTAAAATACATTCGGGGTCACCCCTGGTCCACATTTCGGTCAATATCTCAGGATTCCAGAAACTTTTTTAACTTTTTCTTTCTGAAGAACCTTCTCGGGGCACAAACAAATACAAAAAAAAAAAAAATTAGTGAAATCGGTCCAGCCGTTCTCAATTGATGAGTTACTATACATTTTTCAATTTCACAGTGAACACAATACCGGTTTTAATTTTGCGTTTGAAAGAACGTGCGCATAAGAAAAAATGTCACATAAACTTAATGGCGATGTATGTGAAAAATGACTTCCATTATTTTCCTGCTTTCCGACTTATTTTTATATTATACCAGGGTCACCCCTGGTCCAGATTTTTGGATATCTCGTAAGCGGGGTAGCATAGGGTCCTGAAAATCACCTCTTTTTTAAACACTCATCAACACCTTTTATTCGACACCCATATCGTATAAACACCTTCTAAGGTCACCTCTGGTCCACATTTTGGTAGATATCTCGGAAAACGGGTCGCATAGGGTCTTGAAAATCACCTCTTTTTTAAATACTCATCAATATCTTTTATTTGATACCCATATTGTAGAAAACCCGTCTGGGGTCACACCTGGTCCATATTTTGGGAAATACCTCGAATACGGGGTCTTATATGGGACTAATAACTACACTATGTTCAAGCGCTCGTCAACACCTTTCATTTGATACCCATATCGTACAAACACTTTCTGGAGTCACCTCTGGTCCACATTTGGGTCAATATCTCGGAAACGGGACCCCATATGGGACTCAAAAAGAACTCCATGTTAGAACACTCATCAATACCTTTCATTTGATACCCATATCGTACAAACACTTTCTGGAGTCACCCCTGGTCCACATTTGGGTCAATATCTCGGAAACGGGACCCATATGGGACTCAAAACCACTCCATGTTAGAACACTCTTCAATACCTTTCATTTGATACCCATATCGTAAAAACACTTTCTGGAGTCACCCCTGGTCCACATTTGGGTCAGTATCTCGGAAACGGGACCCCATATGGGACTCAAAACCACTCCATGTTAGAACACTCATCAATAGCTTTCATTTGATACCCATATCGTACAAACACTTTCTGGAGTTACCCCTGGTCCACATTTTGTGGAATATCTCCAAAACCTTCCCGGTTTCTTATACTTTTTTTGGCCATAAACCATGTCGGGCTCAATCAAAAACTACGTGCAAAATTTCGTTTAATTCGGTTCTGACGTTCTAGAGTTATAGCGTCAGCAAGGAAAATAGGCTCCATTTTTATATATAGATAAGGCAAACAGCTCTATGAAAAAGCTTTTGTATAATAATTTTTTTCTTGAATTCAGATGAATCTAAAATTCACTCTAAGCGGACACAGTCATCAACACTTTTGATATGATAGCTATATTATATGAGCTTATTCTTGGGTCAGCCTTGGTCCACCTAATGGTCAATTTCTTGGAAACGGGTTCGCAGATGAACCTGAAAACTGTTCCTTGTGAAAACTCTCATCAACACCTTTAATTTGATACGCATATTGTTAAAATACATTCGGGGTTACCCCTGGTCCACATTTCGGTCAATATCTCAGGATTCCAGAAACTTTTTTAACTTTTTCTTTCTAACATGGCGTTCTGGAATGAAAAAAAGATGACCTAGAACGACGCAAAAAACTAATGATGCAATCTTTTTTCTGACGTCTCTGATGTACCGAAAATGATAGTCGGAGAGTCTGAGTTGCTCGGCTTTTCATTTTATCCTTAAATATCGTTTTTTTAGGATAATATAAATAGCGTAGTAAACTATAATTACACTGTTGATTTGGAATTTACAAAAACCAAAGATAATTGATGTCATTAGATGACAATAGTACACGACTTTTAGTTTTTTTAAATTCAAGCTCAAATGAACAAAAAAATCCTTCATAGAGTCCTTGAATATCCTTTATAGTATTATTTATCGAATAAAACTTTTTTAAATACCAATTTATGGGTTTTTGGGTAGGAGGAACTTATTTCTGAGGTCCATTAAATGCTATTTCTACGCTAGATGGATCTATAAAAGTTCCAAAAAGAATTTTTGCACACAGTGTTCTGGAATGAAAAAAAGATGATCTAAAATGCTGTCGAAATATAGTGATGGGATCTTTCTTTGACATCTCTGGTGTACTAAAAATTATGAGGAAGAAACCGCATTCAACTTATTGTATACATATTTTTAACTTCCGCCGCGTGTAGCATACAATGTTTAATTCACTTGAGCTGTGATCATTCTTATAAATAAAACGCGATTACACCCAAACGCTTTGAAACTAAATAGGAAATTTGTTCGTCTTGTCAAAGAATATGCCTCATCATAAGATTGATTCATTACATGAAATTGATGAATTAATCTAAAAATTGTCAAAAGAATTAATAGCTACAGAGACTTCACAAACCTTTAAATTACATGTTTTATTAAAACACACCAAACAGTGTTTGCAATTACTGCAAACATCACATGGTTTAGGTTTGTGGTCTGAGCAAGCCGGAGAATCTGCACTCCGTGAATTTCTTAAGTATTGGGAGAAGAGGAAAATAACAATGCTCTCTCATCCGTCATATTCAAAGAAATTAAGAGAATCAGTTGTAGAATTTTCATCAGTTCATATATAAGATTTAGTTTTTGTACATCTTTATATTTGTAGTCTATTAAAACATTTGGGCAATTCACAAGAGTTTCGCATTCGTCGTATCGTTGTATATTATATTTTGTTTCCATGGTTTCCCATATAAATTTTTCAAAAAAACTTAGCACATAATTTTCAAATTAATGTAGCTATTTTTATTACTAAATATAATATTATTTAGTCAAGTGCAATTTTTTCAATTTACTTCTGAAAAAGTATAGACGCTTCCCACGCTTTCGCTAGTGCTATTTTGCCAACAGTTTGGGTAAGTAATCTCATTTTCGAGTGCAAAAACTCTTTTTGGAACTTCGGTAGAGCCATCTAGCGTAGAAATAGCATTTAATGGACCTCAGAAATGAGTTCCTCGTACCCAAAAACCCATAAATTGGTATTTAAAAAAGTTTTATTCGATAAATTATACTATAGAGGATATTCAACGACTCTATGGAGGATTTTTCTGTTCATTTGAGCTTAAATCGAAAAAAACTAAAAGTCGTGTACTATTGGCATCTAATGCCATCAATTTTCTTTGGTTTCAGTAAATTCCAAATCAATAGTGTAATTATAGTTTACTACTCTATTTGCATTATCCTTAAAAAAGGATATTTAAAGATAAAATGAAAAGCCGAGCAACTCAGACTCTCCGACTATCATTTTCGGTACATCAGAGACGTCATCATTAGTTTGGCATCATTAGTTTTTTGCGTCGTTCTAGGTCATCTTTTTTTTCATTCCAGAACGCCGTGCTGAAGAACCTTCTCGGGGCACAAACAAATACAAAAAAAAAAAATTAGTGAAATCGGTCCAGCCGTTCTCAATTGATGAGTTACTATACATTTTTCAATTTCACAGTGAACACAATACCGGTTTTAATTTTGCGTTTGAAAGAACGTGCGCATAAGAAAAAATGTCACATAAAATTAATGGCGATGTATGTGAAAAATGACTTCCATTATTTTCCTGCTTTCCGACTTATTTTCATATTATACCTGGGTCACCCCTGGTCCTCATTTTTGGATATCTCGTAAGCGGGGTAGCATAAGGTCCTGAAAATCACCTCTTTTTTAAACACTCATCAACACCTTTTATTCGATACCCATATCGTATAAACACCTTCTAAGGTCACCCCTGGTCCACATTTTAGTAGATATCTCGGAAAACGGGTCGCATAAGGTCTTGAAAATCACCTCTTTTTTAAATACTCATCAATACCTTTTATTTGATACCCATATTGTAGAAAACCTGTCTGGGGTCACACCTGGTCCATATTTTGGGAAATACCTCGAATACGGGGTCTTATATGGGACTACTAATTACACCATGTTCAAGCGCTCGTCAACACCTTTCATTTGAAACTCATATCGTACAAACACTTTCTGGAGTCACCCCTGGTCCACATTTGGGTCAATATCTCGGAAACGGGACCCCATATGGGACTCAAAACCACTCCATGTTAAAACACTCATCAATACCTTTCATTTGATACCCATATCGTACAAACACTTCCTGGAGTCACCCCTGGTCCACATTTTGTGGAATATCTCCAAAAGCTTCCCGGTTTCTTATACTTTTTTTGGCCATAAACCATGTCGGGCTCAATCGAAAACTACGTGCAAAATTTCGTTTAATTCGGTCCTGCTGTTCTGGAGTTATAGCGTCAGCAAGGAAAATAGGCTCCATTTTTATATAAAGACTAGAAGGACCCGGCAGACGTTGTTCTGCCCAAATTTAGGGAAAAAATCGCACGATAAATAAAAAAGTTTGGAATATTTTGGTCCCTGGTCCACTTCCCGGAAAAAAGTTAACCTCAAATTTTAACAAAAGTAAAAGTCTACCTCTGTCCAAAATTTGAAGAAAATCGCACAATTAACAAAAAAGTTTGGAATATTTCGGTCCCTGGTCCACTTCCCGGAAAAAAAGTTACCGCAAATTTTAACAAAAGTAAAATACTACCTTTGTACCAAATTTGAAGAAAATCGCACCATAAATAAAAAAGTTTGGAATATTTCGGTCCCTGGTCCACTTCCCCGAAAAAAGTTAACCTCACATTTAAACAAAAGTAAAAGTCTACCTTTGTACCAAATTTGAAGAAAATCGCACAATTAATAAAAAAGTTTGGAATATTTCGGTCCCTGGTCCACTTTCCGGTATAAAACTTTACATAAACACTCTCCGGACTCCTACTGAGCTATCCTGTAAATATGAACAAAATCGGCGTTGTAGTTCCGGAGTCTATAACATACATACATACGTACATATGTACATACATACATCCTATTTTATATATATAGATTATTGCCTACTGAAGAATTTACCTAATTCGAATATTGCTAAAATTTTGAAAAAAAGAGTATTGAAAAACGGGTTTCAAACATTTTCTTTTGCGGTGTTCGTTGGCATTTCAAAATTAGCGGTTAAATTAGCATAAAAAAGTGTTGAAAGGGTGTAAGTTTCTAAGCTTTAAAAAAAAGCATTTTATTTTATTTTACTTTATTTTATTTTACTTTACTTTTACTTCACTTTAGTTTTATTGAGAATTTATAAAAAAGCTTATTACATGACTACCACATTTTTTTCTTTTTTGAATTTTTACTTACATTATGATATTTTTATATTTTCTCCACACAATTAGTCGGTTATTTGTTAAAAATATTCACTTATATTGACTTGACACAGTTTATTTATTGGAAATTGACACAATTTGTAGTTTATTTATTTCAAATATATTCACTCATAAATGTAATGGAAATTGAATATCTGAATTTTTAAACGTTTTTCTTGGAAATGACACCAAATTTTTTGACATTTTTATTTAATTTTTACACTAAATTCTTTTTGACTAATTGTGTCAGGATGAATGGAAATTCAAAAGTTGATTTGATACCATATTGTAGGTAAATTTTAGGGTTTTAGGGCAATCACATTCTCACCGATAACTAAATTAACGATAAATTTATCGAAATATATCGAAGTAAAAATGAAACCCGGGACCATCCCCATTCGTTTGATACCCATATTGTAGGGTAATATTAAGGTTTTCGGGCAATCGCATTTTGACCGATAACTCAGTTATCGAACAATTTATCGAAATATATCTAACGACAAATGCAACCTGGGGCCATTCCCTTTCGTTTGACACCCATATTATAGAGCAAGTATCGAAATATATCGAAGCCAAAATGAAACCTGGGGCCCTCCCCTTTCGTTTGATACCCATATTATAGGGTAATGTTAATTTTTTTGGGCAATCACCGATAACTCAGTTATCGATAAATTTATCGAAATATATCGACGTCCAAATGTAACCTGGAGCTATCCCCTTTCGTTTGATACCCATATTGTAGGGCAATTTTAAGGTTTTTGTGCAATAACATTTTCACCGATAACTCAGTTATCGATAAATTTATCGAAATATATCGAAGCCCAAATGCAACCTGGGGCCCTCCCCTTTCGTTTGATTTCCATATTATAGGGTAATGTTAAGTTTTTTGGGCAATCACCGATAACTCAGTTATCGATAAATTTATCGAAATATATCGAAGTCCAAATGTAACCTCTTTCGTTTGATACCCATATTGTAGGGCAATTTTAAGGTTTTTGTGCAATAACATTTTCACCGATAACTCAGTTATCGATAAATTTATCGAAATATATCGAAGCCCAAATTAAACCTGGGGCCCTCCCCTTTCGTTTGATACCCATATTAATGGGCAATGTTAAGTTTTTTGGGCAATCACCGATAACTCAGTTATCGATAAATTTATCGAAACCTATCGAAGTCCAAATGAAACCTGGAGCTATCCCCTTTCGTTTGATACCCATATTGCAGGGTAATATTAAGGTTTTCGGGCAATCGAATCTTAATCGATAACTAAGTTTATCGAAATATATCGAAGCTAAAATGAAACCTGGGGCCTTCCCCTTTCGTTTGATACCCATATTGCACGATCTTTCTATACCTATATGCGAAATATCATAAGTATAGGTTCAATATACTTAGAGTTATAGGGAATAAGAAAAATTTCGAAAAGAAACGGTCCCTAGCAGGGTCGGAACCCCCAAAATTAAAAAAAAAAATAGCCTATAGCTCCATCCAAACTATAACCTGTAGGCGTGCTAAATTTCAACAAAATCCGTCCAGCCATTCTCACGTTTTTAGGGAACAAAAGCAAACGTCTGGACATCCAAACATCCAAACATCGCTACATTCACATTTATAATATTAGTAGGATTCTAAGTCTTTTACCAAACTTATTGGAATACATACATAGGTAAGACCATGGACGCCCAAACTATTTTAAGTATGACTGTCGCAACGTTGAAAGAGAAGCTGCAAGAGGTAGGAGTAAGTGTGCAAGGACGCATAAGCGAGCTTAGGGACAGACTTCTTAGACATCATGAACACTTACAAGACGAGGACCAAGAAACGGATGATGAATCTACTTATGAGGTAGCTGCAGAGCCGGTACCGCAAACCGTAGTGATGAGGCCTGCTTTTACATTAAAATACATACAAGACAGTTTACCATCGTTTACCGGAACCAACACGTTAGATGTAACTATACGATTGGATTAGAGTTCGAGGATAATGCCATGGATGGAACGGCCTTCAAAAATATGTGAATACTAAACAGCTTTTGAAAGGAGCAGACAAACTATTTTTGCGAAGTCAGATCAGTCTTAATGATTGGGATTCGTTAAAACTACCACTAATAGATGAGTTCGGTAAACAACACATCTAGCAAAAGATTGCACCAATAAAGATAAACAATATAAATTTTTCAAGTGTGGTGTAGGAGGGCACCGAAGCTTTGAGTGCAAGGTAGATGCTAACAAGCCAATGAAAAAAAAGGTGTTGCAAACACTATGTTTAATGGGCCGTGTACACAGAAAAGCGGTTTAATTTCAGGTTGATGGTGTCTTGCCTGTTACAGGGTCAGATTTAAGTTTACTGAGGTATGACGTTTTAAACAAAATGAAGCTCCCACAATTAAGTAACTACCAAAGGCGTTAGTGTAGACCAGTCCCGTGCGCACGGGGGGTTTTGGGGGTTAAACCCCCCCCCCATGGGCAAATCTAAGTTGCAATGATTTTACAAAAATTTTCAAAATACACTTTATAAATCTTGTATTGAATCTTGACTCATAGCTCTTGACAAAATTAGTTATAATAATTTTACGAAGGAAGAAATTGGTGAAAGTTGCAAAAAAATGAGGTTGGCCAATACATAAGTCCGGCACTTTGAATTGCACTTGGAGCTTTCCGAAATTACAAAGTTGTGTAGCGTATGGGCATTTTTTGTTCTTAAATTTCACCGATGAAAACAGTGAGCAGTTTCAATTAACAGAGCGAATGAACTGCAAGGCTCAATTATATGAAAGATTTCGAGTGTTTTCTGACCCTTTTTGTTGTAGGCGTAAAGAGAATTGTGAGAAAATGAACGTTGGAGAGCAGATGAGCGACAACGTTCAATTATTTGAATGTTTTCAAACATTTTCTGAGGTTTTTTTTATTTTACCTAACAGAAGATAAAGATCGCATTTTTCATGGACGTTTATCAATAGTCTGTGGAAAATAAACATAGCATATTTCATATTTTCCGAATAGTGTCAATAAAACTTCATAAACCTTATTTTTTATTATTTATGATAATAATAATAATTCCCAACGGATTATCCACCATATCCCGCCCGACCGGCGCGAGGAACGCATCCGCAATACGCGCGGATTGTTCTTTCGTGCCGAGTCTTTGAAAGGCTTTGGTTTGTTAATCGTCGAGATCTGAAACTGCTCAGCTACAGAGAAAACCTCATCAGCCAAGTAAGGTAGATACAAAATAGATGACACAAGTAATAAATAATTAGTTGACAGCGAATAGTTATTGTAAAGAATAAAGATAAGAATCAAAGGATATGAAAGCAAATTGTTGCTATGTATTTAGGATAGAAAGAATTGACATTTTTATTCTGCATAATGAGTCTGAAATATCAAACGTACCAGAATGAGAGTTATTATCTTGACACAAACAACGAAAAGGCTGATTTAATTCCAAATTAGTTCGGCACTGTTTCAAGATAAGTGGTTTAAAATGTCTTGATGGACGAGAAAGTACATTGAAGTTCACTTCGCTCAAAAGAAACGGGCTTGTGATTGAACCATTTAGTAATTTAATCATGAAAACAATTCCACGCATTTCCCTCCGACTAGAAAGGCTGTGAAGATTAATTAGTTTTAAGCGATTCGTATACGATGGCAAATTATACAAGGGATCCCAGTGAAGATCGCTTAAGGCAAATAGTAAAAATTGTTTTTGAACTGATTCGAAGCGATCCACGTCGACCTGGCAACGTGGATTCTAAATTATAGAACCGTATTCAAGTATCAGTCTGACTAATGTAGTAAAGAGTTTTAGTTACATAAGGGTCGCTAAATTCTTTAGACCATCGTTTAACAAATGCTAGAACGCCTCCAGCTTTATTGACTGTTACGTTAATATGGCAGTTAAAACTGAGTTTTTAGTCCATAGTAACCCCAAGGTCAACAAAATCACACATTTGCTCAAGACTATAACTGTTAATTGTATAGGAAGCTGGCTGTGATTTTCCTCTCGAAAAACGCATGTATTTACATTTCTTTAGATTAAGCGGCATATAATAACAAGTGTATTTAGATCTGATTGAAGCTTCTTCGAATGACATAAAAAGCTTTACATCGTCGGCATACATTAAAATTTTCGAAAATTATATTACTGTAGAAATATCATTTATAAACAACAAGAACAGAATCGGGCAGATGGCTTCCTTGAGGAACTCCTGAGGAGACATAAATAACATCGGGTTCACACTTTTTAAACACTACTTTTTGTGCTCTGTCGCTAAGGTAAGAAGAGATCTAGCGATTGAGACCCGGCTGGAAACCCAACTGATCCAGTTTTTGAATAAGTAAAGAGTGACACACTTTATCGAAAGCTTTGCTGAAATCAAAGTAAATTCAAGTAAGTTTGTAACGGTGGACTTTCCCTTACAGAACCCGTGTTGACAGTCGGAAATCAAGGTAGAGATAGGATTCGTAAGCTGATTGGTAACAATAGCTTCACACACTTTTGGGATGGCAGAAAGCTTTGCTATGCCACGATAGTTCTCTATAGAAGCCTTGCTTCCGCTTTTATGAAGCCGTAGAAGAAACGACTATTTCCATGCTTTTGGAAAAACACCACACTTTAGTGACAGATTGAACAAATTGGTAAGGGGTTGGTAAATATTGTTAGCACACTTCTTCAAGAAGCATGTAGGAATCCTATCAGGTCCGCATTTAAAAGGTTCCTTCAAGGTTTTCAGATAAATAAGAACATCATTGGCGCATATAGTTGGGCAATTAATTAAATTGTTGAGAAAGTCAGAGTTGGTGACGGCAGAAAAGTTAGGAGTGAAAAATTGCGCAAAGAAATTATGACCCAAAAGAAATAAAAAACGACCCCAAATAAGCTTCAGAAAAACACAAATAAAAGGCTCCGAAAAGTGTCCAAAAACCCTCTGAATGGATGAATGAAAGAAAAGCACCAATTAAAGGGCTCCGAAAGGCTTCTGAGAAGGCTCCAGAGACCCTCAGAATGGAGGAATAAAAGGCTCCGAAAAAGGTTCAGAAAAGCACAAATAAAAGGCTCCGCAGTTCATTTAGAAAGAGTCAAAAAACGCTTCAAATTCATCGAAATCGGACTCATTTCGGACTCTTTTTTATGACTTCGTTGGAGTGCCCGCGTAGAGCGATTTTTCGCTCCATTTGGGCTCCGAAAGAAGCTCATTTTGGAGAGTAAAGTTCTGAGAAATGAGTGTTTTATGGCTCCGAAAGGAGTCTTTTTTTGCACTTTTAGTTAGCTGGGATATGCCATCATATCACCAATTCTCTATCAAATACAGAAAAATGTGTACAGCCAAAAAAATAGTAGTTTTAGGCATCAGAGTATGCAGTTTCAGGAAAGTTAAAGAACATTTAAATTTGTGATATATGGGTCTAGGTATCTGTTTCAGCAAATATGTTTAACATAGTGAAAAATGTATGCGAATGCAAATCTAAATTAAACCCCCCCCAAAGCCAATTCCTGCGCACGGCCCTGATGGACGAGAAGGTACATTGAAGTTCACTTCGCTCAAAAGAAACGGGCTTGTGATTGAACCATTTAGTAATTTAATCATGAAAACAATTCCAAGCATTTCCCTCCTACTAGAAAGGCTGTGAAGATTAACTAGTTTTAAGCGACTCGTATACGATGGCAAATTATACAAGGGATCCCAGTGAAGATCTCTTAACGCAAATATTAAAAATTGTTTTTGAACTGATTCTAAGCGATCCACGTGGACCTGGTAAAGTGGATTCCAAATTATAGAACCGTATTCAAGTATCAGTCTGACTAATGTAGTAAAGAGTTTTAGTTACATAAGGGTCGCTAAATTCTTTAGACCATCGTTTAACAAATGCTTAGACTATAACTGTTAATTGTATAGGAAGCTGGCTGTGATTTTCCTCTCAAAAAACGCATGTATTTACATTTCTTTAGATTAAGCAGCATATAATTTAAATCCCACCAAGTAACAAGTGTATTTAGATCTGATTGAAGCTTCTTCGAATGACATAAAAAGCTTTACATCGTCGGCATACATTAAAATTTTCGAAAATTATATTACTGCTAAATATCATTTATAAACAACAAGAACAGAATCGGGCCAAGATGGCTTCCTTGAGGAACTCCAGAGGAAACATAATTAACATCGGATTCACAATTTTTAAACACTACTTTTTGTGCTCTGTCGCTAAGGTAAGAAGAGATCTAGCGATTGAGACCCGGCTGGAAACCCAACTGATCCAGTTTATGAATAAGTAAAGAGTGACACACTTAATCGAAAGCTTTGCTGAAATCAAAGTAAATTCAAGTAAGTTTGTAACGGTGGACTTTCCCTTACAGAACCCGTGTTGACAGTCGGAAATCAAGGTAGAGATAGGATTCGTAAGCTGATTGGTAACAATAGCTTCACACACTTTTGGGATGGCAGAAAGCTTTGCTATGCCACTATACTTCTCTACAGAAGCCTTGCTTCCGCTTTTATGAAGCGGTAGAAGAAACGACTCTTTCCATGCTTTTGGAAAAACACCACACTTTAGTGACAGATTGAACAAATTGGTAAGGGCTTGGTAAAAGGTTCCTTCAAGGTTTTCAGATAAATAAGAACATCATTGGCGCATATAGTTGGACAATTAATTAAATTGTTCCCATGTAGCTCATAGGGATAATTTAGAAAGTCAGAGTTGGTGACGGCAGAATATTTAGTGTGAAAAATTGCGCAAAGAAATTATGACCCAAAAGAAATAAAAAACGACCCCAAATAAGCTTCAGAAAAACACCAATAAAAGGCTCCCACAAGTGTCCAAAAACCCTCTGAATGGATGAATGAAAGAAAAGCACCAATTAGAGGGCTCCGAAAGGCGTCTGGAAAGGCTCCAGAAACACTCAGAATGGAGGAATAAAAGGCTCCGAAAAAGGTTCAGAAAAGCACCAATAAAAGGATCCGCAGTTCATTTAAAAAGAGTCAAAAAACGCTTCAAATTCATCGAAATCGGACTCATTTTGGACTCTTTTTTATGACTTCGTTGGAGTGCCGGCGTAGAGCGATTTTTCGCTCCATTTGGGCTCTGAAAGAAGCTCATTTTGGAGAGTAAAGTTCTGAGAAATGAGCGTTTTATGGCTCCGAAAGGAGTCTTTTTTTGCACTTTTAGTTAGCTGGGATATGCCATCATATCACCAATTCTCTTTCAAATACAGAAAAATGTGTACAACCAAAAAAATAGTAGTTTTAGGCATCAGAGTATGCAAATTCAGGAAAGTTAAAGAACATTTAAATTTGTGATATATGGGTCTAGGCATCTGTTTCAGCAAATATGTTTAACTTAGTGAAAAATGTATGCGAATGCAAATCTAAATTAAAACCCCCCCCAAGGCCAATTCCTGCGCACGGCCCTGGTGTAGACAATATAAATATAGAGGTGGCCTTTCATGTTACCCGCAGCAACGATTTGCGCTATGAAGCTGTGTTAGGAAATGATATCCTTAAAAAGGCAGATATCTCCTTTGCAACTTCTAAAGCAAAAGATTTGAAAACTGATCAATCGGTTGAAATCAGCGTACAGGGTTCGCATCAAATAACAGGTATGTATGAAGAATGATAGTTTAAACGAGTTTCAGCGCTGTGTTTAAAGAGCGATTTGAATAGTTTTAAAAGCGAGCCAACTTTCAATATTACCTATTTGTCTGCAGACAAACGCATTAGGTACCATCACAGACCTAATTAAACAATATGTGCCGAAAAAAACTCCCACTCGCCAGTACAGATGTAAATTATATTATCGGAAGGTAGACCAGTTTACCAAACTCCGCGCATAGCTTCGTATGCGGATCAGCGTATCATAGATGAGCAAGTGGGTGAATGGTTGAAAGAGGGTATAATTCAACCAAGCACTTCTGAGTACGCTTCACCCGTAGTCCTCGTTTCGAAAAAGGATGGATGTGCTTTGATTTCAGAAAATTAAATGAAAAAATAACTCGGGATAGTTTTCCTATGCCACTCATTGATGACGTGTTAGAACGCCTGCAAGGAGGTAATATCTTTTCAACTTTAGATTTAGCTAACGGGTTATTTCACGTGCCAGTTGAGCCAAATTCAACCGATGCACGTCCTTTGTTACTCACAATGCACAGTATGAGTGTAATTACGTACCATTTGGAATCTCTAATTCTCCCGCTGTCTTTTGTCCGTAAATTTCAGCAGTTTTTCGGGAATTAGTTCAAGTAGGAGTTATTGTAATTTACATGGATGATATTATTATGATTCCAGCGAAAAATGAAGATCAGGGAATAAATAAACTAAAAACAGTGTTAAGGAGAGCAGAGAGTTTCGGACTGAGGATTAAATGGCAAAAGTGCCAATTTTTAATAAAGAAAATCAAATTTTTAGGATACTTTATTGAAGAAGGATCTATCAGACCATCAGATGACAAAATAAAGGCTGTTGAATCGTTTCCAGTGTCACGAGATTAAAAAGCGGTTCAGCGATATTTAGGTCTCACGTCGTACTTTAGACGATTTAAGCCATTAAGTGATTTGCTTAGAAAGGATTCTAGCTTTGTATTTAAACAAGAACAGGTTATAGCATTTCAGCAGCTCAAACTTGCACTCATTAAAGTGCCAGTTCTAAAGCTGTATAATCCAAGGGCTGAAACGGAGATACATACAGATGCCAGCATGTATGGATACGGAAGTGGTCTTCTGCAAAAAGATATAGATGACCAATTTTTCCACCCCCTACAATACATAAGCCGTAAAACCAGACTTGAAGAGCAAAAGTGCCACTCGTACGATCTCGAGGTTCTAGCTGTAATCGAAGCACTAAAAATATGGCAAATCTGTGGCGTTCGCATTAACAATGAAAAAGAAAGAAGTGCCTTTCAGAGTAGCTAGATGGGCTATGTATCTTCAGGACTTTCATTTTGTCATTGAGCACAGGCCAGGAACGAAAATGAATCATGTAGATGCTTTAAGTCGTATGACGTGCATGTTTCTGAAACACACTTTAAGTTTTCGGTTACAACAAGCGCATCAAAACGACGAATGGGTAAAAGCGATATCTAAGGTGTTGGAAACAAATACATAGGAAGATTTGTATATGAAAAATGGTCTATTATAAAAAGATACTGCAAAACAGTTAGTAGTAGTACCGCAGGGCATGGAAGACGAAATAATTCGTATAGCACATTGTCAAGGCCATTGGTCTACAAAAAAGACGCAGGACTATGTGGAAAAGTTTTATTTTATACCACAGGTAGGGCCAAAAATTATGAAAAAAACTAGCTGACCCGGAAAACTTCGTTCTGCCCAAAATAGATTTTTTTTATTAATTTCAAAAATTCTTATTACACCGGTATTTTTTTTAATAGAAAATTAACGATTTTTCACCTCATTGCGTATACAACATATAATATTAAGGGCTCAGAACTCAAAGGACCTAAGAGTGAGTTATACCCATATTTGTACAGGGACAAATTGTGTTTATTTGTTGGCAAAGAGATCCAAGTCATTTCGGACATTGTAGTGTCATCTATTTCACATACAATAAACGCCCTACCCAGATTTTACATAGAATTTTCAAAAGGCAGTAAACTTTAAACTTGAATATCTCAAATCAATTTCGGAGTCACTTAGATCTATTTGGTTCTAAACACTTTATATATAATTTTAGTATTCAAATTAAGGCTGAACGATACACAAAATTTTTAATTTTCTGTCCCGGAGCTATTGATATCGTTAATATCCTGATCAATTTTCAGGTCCCAACCTTAAACGCTTTTCAGCTTGAAAAATTAGGTTTAATATCATATAGCTCTGTACTAATTTTCCCCCTTTTTCGCTATCCCCAGTTTTTTTTGAAGGTGGTAGGGATCGATCTCATATAACCTCTCACCAAATTTCAGTTGTCTAACATAAATACCTCCAGAGATATTGACTAAGAAGTATTGCATTCGTATGTGAAGTGCCAATCCCACTTTTTTTATCCCCAGTTTTTTTGGAGGTGGTGGGGATCGATCCCATACAACCCCTCACCGAGTTTCAATGGTCTAACATAAATACTTCCAGAGATACGGACAATGAAAAATTCCAGTTGTATGGGAGGTGCCACGCCCCCTATATATGTATATCACTTAGGCCCAATGGAACTCACTCATAATAAGTAAGTTAACGTATTGTATCTGACTATAAACTCCCATGGCCGAGCAACCACATAGTCATCACCCAGCATAACCTTTATCATGTTTTTCCCAATGTCTTAGCCCTTTACTGTAGTTATTAATTCCAAATCCCAATACGTTATCCAATAACATCACACCACTGCCTAATATAACAACACCAAACATAACACGATTCCTTTACTCTAACAACAAACGCCCCACCTATCAACAGCCTCGCCATATGCTTGGTGCTCAGCAATATCAGCCCAGTAATATCATCCCACATTTAAACATATAAAACCAATAACATCATCCAACACAACAACACTAAACCATTCGCTATCCCTTTACGGTACCCGCTAACAAGCACCCGACCTAGCAACAGCCCAGCAGATGTTTGGGTTAGCCACACAACCCAATAACATCATCCCATATTCCAACACAACAACACTAAACCCTTCGCGATCCCTTTACGGTAACTAACAAGCAGCCAACCCAGCAACAGCCGCGGCAGATGCTATAGTTAGACACTCGGCCCAACAACATTACCCCACATGTCAAAATAACAACACTAACCAATTCACGATCCCTTTACGGTACTAGCAAACACTCAACCCATCAACATCAAAACCTAGCAACAGCTTCGCCATGGGTAGCACCACAACAACAGCCTGAACAGGTGCCGGCGTAGTTAGATCAGAGTGGAAAACAGTAACAACAAGCTGTGTGGAAAAAGCGTATTTAAGGCCGCACAATTAGAGCATCAGCAATCAGTTTTCCGGGTTATGTGGCCGACGGGCAACATTGTCATTAAATATGTTTTAGTTTTAAATTAAATAAATGTATTAAAACAAATTAAAAGTGTTTTTTTGAAGCAAAGTACTTGCTTAACTGGCGCCCAACTAAAGGGAACGAACATCGAAAAAGAAATCCTTATGTAAGGATGAAAGAAATCGTGCCTTAAAAAAAAAAAAAAACTTAAAATTAAAATTAGTGTTGAAATTGTTGGAAATTGAAAACCAAGAAACTTAAAACCATACTACAATGTTTAAAAAAAAGTGGTAATATTGAACTTAAAGAAAAAAACTGTTTAAAAATTTGTGTGTATGAAAAGTTTAACTACAATCATAAGAGTTGACAAAAAAAGTGATAATATAGAACTTACCGAAAACTGTTTAAAAAAAGAATGTATGAAAAGATTAACTAAAATCACAAACAGTATCCAGAGGTGATTAAAAAAATGAGTGATAATATTGAACTTTAAAGATAAATTAAACTAGAATCACAAACTAAATCCAAAGAAGAGTGATACAAGATTTTAAAAAAAATCTTTTCAGAAGAAAAAGAGTGCGATTTGCGCCTTACAACTTACGAGCGTGAAATTTTACTTAACCAAACAAATAAACAAATGCGACAACGTTCACAGCCTTTTGGCCAGAAGTAATCAATCTAACCACCAGCAGTAGCCAGGACAAGTGAATGAAGACATCTACCAGCAGCAACTTTTCGAAAAAAGGGCAACCGTAAGTTAGTGTAAGTAGGTATAATCAATTTATATTTGGAAAAATTATATTAAACTAGCAAACCCGGCAGACGTTGTCCTGCCCAAACACTAACTTGTTTGCATTTAAAATATGTGATTCGTCCTACTAATTTCAGCTCCACATCCTTCTCTCCGTCCATCCTCTTCATATGCTTTTGTCTTTTCATATTGCTTTTGAATTGTCATCCATATACCTATCCCTTTCTCAATCCCAATCCCAAAAGGATTTAAAATGACTCCATTTTAAAAATCGCATCAAGACCTTTTATTTTAGACCCATTTTTTCACAAAAACCTTCTAGCTCCAATTTTGGTCTACGTTTTGGTTAATATCTAAAAACCTTCGTTTTATATTGGAAAATAGCTAAAACATGTTAAATCATTTGTCAGCACCTTTCATTTGATACCCATATCATACCAATACCATCGAGGGCCCCTCCTGGTTGACATTTTGACCAATATCTCGAAAACGGGCTCAAATTGAAAGAACACTTTATAAGGTTATCCTGGCCAACATTTTGAGGGAAATCTCCAAAACCTTTCCAAATGCCTTTATTTTTTTAGCGTATAACCATCTCGAGCGGATACAAAATTTACCTTCCAAATTTAGTTATGTGTATTAGGTCCAGCCGTTCTCAAAATAGATGTTTCCATAAATGAAGCAAAGTCCAAATGAAACCTGTGGCCTTCCCCTTTCTTTTTATACCAATTTTGTGCGAATATTCCAAAGTTTACCCGAAAGCACATTTTGACCGATAACTCTGTTATAGATAAATATATCGAATTGAACCAAAGTCCAAATGAAAGCTGTGGACTTCCCCTTTCGTTTGATACAAATTTATTGCGAATATCGCAAAGTTTACCCGAAACCACATTTTGACCGATAACTCTGTTATCGATAAATATATCGAATTGAACCAAAGTCCAAATGAAAGCTGTGGTCTTCCCATTTCGTTTGATATAAATTTTGTGCGAATATTCCAAAGTTTACCCGAAACCACATTTTGACCGATAACTCTGTTATCGATAAATATATCGAATTGAACCAAAGTCCAAATGAAAACTGTGGTCTTCCCCTTTCGATTGATAAAAATTTTGTGCGAATACTTCAAATTTTACGGAAAACAACATTTTGGCCAATAACTCTATTATCGATAAATTTATCGAAATTTCATGATGCCTGTTACCTATTCTACACTCCTAAGAAGCTGTCTGCCAAATTTCGTAATGATCGGGCCATTTGTTCAGACGATAAAGAACCACAAACATCCGCAGTCACTCACAAGCTTACGGTTTTATACATATATTAGTAAGATAAGGCAAACAGCTCTATGAAAAAGGGTTTGTATGATAATTTTTTTCCTGAATTCAGATGAATCTAAAATTCACTGTAAGCGGACACAGTCATCAACACTTTTGATATGATAGCTATGTATATTATATGAGCTTATTCTTGGGTCAGCCTTGGTCCACCTAATGGTCAATATCTTGGAAACGGGTTCGCAGATGAACCTGAAAACTGTTCCTTGTGAAAACTCTCATCAACACCTTTAATTTGATACGCATATTGTTAAAATACATTCGGGGTCACCCCTGGTCTACATTTCGGTCAATATCTCAGGAGTCCAGAAACTTTTTTAACTTTTTCTTTCTGAAGAACCTTCTCGGGGCACAAACAAATACAAAAAAAATTAGTGAAATCGGTGCAGCCGATCTCAGTTGATGAGTTACTATACATTTTTCAATTTCACAGTGAACACAATACCGGTTTTAATTTTGCGTTTGAAAGACCGTGCGCATAAAAAAAAAATGTCACATAAAATTAAGTGCGATGTATGTGAAAAATGACTTCCATTATTTTCCTGCTTTCCGACTTATTTTTATATTATACCAGGGTCACCCCTGGTCCTCATTTGTGGATATCTCGTAAGCGGGGTAGCATAGGGTCCTGAAAATCACATCTTTTTTAAACACTCATCAACACCTTTTATTCGACACCCATATCGTATAAACACCTTCTAAGGTCACCCCTGGTCCACATTTTGGTAGATAATTCGGAAAACGGGTCGCAAAGGGTCTTGAAAATCACCTCTTTTTTCAATACTCATCAATACCTTTTATTTGATACCCATATTGCATAAAACCCGTCTGGGGTCCCACCTGGTCCATATTTTGGGAAATACCTCGAATACGGGGTCTTATATGGGACTAATAACTACACTATGTTCAAGCGCTCGTCAACACCTTTCATTTGATACCCATATCGTACAAACACTTTCTGGAGTCACCCCTGGTCCACATTTGGGTCAATATCTCGGAAACGGGACCCCATATGGGACTCAAAACCACTCCATGTTAGAACACTCATCAATACCTTCGCCTTTCGTTTGATACCAATTTTGTGCGAATATTCCAAAGTTTACCCGAAACCACATTTTGACCGATAACTCTGTTATCGATAAATATATCGAAATGAACCAAAGTCCAAATGAAAACTGTGGTCTTCCCCTTTCGATTTATACCAATTTTGTGCGAATACTTAAAATTTTACGGAAATCAACATTTTGGCCGATAACTCTATTATCGATAAATTTATCGAAATTTCATGATGCCTGTTACCTATTCTACACTCCTAAGAAGCTGTCTGCCAAATTTCGTAATGATCGGGCCATTTGTTCAGACGATAAAGAACCACAAACATCCGCAGTCACTCACAAACTTACGTTTTTATATATTAGTAAGATTATTTTCTATGTTATATTCGTGTAATTTTGAGTTGATTAAATAAAAATTAAAACTTAAGTAATTGATAAAAAAAAAAAAAGAATCGTGCCAAAAAAATGGACGAAGGCGCTGTTAAGAGTATGGTAGAGTTAGCGGTAGGGGTGGTTCAAGAAAACTTCAATAAACAAATTTCTGAATTAACGCAGGCTTTTCAAAATATACTTCCACAGAAAATAGAAACTCATAAACCCGTAGAAATAGTAGAGAGCGTGCAAAGCACTCATTGCGATCTCAATTTAATAAAGTCACTTGCTGAGTTTAAGGGTAAAATGTCGGAATATCCGGCTTGGAGAGACGCAGCAAAATTTGCGATAAGGTACTATACCGAGGGCTCTGAGCCATATTATATTGCGATGGGGGTCCTTAGAAATAAAATAACGGGTTCAGCCAATGAAAATTTTAGTGCTTTTAATACCCCATTAAATTTCAAAGCCATAATTGCTAGGTTAGATCAACTTTATGCGGATAAGCGGCCCCTCCACATACTATAAAACCAACTAAATATTTTAAGACTGGGTAACATGTCCATCAGCGAGTACTATGGCACGGTTGACAGGCAGCTTACCCTGATAGTTAATAAAATAATAATGACGCATAGTAATAATGAGGAACTCGCCAAGGCGTTTAATGAAAAGGCTAGGGAATACGCATTGAGAGTGTTCATTTCTGGCCTTAGACGTCCATTATGCGAGACCCTCTTTGCGGCTAATCCACCAGACTTACCCAGCGCCCTTGCAGTAGCCCAAGAGCTACATCACAACAGACAAAGATACGAGTTCGCTCAAACATATGCCACAGGAAGGATGCCACAAAAATTCCAAACCAGGCCCTTTTCAACGCACATTAACACGGTTCCAAAACCCAATGCCTCACACAACTTTTCAACCCAAAGGCCTACACCAATGGATGTAGATACAGGAAGCTCTTGCTTTCGGCGACCGACTGAATATAAGAGTCATGTTTCTGGTCGTCAAAATCAGAGCTATCAGCAACAAAGATTTCAGCAAGGAAATAGTTCGAATTCACAGAACTCGTCTCATCGGCAGACACGGCAGCAAACTTATAATACTACTCAACCTCCGCAGCAATATGGTGCCCTTAAGAGACATGGCACTAATACGTCCGGTCAGGCACCTATAAACAAATAACAACGGGTAAATGCAATGAAAGACGAACCCTATTATTCTGAACTAGAAGATTGCGAATTTGAAGATAATTCCCCCGATGAGATAAATTTTTTAGGCTAAGGTCCCACTTGCCGTTCATTACTCGAACTCTTCCGAACGGGCAAGTCCTTAACCTGCTGATAGATACCGGAACAGCTAAAAATTACATAAAGAATTTTTCATTTTTAAAAGGCATTGTCTCTATCGATAGACCATTTCAATTAAGATCCATAAATGGCGCTAATCAAACCTTTTACATTTTACCAAAGTTAGATACCTTTGATGGAATCATAGGATATGATTTATTGAAAGGTGTCGAAGCAAACATTGATACGCAAGCTGGTCTCATCTTCCATAAAACTGGAAGCGAGAAACTCAAGTCCTTTTATTGTCAGCAAGTTAATATGTCTATCGCAAGTACAATACACGTACCCAAAAGCATCGATTTGCTAATTAAGAAAAATGAGAGCGCATTTGCGAACCCCAATAGATCGCTACCATACAACACAAAAGTAATTGCCAGAATAGATACCCAAACTGATAGACCCATTTATTCAAAAAGCTACCCTTATCCAATTTCGGCAGCAAATTTTATTAATAAGGAAATAGAAGCCCTACTCAAAGATGGTATTATAAGGAAGTCATACTCACCTTATAATTCACCTGTGCACGTAGTCTCCAAAAAAGGTTTGGATGAGGAAGGAAATCAGAAATTAAGAATGGTGATCGACTTTCGCAAGCTCAATGAGCAAACAACATCCGACAAATACCCGATTCCAGACACAATCATAATTCTATCAAACTTAGGGAAATCCAAGCTTTTCACCACGCTGGATCTCAAGTCCGGTTTCCACCAAATTTGCCTCTTGGAAAAAGATAGATGTAAGACGGCATTTAGTGTAAACAACGGAAAGTACGAGTTTTGCCGATTACCCTTTGGCTTGAAAAATGCACCTAGCATTTTTCAACGAGCCATTGATGACATTCTGCGAGAAGATATCGGGAAAATATGTCATGTTTACGTTGATGACATCATCATTTTTTCACCAGATGAAAAGTCGCATTACAAAGACGTTGATACCATTTTGAAAAAAATTGAGCGTGCAGGAATGCGAGTGTCCTTGGAGAAATCCAAATTTTTTAAGAAGGAGGTCGAATTTTTGGGTTTCACCGTGTCCTACAAGGGTATCCGAACTTGTCCAAGCAAAGTCGAGGCAATCTTAAATTATGAAGAACCAAAGTCATTAAGAGCCTTGCGTTCATTCCTGGGTCTTTCCGGTTACTACCGTAGATTTATAAGAGATTATGCTCATTTATCTAAACCCTTAACAAAATATTTAAGAGGCGAAAACGGACATGTCAACAGTCGGCATTCTAAAAAAATCAATATATCGCTTGACGAGGATGCTATGGCAGCTTTTAATAAGCTTAAGAATATTTTGGCTTCGGAAGATGTTCTCCTCCAACACCCAGATTACGCCAAACCATTCGAAATAACCACAGATGCTTCGTCCGTCGCCTTAGGTGCGGTACTTTCCCAAAACGGAAAGCCAATCACTATGATATCTCGCACCTTATCTAAAACTGAGGAAAACTATGCAACACACACACACATTTACACTGACCATCAACCATTAACGTTCGCCATATCAGATAGAAATCCCAACTCAAAGATAAAAAGGTGGACTGCATTTATCAACTCATTTGCACCAAAATACTTTTATAAACCTGGCAAAGAAAATAAAGTGGCAGATGCACTTTCACGCTAGTATACTCACAACCTGGACGATTCAATGTCTACGGCCCACAGTGAGATCTCCTTGTCAGGTGCAATAAAAACGATAAAAAATCCGGTAAACCAATTTAAAGCCCAGCTAGTACTCTTTCCAGCAGAGGTTGACAGCAAATCAACGAAAATCCTGTTTCAAAAACTTATAAGACATACAATAAACTTCAAAAGCGCGGAATTTCTTTTACAAACCATACGGGAAAAGATAAATCCAAAGGTAGTGAATGGAATATGTTGTGACCTCGAAACCCTAGCCAGAGTTCAATCTTACTTTTGTCAAATTTCCCAGGTGTAAAATTTGTGCACACCGAGAAATTAGTAATCGATCTGATAAAGAAAGAGGACCAAACCGAGGCGGCTACCACGGAACATAATCGAGCCCACCGCTCCATTCAGGAGAATTATAAACAATTGGTATCAGACTACTTTTTCCCAGATATGAAGAAGACCATAACAAGGATAGCTAAAAATTGCAGAATATGCCTTGAAAATAAATATAACAGGCACCCATCAAAAACAGAGGTCGGAAAAACACCCATACCGGACAAATTTCATTTCCTTACTTGTATAGACAAGTTTTCTAAATTTGCAGTCACAATTCCAATAGATTCTAGATCAATAACTGATATCAAACCTGCGCTTTTAATCATACTAAACATGTTTGTGAAAACCAAATTAATCGTTTCGGACAATGAAAAATCCTTTCAATCTAATACTATAACCAATTAATTGAAAGATCAATTCGAAATCGATCAATTTTTTGTACCAGCATTACATAGTAGTAGTAATGGTCAAATAGAAAGAGCGCATTCAACTTTGACAGAAATCGCGCGGTGCATTAAAGCAGAGCAAAATTTAACCGATACAAAGGAATTAATATTACTTGCAACCCATAAGTACAATAATTCTATACATTCTACGGTCGATGCAAAACCGATAGATATATTAAATAAATTTTCAAAAGATCACCTAGACTCAATAAAGGCAGCACTATGTACTGCACAAGAAAATGTTACAAAAAACCCTAAAACTAAAAGTAAAACATTTAAAGAAGGTGAAAAGGTTTATGTTCGCCGCAATAAACGCTTGGGGAATAAATTAAGTAAGGTATATGCCGAAAATGTTATACAAAAGGATCTAGGGACCACCGTCGTAATAAATGGCAAAAAAGTTCACAAGGACAATATTAGATAACTTTTCACCGCATATGAGTGATTTGACACACATAAAGAAATTTAACTATGCAAAATATTTCTGGAAGTTTGGTTGAAGTATATTTTATAATTGCTTTTTGATTAATAAGACTTGAACTACCTCTATTAAGGACATTTAATATTTTTTTTTTAATTAAACAAGTTTTCATGATTACACCATTACCTTTATTACATGGTAAAAAAATAGAAACAACAAATGCTTATACAAATGCAAACATATGTACATATGAATACGTGAAAATCGTTGTCAAACAAACAGTTTTTTAAAATATTGTCAAAACTAAATACATTTTTATTTTCATTAAAAAAAAAAACTATTGGATTTTCTTTTTTTTTAGAAAACATTTGGTTACGAAAACTAGCTAACCCATACTTTTGTATTAGTTTTCAAATCTATAAGTAAAAAATGATTACATAAATACAAACGTAAATATGAATACGGAAAATATCATTGCCAAACAAACAGTTCTATAAAATGTTGTAAAAATTAAACAAATCTTTTCTTTCATGCTATAAAAAAAAACGAATTGTAATTTTTTTTTTTTTAATTATTCGGCTACGGAAAATAACTAACTCATACTTTTGCATTACTTTTCTATTGTAAAAATCATAAATGATTATATAAATATAAACGTACATATGAATACGGAAAATATCATTGTCAAAACAAACGATTCCTTCAAATTTTGTCAAAATTAAACAACTTCATATTTTAATTTTATAAAAAACTAGCAAACCCGGCAGACGTTGTCCTGCCCAAACACTAACTTTCATTTGATACCCATATCATGCCAATACCATCGAGGGCCCCTCCTGGTTGACACTTTGACCAATATCTCGAAAACGGGCTCAAATTGAAAGAACACTTTGTAATGTTATCCTGGTCAACATTTTTTGGGAAATCTCCAAAACCTTTCCAAATACCTTTATTTTTTTAGCGTATAACCATCTCGAGCGGATACAAAATTTACCTTCCAAATTTAGTTATGTGTATTAGGTCCAGCCGTTCTCAAAATAGATGTTTCCATAAATGAAGCAAAGTCCAAATGAATCCTGTGGCCTTCCCGTTTCTTTTTATACCAATTTTGTGCGAATATTCCAAGGTTTACCCGAAACCACATTTTGACTGATAACTCCGTTATCGATAAATATATCGAATTGAACCAAAGTCCAAATGAAAGCTGTGGTCTTCCCCTTTCGTTTGATACAAATTTTGTGCGAATATTCCAAAGTTTACCCGAAACCACATTTTGACCGATAACTCTGTTATCGATAAATATATCGAATTGAACCAAAGTCCAAATGAAAGCTGTGGTCTTCCCCTTTCGTTTGATACAAATTTTGTGCGAATATTCCAAAGTTTACCCGAAACCACATTTTGACCGATAACTCTGTTATCGATAAATATATCGAATTGAACCAAAGTCCAAATGAAAGCTGTGGTCTTCCCCTTTCGTTTGATACAAATTTTGTGCGAATATTCCAAAGTTTACCCGAAACCACATTTTGACCGATAACTCTGTTATCGATAAATATATCGAATTGAACCAAAGTCCAAATGAAAGCTGTGGTCTTCCCCTTTCGTTTGATACAAATTTTGTGCGAATGTTCCAAAGTTTACCTGAAACCACATTTTGACCGATAACTCCGTTATCGATAAATATATCGAATTGAACCAAAGTCCAAATGAAAGCTGTGGTCTTCCTCTTTCGTTTGATACAAATTTTGTGCGAATATTCCAAAGTTTACCCGAAACCACATTTTGATCGATAACTTTGTTATCGATAAATATATCGAATTGAACCAAAGTCCAAATGCAAGCTGTGGTCTTCCCCTTTCGTTTGATACCAATTTTGTGCGAATATTCCAAAGTTTACCCGAAACCACATTTTGACCGATAACTCTGTTATCGATAAATATATCGAAATTTCATGATGCCTGTTACCTATTCTACACTCCTAAGAAGCTGTCTGCAAAATTTCGTAATGATCGGGCCATTTGTTCAGACGATAAAGAACCACAAACATCCGTAGTCACTCACAAACTTACGTTTTTATATATTAGTAAGATTTCTTAATTAGAAATCAATTTGTAATGTCTTAAACATTTGGTTGTGGAAAAAAATTAACTTATATTTTTGTTTGTTTTCTATCCTTATTTTTTTTTTTCCAAGAGTGAAAACTAAGCCTCTAAGCCACTAACTAATTGTAAAGGTATATATGTATGATTCATGTCTACTCAAAACTAAGACTTTATTTGAATATTTAAATATTTTTATATGAATTCAAAAAGAATACTTTTTTTATTAAAATGTTAGTAAATTCAGTTTTTTTGTTTTTGTTAAATTATTTATTTGCAACATCACATACATACATATAAAAAAAAAACGATATGCTTGTAATTGTAAACGTACATATGCACACGGAATGTAATAGACTGTTTAATACGATACTTTAAAGTTTCATAACTACATACATACATTGATATTTGTTGCTAAAATTCTAACATAAGCTAATTTGAATTAATATTTTATGTTAGTTAAAAGAGCCCGTCGGATCAGAGACGACCCGAATTTAAGGGAGGGAGGAGTTAACGTATTGTATCTGACTATAAACTCCCATGGCCCAGCAACCATATAGTCATCACCCAGCATAACCTTTATCATGTTTTTCCCAATGTCTTAGCCCTTTACTGTAGTTATTAATTCCAAATCCCAATACGTTATCCAATAACATCACACCACTGCCTAATAAACCAACACCAAACATAACACGATTCCTTTACTCTAACAACAAACGCCCCACCTATCAACAGCCTCGCCATATGCTTGGCGCACAGCAATATCAGCCCAGTAATATTATCCCACATTTAAACATATAAAACCAATAACATCATCCCACATTCCAACACAACAACACTAAACCATTCGCGATCCCTTTACGGTACCCACTAACAAGCACCCGACCTAGCAACAGCCCAGCAGATGTTTGGGTTAGCCACACAACCCAATAACATCATCCCATATTCCAACACAACAACACTAAACCCTTCGCGATCACTTTACGGTAACTAACAAGCAGCCAACCCAGCAACAGCCGCGGCAGATGCCTTAGTTAGACACTCGGCCCAACAACATTACCCCACATGCCAAAATAACAACACTAACCAATTCACGATCCCTTTACGGTACTAACAAACACTCAACCCATCAACAGCTTCGCCATGGGTAGCACCACAACAACAGCCTGAACAGGTGCCGGCGTAGTTAGATCAGAGTGGAAAACAGTAACAACAAGCTGTGTGGAAAAAGCGTATTTCAGGCCGCACAATTAGAGCATCAGCAATCAGTTTTCCGGGTTATGTCGTATGTGGCCGACGGGCAACATTGTCATTAAATATGTTTTAGTTTTAAATTAAATAAATGTATTAAAACAAATTAAAAGTGTTTTTTTGAAGCAAAGTACTTGCTTAACTAGTACAACCACCTGTTAGAAGTTGTAGATGCTTTTAGCAAGTTTGTCTGGTTATATCCCACTAATGGTACCGAAACCGCCTCCGTTATAGAAAGATTGGAGAAGCAATTTTCCATATTCGGTAACCCAAAAAGGATTATATCGGAAAGGGGAACGGCGCTTACGTCCAAGAATTTTAGTGACTATTGTAAAAAAGAGGGCATACAACATTTCGTAATTGCGACCGGCTTTCCTCGTGTGAACGGCCAGGTTGAACGAATAAACCGTATTATCATATTATTACTCACAATAATAAAGAAAACCGCTACAAGCACGTTGATAGGGTGAAGCATCTCTTAAACAACTGCCCTCCAAGGAGTACCAAAGTTACCCCTTTTAAAGTTTTAACAGGGTTAGATATGCGCACCTCGGATGACGTCGAACTTCGAGAGTTATTGGAAGAGTCTCTTATTAAAGAACTAGATGAAGAGCGAGAAAATTTTAGAAATCAAGCCATAGATAACATAGGTATCTAAGATTCAAGAGGAAAACAGAAGAACGTTTAACTCGAAACGGAAACCAGAAAAAGAGTACAAAGTAGGAGAGCTGGTAGCGATCAAAAGAACTCAATACGGTCCAGGGCTTATTACGTACTTTTAAATGCAACCCTACTGACTTAACGAACAGCTACTCAAGATGAGCCATCTGATCGACGAAAGCGGACAAGACAGTTTCAAATTGAACCTCATATTGAAAGCATCGGTGGCATATATAAACGCGCATAAGTTTGTTTAAAATGCCTATTTATAGTTATACTTACTATAATAAACTTCCTGAAATCCAAAAATCATTTGTAAATCCAAAGCAAATTTGAGTATTTCATTTCCACATTTATGTCTATAAACATGTACAAATGCACGCCTACGCTGATGATGTCCAGTTTTACTTATCCGGAAACCACGAAGAGATAAGCATAATCTGTTCGAAGTTAAATAATGACTTAGTATCCATCTATGACTGGACGATGAAAAAAGACTAAGGTCTTAACGGTGATAAATCATACATGTATGTGCTACCCATAGCATAAAACTAGTTTCCAAGGTAACAAACCTTGGGTTCATAATTAACTTAGCCTTAAAGGTAGGTAAAGTTTATAATATTGTAAGAAACTTGCGCATGTCTTCAATTTACACACCCATTAATATAAGAAGAATACTAGCTATAAAACTAATTATTCCAATCATTTGCTACTCTGAGCTGAAAAATTATTATTTTACAACAAAATCTTACCTTAAAATTGTGTCTGACGTTGAAAATCCAGGGGCTGTGGTGTTGGCCCGGCAAGGTCGCTTGAAAAGTAGACGGTTGTCCAGTCGCGGACAACTGTTGCGGTCTGTTCTCTGGCCACGGGTACAGAAACTGAGTCTAACGCGTAGTATGAGAACGCACGTAGGTGGAAGCCCCAGGGCGCAGGAGTTTTCGGACGTTTTACTTAAAATCGGGCAGGGTTCCATTCCCGAATCAAATGGATTAGTAACATTGCCAGAAAATCTCGGTACTATGTTCCATCAATGGAGGAGCTTTTTACTGCAGTTTATGGAGATGTATCACCAGTAACGCGTCAGAACAATACTTGGCTTTGTGAGCGAGCAATACTTACACCAAAAAATGATCAAAAAGCGGCCATAAATCAAATTGTCTTACAAAAAATTAATGGAGAAGAATTCTCATACACGTCAATCAACATTGTTTTAGACAGAACCAATACTACCAGTTACCCAGTAGAGTTTCTTAACGGGTTATGGAGCAGGTGAAGTATTTTCATACCACGAATACCCATAATAACATACAATTATCCCTTTCAATTCAAACGTGTTCAGTTTCCCGTCAGCGTATGTTTCTCAATGACAATAAATAAGTCACAGGGTCAGACACTCCGAGCAGCTGGTATCGACCTTGTTTTTCACACGGGCAGCTTGCTTGCGAATAACTTACTCGAAAAATTGTTTATAATTTGTAATTTGTGTAGAACTTAAATATTGTGTACAAAGAAATTCTATAATTTATGTTCTTTATATTGGAAAACTAAATGGTTTAAGAGTCGTTTTTTATTCAACTTTAAGCTTCATCAGTCCGAAATTTGGTTTTATCGAGCAGACAAACTTTAAAGCTTACATTGCAACACGACCCTTAAGTCTTGAACTCCAGCCTTTTTGATGGATTTTATTCTTTTTTAACCCAGGTGCAAAAAAAAAAAATTATAAATTATACGCATACGAAGTCGCGGACACTAGCTAGTTTATAATATTAGTATGAAGTATGATTATTACCTACTGATGAATTTACCAAATTCGAATATTTTGTAAATTTTGAAAAAAAAACCGGTTAAAAAAAATATAATAAATTATACGCATGCGAAGCCGCGGACACTAGCTAGTTTATAATATTAGTATGAAGTATGATTATTACCTACTGAAGAATTTACCAAATTAGAATACTGTGTAAATTTTGAAAAAAACCGGTTTTCAAAAATTTTCTTTTGCGGTATTCTTTGTAACGTTAAGGGGCCTTTCAAGAATTAAATTTTGACAAATACCATATTGTAGGGTAATGTTAATTTTTTTCAGCAATCGCATTTTTTACCGATACCTCATTTATCGATTAATTTATCGAAATATATCGAAGCCCAAATGAAACCTAGGGCCAAAATATACCTGTGTGCGAAATATCATAAGTATAGGTCAAGTATAGTCAGAGTTATAGGTCAAGTATACTCAGAATTGTATGGGGGAAAAAATATAATGTAATGGTCCCTAGAAGCGTCCGAACCACAAAAATTAAGAAAGAAAAAATTGCCTATACTCCTTCCATACTATAACCTGTCTGCTTGCCAAATTTCATCAAAATCCGTCTCGCCATTCTCACGTGATTGAGTAACAGAAGCAAACGTCTGGACATCCAAACATCGCTACATTCACATTTATAATATTAGTATGAAGTATGATTATTACCTACTGAAGAATTTACCAAATTCGAATATTTTGAAAATTTGGAAAAAAAACCGGTTTTCAAAAACTTTCTTTTGCGGTATTCGTTGGTAACGTTAGGGGGCCTGTCAAGAATTCAATTTTGTCAAATTGTGCCAGGATGAATGCAAATTCAAATGTTGATTTGATACCATATTTTAGGGTAATATTAAGGTTTTTCTGCAATCGCATTTTTACCGATAACTCAGTTATAGATAAATTTATCGAAATATATCGAAGTCCAAATGAAACCTGGGGCCATTCTTTACCTATATGCGAAATATCATAAGTATAGGTCAAGTATACTCAGAGTTATAGGTCAAGTATACTCACAATTGTATAGGGGAAAAAATATCAAAAAGTAATGGTCCCTAGAAGCGTCCGAACACCAAAAATTAATAACAAAAAAATTGCCTATAACTCCTTCCAGACTATAACCGGTCTTGATGCCAAATTTCATCAAAATCCGTTTTGCCATTCTCATGTGATTGAGTAACAGTCGCAAACGTCTGGGCATCCAAACATCGCTACATTCACATTTATAATATCAGTATGATTATCTAATTTCAAAATAATTTTCTGAAAATTTTATTTAAAAGTTAATGGTATTTTTACCATGTAAAAGATTTTCATATTTTGACTTATTACGTTTACATTTGACATTTCTAATGCTTCCTCGGCATTTTTAAATGGTATTTCCTCATCTTCTAATTTTTCTAAGGCAATTTCGATTTCATTTTTATTTAACATGTGTTAATAATGTGTTTAAAATATTTGTCTTTGCCCATTGTGTGGCGTATTTAATATTAATCAATTCCTCTTTTATTAATCTTATAATATTTTGCAGGTTGATAACATTGGTGGAGCTAGAAGCCTTTTTCTAGCCAAAAATGGTCAAAACGAAAAATTAAGTGAAAGCGTACAAAATGTAATGCCTAAATTTTTTTAATTTATTTAAATACTAGCAGACCTTGTACTGCCGTCATAAAACTGTAGGCGTCAAAAAAATTTTGGCCAACTCGAAGCCAAAAACTGGCAAGTGAGGGATGATAAGTGTTGTGTGTAGTGATTACCAGCCACATCGGACTTACATAACATATAGCCCATACATTCGTTTGTTATGAAAAATGGGAGTTGGCAAGACAGTCGTTTCCCTACTTGTTCTGAAATCTCTTTAATTATACCTAGTAGTACTTCGCACACAAGGTATATTAACTTCATTCGCCTAACGGTAGTATGTAACGGCATAAACGAATTGAGATAGATATTGACTTACATATATATGGGGGAGTGCCACAAAATGCAGAAAAAAAAATCCCAAATCACAAAATCCACAGCAAAAAAAAAAATCCACAAAATCAAAATTCAGAAAATCAAAATCCCCAAATACGAAATCCACACGTTTTCTTAAAAGCAGTATCACAAAAGCCACAAACACAAAATCCACAATTTTTTAATCAACTATTAATAGTCATATGCATACATATGTGCACATATAAGGCAATATAAACATATAGACATGAATTAATAATGGATTTAAAGAAGCAATATATGTATGCATGTAGGTACGTAAAACCCGCTTAAGTACCCCGAGCAAAATGTTCAGTATTTTGAGGTGGTGCAGTGAAATAACGCCCAAGGAAATAACGCCCATGGCCGTTATTTCCCACTCAAAAAGGAAATTACGCCCATGGGTGTTATCACCTTTTGCTGATGGGTGTTATTTCCTTTTTCGAAGAGAAATAAAGCCCACGGACGTTAAAAACGAATTAAAACAAGCTGATTCAAGAATTAAGTATATGGTTTTCTTTATTTCAATAAATTTTAACATATTTGTTATGTTTTTATAAGGCGGGGTGCAATAGCGCCTTGTGAAATAGGCCCTTTAAGGCCTTATTACACTATTGAAAGTGAAATAAGGCCTTTATTTCAAAAAAGGCTTTATTACACTTCGAAAGAGAAATAAAGTCTTAAAGGCCTTATTGCTCTTTCATTTTTTTTAATGAAACAATAATATTCTAATTCTTTTTGTATTTTATTGAATAGTTACACACAAGGGGGTTAGGCACTTAAAAGACCCCGCTTAAGTACCTTCATTCGGGTACTTAAGGGAACATATGAAAATAAGATGTAGTCACATGAGTACACATTCCTGAAAAAGTTACATATGTATATGTTTACATATTTCAAACAAGAAATTTATTGAAAATAACGCAAAAACAAAGAAAACCTTTATTTAAAAAGTAAAAAAAATATATCACATAGTAGGAATTAAATTCTTTTAATTCACTTTTACATATGTACTATGTATTATTATTAACATACATATGTAGGTACATACTGTGTATGATTTCACAAATATTTGCATTCTTAGGACTTGAAAAAGTCGGTAATTTTTTTTTGGTGTTGGCCTCGAAATTTAAATATAAACAGTTTTTCTTCAAGCGATTCAAATTCACCAAGATCAAGATTTTCACTTTCCATATAATTTTTAATTATTGAAAGAGCCTCCAAAGCTTTAGATAAAGTAGGTGCAAGATCATTGGACTCGTCTTCTGAATTTTCTGTAGCTGACGACTCATGATTTTTTTCTTCTAAGATAGAAAATAATATTTCCTCTTCCGTTAGCATTCCAAAACATTGGAGTTCTTGATCACATCTAACATATTCTTCAAACTCTTCACTATCGATCGGCACATTTATTAATTCTTCAGTGGCCTCCGGGCAATTATTATTAAAAAGAAATCCACCCTATGTTATCAAATCAAAAAATTAAATAATGAATATTTCAACAGACTATATAAAACATACCTTACGAAAGCAGCTTTCTATAGTTTCCTTTTTAACTAGCCACCATGCCCGCTTTGCAAAGGTTAAAGCAATCAAAGATCGAGATAGATATCACAAAATCTTGGTTTGTTAAGCCTTTTTCGATAGAAAGTAACTGTTTTCTAACAAGTATTTGTCTGAAATAAACTTTGAAGGCTTGGATTATTCCTTGATCTAGTGGCTGCAAGATGGAAGTGGTATTTGCTGGAAGAAATTCAATTTTGACATTTTCCAGTGATAAGTCAACCCCTCTATGACACGGCGCATTATCAACAAAAAGGAGAACTTTTCTTTGTTGCTTAATCATATCGCGATCAAACTCTTTTAAAATATTTGTCGAAATCGTGCTAACCATCCACGCCTTACTCTGGGAGTAATATATTAAGGGTATATTTTTTCCTTTAAAGCAGCGAGGATTCTTACATTTACCAATAGCATACATTTTTTTTTCACTTCCATCAGCATTGCATAAAATTGTACGGTAAGGCGCAATTTTTGGCTTTTTCCCCCTTTCACAGCAGCTCCCTTTCTAGCTAAAGTGCCTTCTGGCAGTGCCTTATAAAACAATCCGCTCTCATCCGTATTAAAAACGTTGCAGGCTTCATAGTCTTTTAACAAATTTTGCAAAGTATGTTGTCTGTATTGATCTGCTCCTGTAGTGTCAGCATCCGCCTCCTCTCCAGTTATTTTTGTAAATTTAATACCCTCTCGCCTTTTCCAACGCCACAGCCAGCCATTGGTAGGACAAAAATCAACGTGCATCTTATCAGCGAATTCTCTAGCTTTTCTGAGTAGTTGAGCATCTGTTATCACAACATTTGCAGCTCTCATTTGGTCGAACCATTTGCGTTTCCAGCAATAAGTGTCCGCTGATTCCTCCACTTTCTTGCGATTCCTCAAAATCCGATTTATGGTTGAAATGTCGCACTTGAAATGTTGCGCAATCTGATTTTTAGATTTTTCATTACTATCAAGTTAATGGAGTATTTGTATTTTTTGTTTAATTGTTAAACTTGTGATTTTTCGCCTTTTTCCAGGCATTTTGCTACATATTTATGTATTTTAACTTTGACAACTAGCGATTGGCGGTAAATTAGTGGTGTAAGTAAAATCAAATATCGATTTTATAGAGCTACCATTGAACTTCAAAATATTAAAGTACCATGTAGGTACTTAAGGGGGGAAAATTACATTAGAAATGAATATTAGTGCACGAAAAATTGAGTCACTTAAGCGGGTTGGTTAATACAGCGGGGAGTTACTTAAGAGGGGATTTTCTTCAGAATTCTTAGCAAAAGCAGAGTGCCCCAAAATTTTGGTTACTTAAGCGGGTTAGGCACTTAAGTTGGTGAATACTTAAGCGGGTTTTAGTGTATGTATATTGTAGCAAAAACAAATGCAAAGTAAAAAAAAAATATTTGATAAAATTAAATTAAAAAAATCGCCGTGACCCGACATTGAACCCGCAATCCCCAACTTGCTAGCCCCGCACTCTACCGCTGGACCACATATGTCTTGTAAACTTAGCGCTAAAGGAGTTATATTTACGCGACAAAAAAATTCAATATTGCATTGTTTACCACAGTGTGGTTTTATCAAGTTATGCACAGAAATCATTTCATGGGAGTGCCACAAAATCCACAAAAAAAAATCCAAAATCACAAAATCCACAGCTAAAAAAAAATCCACAAAATCAAAATCCCCAAATACGAAATCCACACGTTTTTTTAAAAGCAGTATTACAAAATCCACAAACACAAAATCCACAATTTCTTTAATCAACTATTTATAGTCATATGCATACATATGTGCAGCAACTTGAAAAGCAAAGAAACTAAATTGATGTGTGAAAATGATAATATAAAGTGGTTTTGTAATGAATGTTCGTTGTGTGATACTAACACTAAATTTATTGCAATTAAACATTTGTTAGAGAATAACGAACAAAGCAAGATTGGTAAAAAAGTGATGAAAGAGATCATAGAAGAAGCTCTGTTTAATAAGATTCAACAGCTGAAAATCAGTTTGATTACGGACTTTAACTCACTGCTTGAACATAATGTGCAGATTAAAATAAATCAAATGCAAAGCGATATACTAGCAGAGCTAACAAAAACAATAGAAAACAATAACGAAAAATTAAGCGAAGTTTTGTCGAGCAACAAGGTAAACAACAACAACACAAATGTCAACAATATTAATTATGCGCAAGTAGCAAAGCAAAGTGAAAACCGGATTGTTATCAAACCAAAAGACAAAGCGAAGAATAATAAGCAAACAAAAGTAGCACTTAAAAAAGTAATAGAGCCAACCGAATGTCATGTAACAACAGTGAAAGATATCAACCACGGCGGAATAGTAGTGCAATGCAAAAATAAAGAATCATGCGAACTAGTGCAGAAGAAGGTAGCGGAGCAAATTGGAGATGAATATGAGACGGAGAAAAATAAAAACAAGAGAGACATTAAAAAAATCTTTAAAATTGTTGGTTTAACAGAAAGACTGAGTAGTGAGCGCTTGGTAGAGTGTATTACAAAGCAAAATAGCATATGTGAGGGTAAAGAATTTGAAGTTGTAAAGATTTTTGAAAATTTGAGTCGCAGGGAGGAATGTTTTAATGCGCTTGTTGAAACAGATATTGAAACGTTTGAAAATATCGTAAAGCAAAAAAGAATAAATATAGAATGGGACTCGTGTGTTACTATGGAGTATGTGAGAGTATACAGGTGTTTTAGATGCTTGGGATTCAATCACAAGGCATCAGAGTGTATCAACAAAAAAGCCTGTAGCAAGTGTGGGGCAACTCACGATGCCAAAGACTGTTTGTCTAATGTTTACAATTGTGTAAACTGTTGTGAACTGGTACAAAAAAAAACTTTTAGACACAGATGTTCACCACAGTGCTTTCAGTAAAGAATGCCCAGCATTTAAGAGATACCTTGAAAGTAAGTCAAGGATAAGAAAGTAGCAATCAAGACTTAATAATATAACCTGTATGTACCTAAACGTTAATAGTATTTTAAGTAATAAAACTGAATTAGAAAGGGTCATTGAAATTAAAAATCCCGCAATAATTTTATGTTCTGAAACATGTACCACAAATCACATTACTGATCAAGAACTAAATATACAAACCTACAAACTAGTACGGTGTGATTCTCATAGTAGGCATACTGGTGGAACGATGATCTATATACAGGATTCTATTGAGTATAACATTAAATATAACAAATCGATTGATAAAAACATTTGGTGTATTTTTATAAAATTGAAGCATTTTAATCCAAAATGGCAGATCGGTGTGGTGTACCACTCACCTAGCACTAGTGATGCTGATTTTATTAACTATTTGCGTAGCATATTAGGTAGTACTTGTGAGATGTCTGAGAGTAACATTCTTATAGGTGATTTTAATATTAATTTAAATAATACAACAACATATAGCACTCAATTAATTGATCTCTTTAAGGCATATTCTATGCACCAAAAAGTTACATTTGATACTCGTATAACGGATACATCCAAAACCAAAATTGATTTACTGTTTTCAAATATGAATAATATAGTGTGTGAAAAGTTAGATGAACATCAAATTTCTGATCTCGAAACAATTCAATTTAAACTTGAAAATATCTCCAAATATAGGATGAGAAGCATAATCAAAATAACTTCATGGGAGTATTACAATAATGAAGTAATTATTAATCAACTGCGTCTAAGTGATTTCAGTAATTTTGATAGATTTGATCTGGAGTCTAAAGTGTTAAATATTAATAATATTATTTTGAATGCTATGCGAAGCCTGACTTATGAAAAGGAAGTTCACTTAAAAATTATGAATAAATGGTATGACAGTGAGCTAGCGAATATGAATAAATATAAATTTGAATTATATAAACTGGCCCAAATATCGGGAGAATGGGATGAATACCGTAACATAAAAAAAGAATATAAAAAGGTTATTAAAATTAAAAAAGCCAAGCATATGGAGTATAAAATAGATAGCAATAGTCATGATAGTAAAACGATGTGGAAATATTTGAAACAGGCAATTAGTATGGGGAATGATAGTTCTTTAATTAAAAGAATAATAATAAATGGTAAAATATATTGTAATGAATCTGATATTGCAAACCAACTTAATACGTATTTTATAGACAGCATCATAGATATTTGCAATAAAATTGAAGTAGTTGATAGAGATGTCAATATATTTAATCAGCCAAACTATATTTTTAAATTTGCCCAAGTTTGTACGGTTGATATTGAAGAAATTGTGAATATGTATGCTAAAATAGTAAATGAAAGTCTGAGTAGTGCCATATTCCCTTCAATATGGAAAACTTGTACTATTGTCCCTATAAAAAAAAGTCAAAAATACAGTCAAATCAGAAGAGTTACGGTCTATAAACACATTGGCAAGCGATGAAAAAATTTTAGAACTTGTAGTGAAAAATCAATTAGTTCAATATTTAGAATATGATAATATACTTATACCGCAACAGTCAGGATTTAGGCAAAAACACTCGTGTGAAACAGCATTAAACATGGTTATAGCTGAATGGAAAGAAGAACTCAACAACAAACATTCGATAATAGCAGTTTTCATTGATCTTAAAAGAGCTTTTGAAACAATCGATCAGAAAATTTTACTTGAAAAATTAGAGGGCATTGGTATTAGAGATGTGGAGTTAGACTGGTTTAGAAGTTTTTTAACAAATCGTAAGCAAATAACCATCATTGGTTCGACCTTATCAGAAGAAGTAGACGTTAAGATTGGTTTACCCAAAGGTTCCGTCCTGGCTCCTATCTTATTCAACGTATACATTAATGATATCAACTCTGTATTGAAATTTAGCTCTATTAAGCTATTTGCTGACGACGCGCTTATATCCATTAGTGGAAAAAACGAAAATGATATAAGAGAAAGATTACAGTATGATCTAAATTCTCTTTATATTTGGCTATGTGCAAACAAATTGAAAATTAATATCGATAAAACCAAATATGTATATGGTAATAACAAGGAAAACCATTGCTAGCTTGAACCCATTACAATAAATAATTTGGAAATTGAAAACGTAAAGACAATTAAATACCTAGGTATCCAAATTGACTGTAAATTAAAGTTTGATGTTCATATTGACTACGCAATAAGTAAAATAGCCACAAAGTTATGGTTTATTCAACGAACTTGTAAAAATCTAAGCAAGTATTATAAGATAAAAGTATACAGATATATAGTTGAGCCTTACTTCATTTATTGTTCCACAATTTTCTTTATTATGAAAGATTCGCAAATTGAAAAACTGCAAAAAATTCAGAATAAAGCCATGCGCTTCATATTACGCAAACGTTACGATACACCTATAAAAGATATGCTACTAGCTTGAACTGGATGAGTGTAAAACAACTTATATTTTTTCACACTATGAAATTCATTTATAACATAAAAAACGGAAATTTGCCTGATTATCTGAGCACAAGTATTAAATTTAACTACGAGGTCCATGACAGGAACACAAGACAGAGAATTGATTTTAAGTTACCTAATTATAAAACCGAATCTGAGAAAAATAGTCTTTTTTATAAAGGGCTGAAATGCTTCAATGAACTTCCAGCAAGTCTAAAAAACTGTGATAATAATTTATTTAAAAAAAGGTTGTATGATTACACGAAATCGATGAATATAAGATAGATGTTATGATTTGAGTCGATTTATGGTACATATTTCAATTTATTGTGTTTTGAAATACTATTTAAAATGACTTAAAACATGTAAATTGAAATCTTTTTATTTCCTTCTGTTTAAGAAAGTATTGTATATTTTACTATTGCAATATATATTTATTAGTGTTGATCTAAGCTCTAAGAGTTGTAATAAATAAATAAATAAATAATAGACATGAATTAATTATGAAAAACAAATACTTTAGCGCTAAAGGAGTTATGTATATGTACGCGACAAAAAAATTCAACATTGTATTGTTTAACACAGTGTGGGGCAAAGGGTTTTAAGTTTGTTATGGTTCAGTTATGCTTGCATAGCAGGGCATAGCATAGCAATACACAGCACGTAAAAGAAAATTTTGATTATACTTCGCACAACGCACAGCCCTTCAAAATCAGATGTTCGCGAAACATACAGAATTTCATGGGCTCGCACACATTCGTTCCGCTTTTCTTCTTCCATTACAACGATTTATTTGTTTTTTACTAAAATTTATAAGAATAATAATTAGTTTTCATGGCCTTTTTATTGCCATGTGTCAAAATTGAAACTTCAAAAGCAAAAGCTTTGACAACAGGTATGTTAAGTTACATAGAGATCAAAATTCAACAGACTTCTATGCCATGCTCTGGGTTGCCATGCGTTGTATAATCGAATACATGTAAACCCAATTCAACAGTTATCGAAAATGACAGATACCATTCTATGTATTGCTATGCTATGCAAACATAATTGAACCATTAGTTTTATCAAGTTATGCACAGAAATCATTCATTCATTAATATGTATATACATACATATATGAATCTAAGTATGTATGATTTAAAATGCAAATATTACCGTTACCTTTTTACAATCACTTTACCAGCGTTCGGACTTAACAAATTGGTTTGCTCAGTACTAGATATGAGAAAAACTATAGTAGAGTGGACAAATGTGCAGTAGATTTTATAAAACTGCACTTAAATGATTTGTAATATTTGTAAATTAAAAAACTTATTTTGCGAAATTATATGAAAAACAACGAAGTTTGTATTTATTTATGTTGCTCAAATATGTAATATTTATTAACGTTATTGTGAGTAATGCATTTTCCTTTATTTATCTATAAAATACTCATTAAATCCTTATACCTTAAATATCTGGAGTTTTAATTTTGATATAAAAAATACAGAATTCCACATTTCCTGTGTGACACAGGAAATTGGATTTTGTGATGTGGATTTTGATTTTGTGGATTTTGATTTGTGGATTTTGATTTTGTAGATTCCGTCCTGGCTCCTATCTTATTCAACGTATACATTAATGATATCAACTCTGTATTGAAATTTAGCTCTATTAAGCTATTTGCTGACGACGCGCTTATATCCATTAGTGGAAAAAACGAAAATGATATAAGAGAAAGATTACAGTATGATCTAAATTCTCTTTATATTTGGCTATGTGCAAACAAATTGAAAATTAGTATCGATAAAACCAAATATGTATATGGTAATAACAAGGAAAACCATTGCTAGCTTGAACCCGTTACAATAAATAATTTGGAAATTGAAAACGTAAAGACAATTAAATACCTAGGTATCCAAATTGACTGTAAATTAAAGTTTGATGTTCATATTGACTACGCAATAAGTAAAATAGCCACAAAGTTATGGTTTATTCAACGAACTTGTAAAAATCTAAGCAAGTATTATAAGATAAAAGTATACAGATATATAGTTGAGCCTTACTTCATTTATTGTTCCACAATTTTCTTTATTATGAAAGATTCGCAAATTGAAAAACTGCAAAAAATTCAGAATAAAGCCATGCGCTTCATATTACGCAAACGTTACGATACACCTATAAAAGATATGCTACTAGCTTGAACTGGATGAGTGTAAAACAACTTATATTTTTTCACACTATGAAATTCATTTATAACATAAAAAACGGAAATTTGCCTGATTATCTGAGCACAAGTATTAAATTTAACTACGAGGTCCATGACAGGAACACAAGACAGAGAATTGATTTTAAGTTACCTAATTATAAAACCGAATCTGAGAAAAATAGTCTTTTTTATAAAGGGCTGAAATGCTTCAATGAACTTCCAGCAAGTCTAAAAAACTGTGATAATAATTTATTTAAAAAAAGGTTGTATGATTACACGAAATCGATGAATATAAGATAGATGTTATTATTTGAGTCGGTTTATGGTACATATTTCAATTTATTGTGTTTTGAAATACTATTTAAAATGACTTAAAACATGTAAATTGAAATCTTTTTATTTCCTTCTGTTTAAGAAAGTATTGTATATTTTACTATTGCAATATATATTTATTAGTGTTGATCTAAGCTCTAAGAGTTGTAATAAATAAATAAATAAATAATAGACATGAATTAATTATGAAAAACAAATACTTTAGCGCTAAAGGAGTTATGTATATGTACGCGACAAAAAAATTCAACATTGTATTGTTTAACACAGTGTGGGGCAAAGGGTTTTAAGTTTGTTATGGTTCAGTTATGCTTGCATAGCAGGGCATAGCATAGCAATACACAGCACGTAAAAGAAAATTTTGATTATACTTCGCACAACGCACAGCCCTTCAAAATCAGATGTTCGCGAAACATACAGAATTTCATGGGCTCGCACACATTCGTTCCGCTTTTCTTCTTCCATTACAACGATTTATTTGTTTTTTACTAAAATTTATAAGAATAATAATTAGTTTTCATGGCCTTTTTATTGCCATGTGTCAAAATTGAAACTTCAAAAGCAAAAGCTTTGACAACAGGTATGTTAAGTTACATAGAGATCAAAATTCAACAGACTTCTATGCCATGCTCTGGGTTGCCATGCGTTGTATAATCGAATACATGTAAACCCAATTCAACAGTTATCGAAAATGACAGATCCCATTCTATGTATTGCTATGCTATGCAAACATAATTGAACCATTAGTTTTATCAAGTTATGCACAGAAATCATTCATTCATTAATATGTATATACATACATATATGAATCTAAGTATGTATGATTTAAAATGCAAATATTACCGTTACCTTTTTACAATCACTTTACCAGCGTTCGGACTTAACAAATTGGTTTGCTCAGTACTAGATATGAGAAAAACTATAGTAGAGTGGACAAATGTGCAGTAGATTTTATAAAACTGCACTTAAATGATTTGTAATATTTGTAAATTAAAAAACTTATTTTGCGAAATTATATGAAAAACAACGAAGTTTGTATTTATTTATGTTGCTCAAATATGTAATATTTATTAACGTTATTGTGAGTAATGCATTTTCCTTTATTTATCTATAAAATACTCATTAAATCCTTATACCTTAAATATCTGGAGTTTTAATTTTGATATAAAAAATACAGAATTCCACATTTCCTGTGTGACACAGGAAATTGGATTTTGTGATGTGGATTTTGATTTTGTAGATTTTGTGGTACACCCTCATTTCATTTATTAATATGTATATAGTTACAAGTAAGTATGTATGATTTAAAATGCAAATATTACCGTTACCTTTTTACAATCACTTTACCAGCGTTCGGACTTAACAAATTGGTTTGCTCAGTACTATGTAGTTATGAAAAAAAACTATAGTAGAGTGGACAAATGTGCAGATTTTATAAAATTGCACTTAAATGAGTAGATTTTGTATTGCAGTGCAGTTTTTGCTTCTTAAAAATTTTGTAGATCTACACCAATCGCACTAAAGTCAGAAACCTATTTTACTATTTGCACTTTTTCGTAAAATTTGTGGCAAGAGGTGTAATTGATCGCGATTATAATTTATTATTATTTATGTTGCTTAAATCTTATAAATAAAAATGAATGTGTGTCTGTGTGTCTGTGTGTCTGTGTGTCTGTGTGTCTGTGTGTCTGTGTGTCTGTGTGTCCTTTATAGGCGTCCAAAGTACTCAACCGATTTTTATGAAATTTTCACAGTATATTCTTGGGATCACGAGTTAAAGCATAGGCTATATATATTTTTGGAAAAGTGGGCGGTGCCACGCCCTCAGGCTATATAAAAATTCAAATTGTCATAGCTATGAATTTCAAATCGTCATAACTATGAACATATTTGGTCTTAATTGATGATTTTTGGATATGTGTGTCCTTTGGTCAAGATTTATACATTTTTCGAAAAGTGGGCGGTGCCACGCCCCCATTTTTTGTGTTTTGTTTGTTATTCAATAATATCCAAAGTTTATGGTCGATCTCTTTTAAACTCTCCACTTTGATTTAGAAGATTATTGTGTAGGATTTAGGTTGTATACATTTTTGGAAAAGTGGGCGGTGCCACGCCCACAGGCTATATAAAATTTCAAATCGTCCTAACTATGAACATATTTGGTCTAAATTAATGATTTTTAGATATGTGTGTCCTTTGGTCAAGATTTATACATTTTTCGAAAAGAGGTCTTTGCCACGCCCCCAGGCTATATAAAATTTAAATTCTTCATAGCTCTGAATATTTTTTTTGTAAACTAATGATTTTTGGATATGTGTGTCCCTTGGTCAAGAATTATATAATTTGGGAAATTTTGTATTCAGTGCTTTGTTTGTACTTCAATAATGTCCAAAGTTTATGGTTGATCTGTTTTAAACTTTTCCAATACGTTAAAATCTTCGTTGGGTACGACATACATAGGCTACATTTGTAAATTCTTTGAAAAAGTGGGCAGTTCCAAGACCACAAACTAAGTAATATTTCAATTCATTATATCCCTGAATGTATTTGCTGGTCAGGCAGAACAACGTCTGCCGGGTCTGCTAGTATGTAATATTTATTAACGTTATTCTGAGTACTGCATTTTTCTTTATTTATCTATAAAATACTCATTAAATTCAATTCGGGTTCAATGTCGGGTCACGGCGATTTTTTTTATTTAATTTAATCAAATATTTTTTTTTACTTTGCATTTGTTTTTGCTACAATATACATACATACATCCTACTAAAATTATAAATGTGAATGTAGCGATGTTTGGATGTTTGGATGTCCAGACGTTTGCTTTTGTTCCCTAAAAACGTGAGAATGGCTGGACGGATTTTGTTGAAATTTGGCACGCCTACAGGTTATAGTTTGGAAGGAGCTATAGGCTATTTGTTTTTTTAATTTTGGGGGTTCCGACCCTGCTAGGGACCGTTTCTTTTCGAAATTTTTTTTTATTCCATATAACTCTAAGTATATTGAGCCTATACTTATGATATTTCGCATATAGGTATAGAAATATCGTACAATATGGGTATCAAACGAAAGGGGAAGGCCCCAGGTTTCATTTTTGCTTCGATATATTTCGATAAATTGATCGATAACTAAGTTATCGGTCAAAATTCGATTGCCCGAAAACCTTAATATTACCCTACAATATGGGTATCAAACGAAAGGGGATAGCTCCAGGTTTCATTTGGACTTCGATATACATATTTCGATAAATTTATCGATAACTGAGTTATCGGTGATTGCCCAAAAAACTTAAAATTACCCATTAATATGGGTATCAAACGAAAGGGGAGGGCCCCAGGTTTCATTTTGGCTTCGATATATTTCGATAAATTGATCGATAACTAAGTTATCGGTCAAAATTCGATTGCCCAAAAACCTTAATATTACCCTACAATATGGGTATCAAACGAAAGGGGATGGCCCCAGGTTTCATTTGGGCTTCGATATATTTCGATAAATTTATCGATAACTGAGTTATCGGTGATTGCCCAAAAAACTTAACATTACCCTATAATATGGGTATCAAACGAAAGGGGATAGCTCCAGGTTACATTTGGACGTCGATATATTTCGATAAATTTATCGATAACTGAGTTATCGGTGATTGCCCAAAAAAATTAACATTACCCTATAATATGGGTATCAAACGAAAGGGAAGGGCCCCAGGTTTCATTTGGGCTTCGATATATTTCGATAAATTTATCGATAACTGAGTTATCGGTGAAAATGTTATTGCACAAAAACCTTAAAATTGCCCTACAATATGGGTATCAAACGAAAGGGGATAGCTCCAGGTTACATTTGGACGTCGATATATTTCGATAAATTGATCGATAACTAAGTTATCGGTCAAAATTCGATTGCCAAAAAACCTTAAACTTGCTCTACAATATGGGTGTCAAACGAAAGGGAATGGCCCCAGGTTGCATTTGGAGTTAGATATATTTCGATAAATTGTTCGATAACTGAGTTATCGGTGATTGCCCAAAAAAATTAACATTACCCTATAATATGGGTATCAAACGAAAGGGGAGCGCCCCAGGTTTCATTTTGGCTTCGATATATTTCGATAAATTGATCGATAACTAAGTTATCGGTCAAAATTCGATTGCCAAAAAACCTTAAACTTGCTCTACAATATGGGTGTCAAACGAAAGGGAATGGCCCCAGGTTGCATTTGGAGTTAGATATATTTCGATAAATTGTTCGATAACTGAGTTATCGGTCAAAATTCGATTGCCCGAAAACCTTAATATTACCCTACAATATGGGTATCAAACGAATGGGGATGGTACCGGGTTTCATTTTTACTTCGATATATGTATTTCTATAAATTTATCGTTAATTTAGTTATCGGTGAGAATGTGATTGCCCTAAAACCCTACAATTTACCTACAATATGGTATCAAATCAACTTTTGAATTTCCATTCATCCTGACACAATTAGTCAAAAAGAATTTAGTGTCAAAATTAAAAAAAATGTCAAAAAATTTGGTGTCATTTCCAAGAAAAACGTTTAAAAATTCAGATATTCAATTTCCATTACATTTTTGAGTGAATATATTTGAAATAAATAAACTACAAATTGTGTCAATTTCCAATAAATAAACTGTGTCAAGTCAATATAAGTGAATATTTTTAACGAATAACCGACTAATTGTGTGGAGAAAATATAAAAATATCATAATGTATGTAAAAGTTCAAAAAAGAAAAAAATGTGGTAGTCATGTAATAAGCTTTTTTATAAATTCTCAATAAAACTAAAGTGAAGTAGCACAGGTTTAATTTCGCCTTTGCTATACTCCAAGCTTGCGTAAAATATCTGCTAAATCCCGTTCTTAGCAAAATCCACTTTTTCATGCGGTTCGAAGGAGTAAACGATTCTGCAGTTGGCAAACAAAAGAAAAAAAGTAAAGTAAAATAAAATAAAATGCTTTTTTTTAAAGCTTTTTTGATTAATTTGCTTAGAAACTTACACCCTTTCAACACTTTTTTATGCTAATTTAACCGCTAATTTTGAAATGCCAACGAACACCGCAAAAGAAAATGTTTGAAAACCGTTTTTCAATACTCTTTTTCTCAAAATTTTAGCAATATGTATTTGAATTAGGTAAATTCTTCAGTAGGCAATAATCTATATATATAAAATAGGATGTATGTATGTACATATGTACGTATGTATGTATGTTATAGACTCCGGAACTACAACGCCGATTTTGTTCATATTTACAGGATAGCTCAGTAGGAGTCCGGAGAGTGTTTATGTAAAGTTTTATACCGGAAAGAGGAGCAGGGACCGAAATATTCCAAACTTTTTTATTTATACTACGATTTTCTTCAAATTTGTTACAAAGGTAGTCTTTTACTTCTGTTAAAATTTGCGGTAACTTTTTTTCCGGGAAGTGTACCAGGGACCGAAATATTCCAAACTTTTTTTTAATTGTGCGATTTTCTTCAAATTTAGGACAGAGGTAGACTTTTACTTTTGATAAAATTTGAGGTTAACTTTTTTCGGGGAAGTGGACCAGGGACCGAAATATTCCAAACTTTTTTATTTATGGTGCGCTTTTCTTCAAATTTGGTACAAACGTAGTATTTTACTTTTGTTAAAATTTGCGGTAACTTTTTTCCGGGAAGTGGACCAGGCACCGAAATATTCCAAACTTTTTTGTTAATTGTGCGATTTTCTTCAAATTTAGGACAGAGGTAAACTTTTACTTTTGTTAAAATTTGAGGTTAACTTTTTTCGGTTAAGTGGACCAGGGACCGAAATATTCCAAACTTTTTTATTTATCGTGCGATTTTTTCCCTAAATTTGGGCAGAACAACGTCTGCCGGGTCCTTCTAGTACATACATATATTGCTTCTTTAAATCCATTATTAATTCATGTCTATATGTTTATATTGCCTTATATGTGCACATATGTATGCATATGACTATAAATAGTTGATTAAAAAAATTGTGGATTTTGTGTTTGTGGATTTTGTGATACTGCTTTTAAGAAAACGAAGAAATGAATGGCGAGCTATGTTGGACGGTCAAAATCGCTGAGGCGGTTAGATGACGATTTACAGAAGAACAAGAGAAATACGTAGCGTCAGCAATTACTTAGTTGCGTTTTGTTTACGTTGCTGGCCAATCAACTAAGACGCCGATCGTGCTGCGTAATTTGTATGTATCAGTCTTGGAAACACTACACCTCCTTTTCTAAGAAGAATCGTTTCTTTATGATCACGCGTTTTAAAACCAGCGCTATATTGAAGTTGTTTTAGATTTTGTCGTTCAAACCCCGTTAGAAGATGCAACCAACGTACAATTTGCCTGATGAGTTTTTTGATAGATAAATAGATTGACCATTGAAGGCTCAAACTTGAGGTAGACCTTCCTCACTGTTCTCCATAAAGTTCTGAAAGGAAATGTGAAAAACTTGAGGGACTGAGGAGAATACATGTGACCTTGCATCTTCGTCCCACTTACGTATTTCTCTGTTTAATAAGTAACATAGCTGTACTCTTCTCTCCTACGTGATTCCTACTTGATGTTTGCATTTGTCAAACTTGATCCATAAAATTTGATCTTTACCTGTATCACGCTTGATTCCTCAAAGTTGGTGTAAGCATGTATCACATTTGATTCCTCAAGCTGGATGCCAGCATATTTCACACTTGTTGCTTCAAGCTTGATGCCAGTATGCTTCACACGTGATCCCTCAAACTTGAGGCCATCACGCGTCACAATTTGAATTTAAATAAAATACATTTTTTAAACGTTATAAAATGAATTTTATTATATACTAGAAGGACCCGGCAGACGTTGTTCCGACCAAATTTAGGGAAAAAATCGCACGATAAATAAAAAAGTTTGGAATATTTCGGTCCCTGGTCCACTTCCCGGAAAAAAAGTTTTCGCAAGTTTTAACAAAAGTAAAATACTACCTTTGTACCACATTTGAAGAAAATCGCACCATAAATAAAAAAGTTTGGAATATTTCGGTCCCTGGTCCACTTCCCCGAAAAAAGTTAACCTCAAATTTTAACAAAAGTAAAAGTCTACCTCTGTCCTAAATTTGAAGAAAATCGCACAATTAACAAAAAAGTTTGGAATATTTCGGTCCCTGGTCCACTTCCCGAAAAAAAAGTTTTCGCAAATTTTAACAAAAGTAAAATACTACCTTTGTACCAAATTTGAAGAAAATCGCACCATAAATAAAAAAGTTTGGAATATTTCGGTCCCTGGTCCACTTCCCCGAAAAAAGTCAACCTAAAATTTTAACAAAAGTAAAAGTCTACCTCTGTCCTAAATTTGAAGAAAATCGCACAATTAATAAAAAAGTTTGGAATATTTCGGTCCCTGGTCCACTTCCCGGAAAAAAGGTTACCGCAAATTTTAACAAAGTAAAAGACTACCTTTGTACCAAATTTGAAGAAAATCGTAGTACAGTGCACTCGCGAAAACTCGAACTAATGAAAACCAGCCCTGTCCGAGTTATCGAAATGTTCGAGTTTTCGAACGTTATGTATTTTTAATCGATATATGTATTCTTTTTAACAGTTTTTACACCCTGTCCAATTTTATGGTATTATTAATCAAAGAGATTCTCTGGTTTGATGTTTTGTAGTGCATTGCCAGTTTATTTAATAAAAAATGCTAGCAAATATGAATGTTGTTTACAAATTATGTATTAGAAAAAAAGCAGTGATTTTGGTTTGATGGTTCTTATTTTCTACCGCATTCAATACAGCCTTTTTTGCTAAACTCAAAACATTTAGTTTTCGTCCCATTATAACAAGCAAATAAATTTGATCCTAACCGCGCAAAATCCCGTGTATCACTGACAAATATCAATCAACTTAAAAGAAAAGTTCCGTAATTAGCACGAAACCTAGCCAGTGCGGCGCCTTAGAATGAAACAAAAGACTCACATAACGACAAAAATTTGAATATCGGCCGTTACAGCACTTGCAAAACGACAGTTTCTAACATGTTTTTCCATGTAAAAAAGAAAATAATTGTTCGAGTTTTAGAGTAGCTACATTTTGTTCGAGTTTTAAAGTAGTAAATGGAGAAAAAAAAATGTTCAAGTTTCCGAATGTTCGAGTTATCGTGTATTCGAGTTTTCGCGAGTGCACTGTATATAGATTATTGCCTACTGAAGAATTTACCTAATTCGAATATTGCTAAAATTTTGAAAAAAAGAGTATTGAAAAACGGGTTTCAAACATTTTCTTTTGCGGTGTTCGTTGGCATTTCAAAATTAGCGGTTAAATTAGCATAAAAAAGTGTTGAAAGGGTGTAAGTTTCTAAGCTTTAAAAAAAAGCATTTTATTTTATTTTACTTTATTTTATTTTACTTTACTTTTACTTCACTTTAGTTTTATTGAGAATTTATAAAAAAGCTTATTACATGACTACCACATTTTTTTCTTTTTTGAATTTTTACTTACATTATGATATTTTTATATTTTCTCCACACAATTAGTCGGTTATTTGTTAAAAATATTCACTTATATTGACTTGACACAGTTTATTTATTGGAAATTGACACAATTTGTAGTTTATTTATTTCAAATATATTCACTCATAAATGTAATGGAAATTGAATATCTGAATTTTTAAACGTTTTTCTTGGAAATGACACCAAATTTTTTGACATTTTTATTAAATTTTTACACTAAATTCTTTTTGACTAATTGTGTCAGGATGAATGGAAATTCAAAAGTTGATTTGATACCATATTGTAGGTAAATTTTAGGGTTTTAAGGCAATCACATTCTCACCGATAACTAAATTAACGTAAATTTATCGAAATATATCGAAGTAAAAATGAAACCCGGGACCATCCCCATTCGTTTGATACCCATATTGTAGGGTAATATTAAGGTTTTCGGGCAATCGCATTTTGACCGATAACTCAGTTATCGAACAATTTATCGAAATATATCTAACTACAAATGCAACCTGGGGCCATTCCCTTTCGTTTGACACCCATATTATAGAGCAAGTATCGAAATATATCGAAGCCAAAATGAAACCTGGGGCCCTCCCCTTTCGTTTGATACCCATATTATAGGGTAATGTTAATTTTTTTGGGCAATCACCGATAACTCAGTTATCGATAAATTTATCGAAATATATCGACGTCCAAATGTAACCTGGAGCTATCCCCTTTCGTTTGATACCCATATTGTAGGGCAATTTTAAGGTTTTTGTGCAATAACATTTTCACCGATAACTCAGTTATCGATAAATTTATCGAAATATATCGAAGCCCAAATGCAACCTGGGGCCCTCCCCTTTCGTTTGATTTCCATATTATAGGGTAATGTTAAGTTTTTTGGGCAATCGAATTTTGACCGATAACTTAGTTATCGATCAATTTATCGAAATATATCGAAGCCAAAATGAAACCTGGGGCCCTCCCTTTCGTTTGATACCCATATTATAGGGTAATGTTAAGTTTTTTGGGCAATCACCGATAACTCAGTTATCGATAAATTTATCGAAATATATCGACGTCCAAATGTAAATGTAAATGTAAAATGTACATGGGTCAATTTCAAAAAAAACGCAATTTTTGTGTCCCCGCACTTTACACTACTATTTTAGGTAAAAAACAAATTTAAAAAAAAAAACAAAAATGGGACAGTGATCACCGAGGAATATGTAACAAAAAAACATAATTCTCAAATTTGTATATTTGTTTTTTTGTTTATTCAGTATGGTGTTTTGTTTCTCCCTCTGACTCCTTTCATACAAAAGCATGTGTCCCCCGTTAGAATTTTTAGTAAACAAAATAAAATAAAATCAAGAAAAAAGTTACTGGGCAACATTTAATAACAGTTTTCAAATTACTGGGTATCTTTCTTTTGTTTTGATTTGATATAGTTGTCAAAAATTATTTGGCGTTGCAAAGAACAGTTGTCCCCACAATTTGCATTGAGCGTCACTTTTTTATAAATCAAGAAATATTAGCAGTTTTCAATTTTCATTTAAATAAAGTAAATAACGTAAGAAAGGTACAAACTTTAAATATTACAATAGTGAAAAAGCGAAAACAAAAACTATTAAAAAAAGTGTGGATTTGCGTAGTTTTTGTGAACACCATGGTAAGGGCGGGATAAAAATTCTTGAGCGTCACGCTAAAAGTGAATATATTAAATGTAAAAAATACATGTTTACATGTTCTCAACTCATTTTTTTATAATTTGTGAATTTGGGAAATAAATTGCCTACGGAAAAAACCAAAATAGGCAAACATTTCATGAGCATCACTTTTCATACATATTGCTTCATAGCTTAAAATGCTTAATTTTGATTTTATTTTTTAATTTTCAAGAGTAAAACACCAAAATTAACGGCGGCTGAAAGAGCACGGAAATATCGGGAGAAAATAAAGCTCGATAAAGCGCGTATGTGTATAAGTTTCTTCAAGAATTACTTCCTTTTTTAAAATTTTGTTAAAGACATCAAAGAATATGTACATGTTTAGTTTCGTATGAAAATTTTTGTTTTTTGAAGAATTTTTGTTTTCTTTTATTTACTTTTTGTAAAATATCTTGAGCGTCACACTTAGTTTTTTTTTCCTTAAAACGCTTATATTTACAGTTTTTTTAAATACATTGTTACAAGACTATTACTTTGCAAGTCTTTTTTTAACAAAAATTTACATATTTTCATCTTGATCGTCACAAAATATCTTAAGCGTCACACTCAGTTTTTATACCTAGTAGTGCTTCGCACACAAGGTATATTAACTTCATTCGCCTAACGGTAGTATGTAACGGCATAAACGAATCGAGATAGATATTGACTCATATATATCAAAATGTTCAGGAGGAAAAGAGAAATTGATTGAGCCATGTCCGTCCGTCCGTCCGTCCGTCTGTGAACACGATAACTTGAGTAAATCTTTAGATATCTCAATGAAATTTGGTATGTAGGTGCCTTTTCACTTATCTCCGAGCGCTATTGAAAATAGGCAAAATCGGTTAAAAGCCATGCCCTCTTTCCATATATATAATATTTTCGAAAATACAAAAGGAGTGATTATTCAGTACATAATACACCTATAAGGATAATATTTGGTGTGCACTTTAGCGTTAAGGCAACAAATACATTTTTGAAGAAATTTTTAAAAAGGGGCGTGGTACCGCCCACTTTTGATATAGTCAAGTTTGGAAATATTATTAATCATAAATCAAAAACCGCTCAAGATAGAAAAATAAAATTCAGCACACATATATATATTAATGTAGGCAATATTTCGAAAAAAAATTTACGAAATCGGGTTAGGTTCACGCCCAATTTTATACGAAAGATTTTGAAAAGGATCATAGATATATTGAATATGCTATAATTTTGCTTAAACTAGCTGTATATAATTTCTATTTCACCTCTGAAGTGTTCGTGGGCAAAATTTTTGGAAAATGGGCGTGGCCCCGCCCTTTTATGGGGGCTTATTCCACAAAACTTTCCATGCCATAACTCCGGTAAAAATTGACTTATTGAACCGATATTTAGAGAAAGTGTTCAACATATAAAGCTGACTCTTTGCTGTAAAAATAAACAAAATCGGTGAACGGACACGCCCACTATTTGAACACAGTTCTAAAAAATTTCTTCGTAAAATTAAAATCACGATATTTCCATAATTGTATAAGTTATATAAATAAGATTTTACACACATAATAAGCTTTTTAAGCAAAACTAAACTGTATAAAAATTTTGTGGATTTTGGTGAAGTAGGCGTGGCGCCGCCCACTTTACCTCTGAAGTGTTCGTGGGCAAAGAAAGTCGAAAGCACAACATTTTTGGAAAATGGGCGTGGCCCCGCCCTTTTATGGGGGATTATTCCACAAAACTTTCCATGCCGTAACTCCGGTAAAAATTGACTTATTGAAACGATATTTAGAGAAAGTGTTCAACATATAAAGCTAACTCTTTGCTGTAAAAATAAACAAAATCGGTGAACGGACACGCCCACTATTTGAACACAGTTCTAAAAAATTTCTTCGTAAAATTAAAATCGCGATATTTCCATAATTGTATAAGTTATATAAATAAGATTTTACACACATAATAAGCTTTTTAAGCAAAACTAAACTGTATAAAAATTTTGTGGATTTTGGTGATGTAGGCGTGGCGCCGCCCACTTTTTAGCATAAAAGCTCTGCTATTTTCAAAAGCGATTGTTTCGAATTTCAAGAATGTATTTCAATGAAATTTTGTGAGGTACTTCCCAATAGTATGTAGTATACTCCTGCCAAAAATTACGCAAATCTAATAACAAACAAGCAAGATTTACGGGCAAGTAGTTAACACCCTACTGCCTTTTTGAAGTTAACTTCTTAGGCGGCGATATGAAGTTTTTATTGAGAGTAAAATTGAGAAAATTGTATTGTAATAGATGATATAACGGGAACTATGCAACGGAAATAGAATATTGGTTGTTGTCTTTGAAATCCATCCTCACTACTGCTGCGTAGATGGCACTGAAAACGCCATATGACGCTAGATGGTGCACACCAACACACACACACGCTGTACATAATTGCCTTTGGTGCTGGTTAGATTAGTACAGTAATTATGTACATAGTTGATTTTTGTTGCTGCAATTGTCAACTCATTTGTTATTGTCATGCTTGTTGAGTATAATATGTTGAGTAAATAGCTATATTAAATGGACCTAAGGTGGCTTTATGTATGCGTCCAAACCACAACTGCATATCTTATAAATAAAAATGAATGTGTGTCTGTGTGTCTGTGTATCTGTGTGGCTGTGTGTCTGTGTGTCCTTTATGGGCGTCCAAAGTACTCAACCGATTTTTATGAAATTTTCACAGTATATTCTTGAGATCATGGGTTAAAGCATAGGCTATACTACACGCCCCCAGGCTATATAAAACTACAATTCTTCATAACTCTGAACATATTTGGTCTAAATTAATGATTTTTGGATATGTGTGTCCTTTGGTCAAGATTTATGTAATTTTGGAAAACGGGCGGTGCCACGCCCACATTTTTTGTGTTTTGTTTGTACTTCAATAATGTCCAAAGTTTATGGTCGATCTCTTTTAAACTTTCAAGATTGGTTCAGAAGATTGTTGTGTACGATTTAGGCTATATTCATTTTTGTAAAAGTAGGCGGTGCCACGCCCCCAGGTTATATAAAAATTAAATTCTTCATAGCTCTGAACATATTTGGTCTAAATTAATGATTTCTGGATATGTGTGTCCTTTGGTCAAGATTTATGTAATTTTGGAAAAGTGGGCGGTGCCACGCCCACATTTTTTGTGTTTTGTTTGTACTTCAATAATGTCCAAAGTTTATGGTCGATCTCTTTTAAACTTTCAAGATTGGTTAAGAAAATTGTTGTGCCACGCCCCCAGGCTATATAAAATTTAAATCATCATAACTTTGAATATTTTTGGTCTAAACTAATGGTTTTTGGATATGTGTGTCCCTTGGTCAAGAATTATATAATTTGGGAAATGTGGGCCGTGCCACGCCCACATTTTTTGTATTCAGTGCTTTGTTTGTACTTCAATAATGTCCAAAGTTTATAGTTGATCTGTTTTAAACTTTTCCAATACGTTAAAATCTTCGTTGGGTACGACATACATAGGCTACATTTGTAAATTCTTTGGAAAAGTGGGCAGTTCCAGGACCACAAGCTAAGTAATATTTCAATTCGTTATATCCCTGAATGTATTTGCTTTAGTGACATTTTAACGTTCTTAAATCTTAATCAAAGCACTTAATTTTTTTTGTTTGTTATTGCCGTTCATACATATCCAGAGTATTATATGTAGGTAGATATAGGATATAATTAAATAAGTACTAACTATACATCTGCTCAGCAGCGCATAATGGGTTTTGTCATACCCATTGAGTTCAAATGATCTGGTTTTTGAGTTGGACATTCAAAAAATTTATTTGTTTATACCAAAAAAGTTAAATCCATAAATATTGTATACCCTAAAGCACTGCAATAAATGAAATGTTAAAAGTTAAAGAAAAATATTTGAAAATGTATTTCTAGGGAAGTCAGTGGTCAGGCAGAACAACGTCTGCCGGGTCTGCTAGTAACATCTAAAAATCAATTAGTTTGGCCTAGGGTGTTCATCATCTTTATAGTTTTAAATAATTCTTCGGATTTTGTAAGAATTTAATTCAAGTACATTAGAACTGGAATGTCCCCCCAAATCAATAAAATTTAATCCTCAGACTCGGACGGCTTGATTTTATACCGGCGCATAAATTCGTTCTACCAGGCACGCAGAAAAAATGCGTGCGCGGATGCTATTTGACAAAAATTTCTATTCGCCCCCTTGAGATTGAGACATGCCTTAGGTCGAATTACATATTCCGTGAATGGATGAAATTGGTTCCATTCCATGGAATAAATCGAAATTAGGTAGGTAAGTTTGATAAAGTCGATAGAACTGATACCAATTATGCTCGTTCTTCAAATCCTTATAGGAGTGGTTTCATAATCCTCATATAACTCTGTTGAAATTTAGCGGCCTAGCATGAATACTTCCAGAGATATGCAACATGAAAAATCCCATTTGTATGTCAGGTGCCCGCACCTTTTCCCCTATCCCTCTTAATTCATCGATGGGTTTCTGTTCTAAAGTTGGTTATGATCGGTCAATCCGTTTAGAACGCAACTTAAGTTATGCATACATACACACATACAATATTTCAATCTTATACATTATATATCGACAGCCACACTGCAAAACCCTGTATGTTCAAAACCAAAAAGTTTTCAGGAGAGGGAAAAAACTGTAATAATTATAACGTATATATATGAGCGACGGCTATTACATTTCACCACTGGAAAGAAACGGGAAGTTGTAACCCGATTTTGACTGAATTTTAATGTGCGAAATATCACGATCTATGGGAAAGGCTCAGAACCTTATTTTTGGAAAAATAGTGACTTACGGGGTTTTGCAGTGTGGCTGTCGATATGTAGTAGAGGCAGACGTCCTGTCTAAATGCGAGCTCACTGTCCCCCCTTTTACAACTCTCCTTCCAATCTTTCTTCGCCTTCACTCTATCTCCCCCCTTTTTCTCTTCATTACCCGCTTTCCTTTTACCCCGCCCCTCTTCCTCTATATCCCATTCGTATTGGCCCCTGTTAATTTAGGCATAATTCTACCCACTTACCAAATTTGAAGCAAAACGCACAATGCATACGATATTTTTGAATGGATCGGTTCCCTGGTCCACTTCCCGGAAGTAAGAAATTGTGAATCTAAACAATTCTCGAATACACCTAATTCATATTTCATTATTTCTGAATTTAAGAAGTTAACTTCTTTCACGTGTACTGGCTACACGCGGTTTTTTTTTATACCTAGTAGTGCTTCGCACACAAGGTATATTAACTTCATTCGCCTAACGGTAGTATGTAACGGCATAAACGAATCGAGATAGATATTGACTTATGTATATCAAAATGTTCAGGAGGAAAAGAGAAATTGATTGAGCCATGTCCGTCCGTCCGTCCGTGTGTGAACACGATAACTTGAGTAAATCTTGAGATATCTCAATGAAATTTGGTATGTAGGTTCCTTTTCACTTATCTCCGAGCGCTATTGAAAATAGGCAAAATCGGTTAAAAGCCACGCCCTCTTTCTATATATATAATATTTTCGAAAATACAAAAGGAGTGATTATTCAGTACATAATACACCTATAAGGATAATATTTGGTGTGCACTTTAGCGTTAAGGCAACAAATACATTTTTGAAGAAATTTTTTAAAAGGGGCGTGGTACCGCCCACTTTTGATATAGTCAACTTTGGAAATATTATTAATCATAAATCAAAAACCGCTCAAGATAGAAAAATAAAATTCAGCACACATATACATATATATTTATACAGGCAATATTTCGAAAAAAATTAGCGAAATCGGGTTAGGTTCACGCCCAATTTTATACGAAAGATTTTGAAAAGGATCATAGATATATTGAATATGCTATAACTTTGCTTAAACTAGCTGTGTATAATTTCTATTTCACCTCTGAAGTGTTCGTGGGCAAAGAAAGTCGAAAGCACAAAATTTTTGGAAAATGGGCGTGGCCCAGCCCTTTTATGGGGGCTTATTCCACAAAACTTTCCATGCCATAACTCCGGTAAAAATTGACTTATTGAACCGATATTTAGAAAAAGTGTTCAACATATAAAGCTAACTCTTTGCTGTAAAAATAAACAAAATCGGTGAACGGACACGCCCACTATTTGAAAACAGTTCTAAAAAATTTCTTCGTAAAATTAAAATCACGATATTTCCATAACTGTATAAGTTATATAAATAAGATTTTACACACATAATAAGCTTTTTAAGCAAAACTAAACTGTATAAAAATTTTGTGGATTTTGGTGATGTAGGCGTGGCGCCGCCCACTTTTTAGCATAAAAGCTCTGCTATTTTCAAAAGCGATTGTATGGAATTTCAAGAATGTATTTCAATGAAATTTTGTGAAATACTTCCCAATAGTATGTAGTATACTCCTGCCAAAAATTACGCAAATCGAATAACAAACAAGCAAGATTTACGGGCAAGTAGTTAACACCCTACTGCCTTTTTTATACCTAGTAGAGCTTCGCACACAAGGTATATTAACTTCATTCGCCTAACGGTAGTATGTAACGGCATAAACGAATCGAGATAGATATTGACTTATGTATATCAAAATGTTCAGGAGGAAAAGAGAAATTGATTGAGCCATGTCCGTCCGTCCGTCTGTGAACACGATAACTTGAGTAAATCTTTAGATATCTCAATGAAATTTGGTATGTAGGTGCCTTTTCACTTATCTCCGAGCGCTATTGAAAATAGGCAAAATCGGTTAAAAGCCATGCCCTCTTTCTATATATATAATATTTTCGAAAATACAAAAGGAGTGATTATTCAGTACATAATACACCTATAAGGATAATATTTGGTGTGCACTTTAGCGTTAAGGCAACAACCACATTTTTGAAGAAATTTTTAAAAAGGGGCGTGGTACCGCCCACTTTTGATATAGTCAAGTTTGGAAATATTATTAATCATAAATCAGAAACCGCTCAAGATAGAAAAATAAAATTCAGCACACATATATATTAATACAGGCAATATTTCGAAAAAAAATTAGCGAAATCGGGTTAGGTTCACGCCTAATTTTATACGAAAGATTTTGAAAAGGATCATAGATGTATTGAATATGCTATAACTTTGCTTAAACTAGCTGTATATAATTTCTATTTCACCTCTGAAGTGTTCGTGGGCAAAGAAAGTCGAAAGCACAAAATTTTTGGAATATGGGCGTGGCCCCGCCCTTTTATGGGGGCTTATTCCACAAAACTTTCCATGCCATAACTCCGGTAAAAATTGACTTATTGAACCGATATTTAGAGAAAGTGTTCAACATATAAAGCTAACTCTTTGCTGTAAAAATAAACAAAATCGGTGAACGGACACGCCCACTATTTGAACACAGTTCTAAAACATTTCTTCGTAAAATTAAAATCACGATATTTCCATAATTGTATAAGTTATATAAATAAGATTTTACACACATAATAAGCTTTTTAAGCAAAACTAAACTGTATAAAAATTTCGTGGATTTTGGTGAAGTAGGCGTGGCGCCGCCCACTTTTTAGCATAAAAGCTCTGCTATTTTCAAAAGCGATTGTTTCGAATTTCAAGAATGTATTTCAATGAAATTTTGTGAGGTACTTCCCAATAGTATGTAGTATACTCCTGCCAAAAATTACGCAAATCTAATAACAAACAAGCAAGATTTACGGGCAAGTAGTTAACACCCTACTGCCTTTTTTATACCTAGTAGTGCTTCGCACACAAGGTATATTAACTTCATTCGCCTAACGGTAGTATGTAACGGCATAAACGAATCGAGATAGATATTTACTTATGTATATCAAAATGTTCAGGAGGAAAAGAGAAATTGATTGAGCCATGTCCGTCCGTCCGTCCGTGTGTGAACACGATAACTTGAGTAAATCTTGAGATATCTCAATGAAATTTGGTATGTAGGTTCCTTTTCACTTATCTCCGAGCGCTATTGAAAATAGGCAAAATCGGTTAAAAGCCACGCCCTCTTTCTATATATATAATATTTTCGAAAATACAAAAGGAGTGATTATTCAGTACATAATACACCTATAAGGATAATATTTGGTGTGCACTTTAGCGTTAAGGCAACAAATACATTTTTGAAGAAATTTTTTAAAAGGGGCGTGGTACCCCCCACTTTTGATATAGTCAACTTTGGAAATATTATTAATCATAAATCAAAAACCGCTCAAGATAGAAAAATAAAATTCAGCACACATATATATATTAATACAGGCAATATTTCGAAAAAAAATTAGCGAAATCGGGTTAGGTTCACGCCCAATTTTATACGAAAGATTTTGAAAAGGATCATAGATATATTGAATATGCTATAACTTTGCTTAAACTAGCTGTATATAATTTCTATTTCACCTCTGAAGTGTTCGTAGGCAAAGAAAGTCGAAAGCACAAAATTTTTGGAAAATGGGCGTGGCCCCGCCCTTTTATGGGGGCTTATTCCACAAAACTTTCCATGCCATAACTCCGGTAAAAATTGACTTATTGAACCGATATTTAGAAAAAGTGTTCAACATATAAAGCTAGCTCTTTGCTGTAAAAATAAACAAAATCGGTGAACGGACACGCCCACTATTTGAAAACAGTTCTAAAAAATTTCTTCGTAAAATTAAAATCACGATATTTCCATAATTGTATAAGTTATATAAATAAGATTTTACACACATAATAAGCTTTTTAAGCAAAACTAAACTGTATAAAAATTTTGTGGATTTTGGTGATGTAGGCGTGGCGCCGCCCACTTTTTAGCATAAAAGCTCTGCTATTTTCAAAAGCGATTGCTTGGAATTTCAAGAATGTATTTCAATGAAATTTTGTGAAATACTTCCCAATAGTATGTAGTATACTCCTGCCAAAAATTACGCAAATCGAATAACAAACAAGCAAGATTTACGGGCAAGTAGTTAACACCCTACTGCCTTTTTTATACCTAGTAGTGCTTCGCACACAAGGTATATTAACTTCATTCGCCTAACGGTAGTATGTAACGGCATAAACGAATCGAGATAGATATTGACTTATGTATATCAAAATGTTCAGGAGGAAAAGAGAAATTGATTGAGCCATGTCCGTCCGTCCGTCTGTGAACACGATAACTTGAGTAAATCTTTAGATATCTCAATGAAATTTGGTATGTAGGTGCCTTTTCACTTATCTCCGAGCGCTATTGAAAATAGGCAAAATCGGTTAAAAGCCATGCCCTCTTTCTATATATATAATATTTTCGAAAATACAAAAGGAGGGATTATTCAGTACATAATACACCTATAAGGATAATATTTGGTGTGCACTTTAGCGTTAAGGCAACAACCACATTTTTGAAGAAATTTTTAAAAAGGGGCGTGGTACCGCCCACTTTTGATATAGTCAAGTTTGGAAATATTATTAATCATAAATCAGAAACCGCTCAAGATAGAAAAATAAAATTCAGCACACATATATATTAATACAGGCAATATTTCGAAAAAAAATTAGCGAAATCGGGTTAGATTCACGCCTAATTTTATACGAAAGATTTTGAAAAGGATCATAGATGTATTGAATATGCTATAACTTTGCTTAAACTAGCTGTATATAATTTCTATTTCACCTCTGAAGTGTTCGTGGGCAAAGAAAGTCGAAAGCACAAAATTTTTGGAAAATGGGCGTGGCCCCGCCCTTTTATGGGGGCTTATTCCACAAAACTTTCCATGCCATAACTCCGGTAAAAATTGACTTATTGAACCGATATTTAGAGAAAGTGTTCAACATATAAAGCTAACTCTTTGCTGTAAAAATAAACAAAATCGGTGAACGGACACGCCCACTATTTGAACACAGTTCTAAAACATTTCTTCGTAAAATTAAAATCACGATATTTCCATAATTGTATAAGTTATATAAATAAGATTTTACACACATAATAAGCTTTTTAAGCAAAACTAAACTGTATAAAAATTTTGTGGATTTTGGTGAAGTAGGCGTGGCGCCGCCCACTTTACCTCTGAAGTGTTCGTGGGCAAAGAAAGTCGAAAGCACAACATTTTTGGAAAATGGGCGTGGCCCCGCCCTTTTATGGGGGATTATTCCACAAAACTTTCCATGCCGTAACTCCGGTAAAAATTGACTTATTGAAACGATATTTAGAGAAAGTGTTCAACATATAAAGCTAATTCTTTGCTGTAAAAATAAACAAAATCGGTGAACGGACACGCCCACTATTTGAACACAGTTCTAAAAAATTTCTTCGTAAAATTAAAATCGCGATATTTCCATAATTGTATAAGTTATATAAATAAGATTTTACACACATAATAAGCTTTTTAAGCAAAACTAAACTGTATAAAAATTTTGTGGATTTTGGTGATGTAGGCGTGGCGCCGCCCACTTTTTAGCATAAAAGCTCTGCTATTTTCAAAAGCGATTGTTTCGAATTTCAAGAATGTATTTCAATGAAATTTTGTGAGGTACTTCCCAATAGTATGTAGTATACTCCTGCCAAAAATTACGCAAATCTAATAACAAACAAGCAAGATTTACGGGCAAGTAGTTAACACCCTACTGCCTTTTTTATACCTAGTAGTGCTTCGCACACAAGGTATATTAACTTCATTCGCCTAACGGTAGTATGTAACGGCATAAACGAATCGAGATAGATATTGACTTATGTATATCAAAATGTTCAGGAGGAAAAGAGAAATTGATTGAGCCATGTCCGTCCGTCCGTCCGTGTGTGAACACGATAACTTGAGTAAATCTTGAGATATCTCAATGAAATTTGGTATGTAGGTTCCTATTCACTTATCTCCGAGCGCTATTGAAAATAGGCAAAATCGGTTAAAAGCCACGCCCTCTTTCTATATATATAATATTTTCGAAAATACAAAAGGAGTGATTATTCAGTACATAATACACCTATAAGGATAATATTTGGTGTGCACTTTAGCGTTAAGGCAACAAATACATTTTTGAAGAAATTTTTTAAAAGGGGCGTGGTACCGCCCACTTTTGATATAGTCAACTTTGGAAATATTATTAATCATAAATCAAAAACCGCTCAAGATAGAAAAATAAAATTCAGCACACATATATATATTAATACAGGCAATATTTCGAAAAAAAATTAGCGAAATCGGGTTAGGTTCACGCCCAATTTTATACGAAAGATTTTGAAAAGGATCATAGATATATTGAATATGCTATAACTTTGCTTAAACTAGCTGTATATAATTTCTATTTCACCTCTGAAGTGTTCGTAGGCAAAGAAAGTCGAAAGCACAAAATTTTTGGAAAATGGGCGTGGCCCCGCCCTTTTATGGGGGCTTATTCCACAAAACTTTCCATGCCATAACTCCGGTAAAAATTGACTTATTGAACCGATATTTAGAAAAAGTGTTCAACATATAAAGCTAACTCTTTGCTGTAAAAATAAACAAAATCGGTGAACGGACACGCCCACTATTTGAAAACAGTTCTAAAAAATTTCTTCGTAAAATTAAAATCACGATATTTCCATAATTGTATAAGTTATATAAATAAGATTTTACACACATAATAAGCTTTTTAAGCAAAACTAAACTGTATAAAAATTTTGAGGATTTTGGTGATGTAGGCGTGGCGCCGCCCACTTTTTAGCATAAAAGCTCTGCTATTTTCAAAAGCGATTGTTTGGAATTTCAAGAATGTATTTCAATGAAATTTTGTGAAATACTTCCCAATAGTATGTAGTATACTCCTGCCAAAAATTACGCAAATCGAATAACAAACAAGCAAGATTTACGGGCAAGTAGTTAACACCCTACTGCCTTTTTTATACCTAGTAGTGCTTCGCACACAAGGTATATTAACTTCATTCGCCTAACGGTAGTATGTAACGGCATAAACGAATCGAGATAGATATTGACTTATGTATATCAAAATGTTCAGGAGGAAAAGAGAAATTGATTGAGCCATGTCCGTCCGTCCGTCTGTGAACACGATAACTTGAGTAAATCTTTAGATATCTCAATGAAATTTGGTATGTAGGTGCCTTTTCACTTATCTCCGAGCGCTATTGAAAATAGGCAAAATCGGTTAAAAGCCATGCCCTCTTTCTATATATATAATATTTTCGAAAATACAAAAGGAGTGATTATTCAGTACATAATACACCTATAAGGATAATATTTGGTGTGCACTTTAGCGTTAAGGCAACAACCACATTTTTGAAGAAATTTTTAAAAAGGGGCGTGGTACCGCCCACTTTTGATATAGTCAAGTTTGGAAATATTATTAATCATAAATCAGAAACCGCTCAAGATAGAAAAATAAAATTCAGCACACATATATATTAATACAGGCAATATTTCGAAAAAAAATTAGCAAAATCGGGTTAGGTTCACGCCTAATTTTATACGAAAGATTTTGAAAAGGATCATAGATATATTGAATATGCTATAACTTTGCTTAAACTAGCTGTATATAATTTCTATTTCACCTCTGAAGTGTTCGTGGGCAAAGAAAGTCGAAAGCACAAAATTTTTGGAAAATGGGCGTGGCCCCGCCCTTTTATGGGGGCTTATTCCACAAAACTTTCCATGCCATAACTCCGGTAAAAATTGACTTATTGAACCGATATTTAGAGAAAGTGTTCAACATATAAAGCTAACTCTTTGCTGTAAAAATAAACAAAATCGGTGAACGGACACGCCCACTATTTGAACACAGTTCTAAAAAATTTCTTCGTAAAATTAAAATCACGATATTTCCATAATTGTATAAGTTATATAAATAAGATTTTACACACATAATAAGCTTTTTAAGCAAAACTAAACTGTATAAAAATTTCGTGGATTTTGGTGAAGTAGGCGTGGCGCCGCCCACTTTTTAGCATTAAAGCTCTGCTAATTTCAAAAGCGATTGCTTGGAATTTCAAGAATGTATTTCAATGAAATTTTGTGAGATACTTCCCAAAAGTATGTAGTATACTCCTGGTAAAAATTACGCAAATCGAATAACAAACAAGCAAGATTTACGGGCAAGTAGTTAACACCCTACTGCCTTTTTATACCTAGTAGTGCTTCGCACACAAGGTATATTAACTTCATTCGCCTAACGGTAGTATGTAACGGCATAAACGAATCGAGATAGATATTGACTTATGTATATCAAAATGTTCAGGAGGAAAAGAGAAATTGATTGAGCCATGTCCGTCCGTCCGTCCGTCCGTCCGTCTGTGAACACGATAACTTGAGTAAATCTTGAGATATCTCAATGAAATTTGGAATGTAGGTTCCTTTTCACTTATCTCCGAGCGCTATTGAAAATAGGCAAAATCGGTTAAAAGCCACGCCCTCTTTCTATATATATAATATTTTCGAAAATACAAAAGGAGTGATTATTCAGTACATAATACACCTATAAGGATAATATTTGGTGTGCACTTTAGCGTTAAGGCAACAAATACATTTTTGAAGAAATTTTTAAAAAGGGGCGTGGTACCGCCCACTTTTGATATAGTCAAGTTTGGAAATATTATTAATCATAAATCAGAAACCGCTCAAGATAGAAAAATAAAATTCAGCACACATATATATATTAATACAGGCAATATTTCGAAAAAATTTAGCGAAATCGGGTTAGGTTCACGCCCAATTTTATACGAAAGATTTTGAAAAGGATCATAGATATATTGAATATGCTATAACTTTGCTTAAACTAGCTGTGTATAATTTCTATTTCACCTCTGAAGTGTTCGTGGGCAAAGAAAGTCGAAAGCACAACATTTTTGGAAAATGGGCGTGGCCCAGCCCTTTTATGGGGGCTTATTCCACAAAACTTTCCATGCCATAACTCCGGTAAAAATTTACTTATTGAACCGATATTTAGAGAAAGTGTTCAACATATAAAGCTAACTCTTTGCTGTAAAAATAAACAAAGCCGGTGAACGGACACGCCCACTATTTGAACACAGTTCTAAAAAATTTCTTCGTAAAATTAAAATCACGATATTTCCATAATTGTATAAGTTATATAAATAAGATTTTACACACATAATAAGCTTTTTAAGCAAAACTAAACTGTATAAAAATTTTGTGGATTCTGGTGAAGTAGGCGTGGCGCCGCCCACTTTTTAGCATAAAAGCTCTGCTAATTTCAAAAGCGATTGCTTGGAATTTCAAAAATGTATTTCAATGAAATTTTGTGAGATACTTCCCAATAGTATGTAGTATACTCCTGCCAAAAATTACGCAAATCGAATAACAAACAAGCAAGATTTACGGGCAAGTAGTTAACACCCTACTGCCTTTTTTATACCTAGTAGTGCTTCGCACACAAGGTATATTAACTTCATTCGCCTAACGGTAGTATGTAACGGCATAAACGAATCGAGATATATATTGACTTATGTATATCAAAATGTTCAGGAGGAAAAGAGAAATTGATTGAGCCATGTCCGTCCGTCCGTCCGTCCGTCTGTGAACACGATAACTTGAGTAAATCTTTAGATATCTCAATGAAATTTGGTATGTAGGTGCCTTTTCACTTATCTCCGAGCGCTATTGAAAATAGGCAAAATCGGTTAAAAGCCATGCCCTCTTTCTATATATATAATATTTTCGAAAATACAAAAGGAGTGATTATTCAGTACATAATACACCTATAAGGATAATATTTGGTGTGCACTTTAGCGTTAAGGCAACAAATACATTTTTGAAGAAATTTTTAAAAAGGGGCGTGGTACCGCCCACTTTTGATATAGTCAAGTTTGGAAATATTATTAATCATAAATCAGAAACCGCTCAAGATAGAAAAATAAAATTCAGCACACATATATATATTAATACAGGCAATATTTCGAAAAAATTTAGCGAAATCGGGTTAGGTTCACGCCCAATTTTATACGAAAGATTTTGAAAAGGATCATAGATATATTGAATATGCTATAACTTTGCTTAAACTAGCTGTATATAATTTCTATTTCACCTCTGAAGTGTTCGTGGGCAAAGAAAGTCGAAAGCACAAAATTTTTGGAAAATGGGCGTGGCCCCGCCCTTTTATGGGGGCTTATTCCACAAAACTTTCCATGCCATAACTCCGGTAAAAATTGACTTATTGAACCGATATTTGGAGAAAGTGTTCAATATATAAAGCTAACTCTTTGCTGTAAAAATAAACAAAATCGGTGAACGGACACGCCCACTATTTGAAAACAGTTCTAAAAAATTTCTTCGTAAAATTAAAATCACGATATTTCCATAATTCTATAAGTTATATAAATAAGATTTTACGCACATAATAAGCTTTTTAAGCAAAACTAAACTGTATAAAAATTTCGTGGATTTTGGTGAAGTAGGCGTGGCGCCGCCCACTTTTTAGCATTAAAGCTCTGCTAATTTCAAAAGCGATTGCTTGGAATTTCAAGAATGCATTTCAATAAAATTTTGTGAGATACTTCCCAATAGTATGTAGTATGTGTGTATGTATATGGCGCGATATACAACAGTTATATCATCAACCTCCTAGGAGATTTTTGCGCCGAGCTTCTCTTCCAATTTGTGGTGTGCCGCTTTGAAATTTTACCTACAAATTGGCGGGACCTACGGTTTTTCGCCGACTCCGAACGGCATCTACAAAGCAGATGAATTTTTGCTGAGAAGCCTTTCATGGCAGAAATACACTCGGAGAGTTTTTGCCAAACCACTGCCGAGGGGCGACCTCGTTTTGAAAAAACTTTTTCAAACCACTTTTTGATGTAACCTGTACCAGGGCTCGAACCCGGACCTTTGGTGTGGTAGGCCGACAACACTACCTCCACACCACGGTGGCCGCCAATGTATGTAGTATACTCCTGCCAAAAATTACGCAAATCGAATAACAACCAAGCAAGATTTACGGGCAAGTATTTAACACCCTACTGCCTTTTTATACGTAGTAGTGCTTCGCACACAAGGTATATTAACTTCATTCGCCTAACGGTAGTATGTAACGGCATAAACGAATCGAGATAGATATTGACTTATGTATATCAAAATGTTCAGGAGGAAAAGAGAAATTGATTGAGCCATGTCCGTCCGTCCGTCCGTCCGTCCGTCTGTGAACACGATAACTTGAGTAAATCTTTAGATATCTCAATGAAATTTGGTATGTAGGTGCCTTTTCACTTATCTCCGAGCGCTATTGAAAATAGGCAAAATCGGTTAAAAGCCATGCCCTCTTTCTATATATATAATATTTTCGAAAATACAAAATAAGTGATTATTCAGTACATAATACACCTATAAGGATAATATTTGGTGTGCACTTTAGCGTTAAGGCAACAAATACATTTTTGAAGAAATTTTTAAAAAGGGGCGTGGTACCGCTCACTTTTGATATAGTCAAGTTTGGAAATATTATTAATCATAAATCAAAAACCGCTCAAGATAGAAAAATAAAATTCAGCACACATATATATATTAATACAGGCAATATTTCGAAAAAAATTAGCGAATTCGGGTTAGGTTCACGCCCAATTTCATACGAAAGAATGAAAAGGATCATAGATATATTGAATATGCTATAACTTTGCTTAAACTAGCTGTATATAATTTCTATTTCACCTCTGAAGTGTTCGTGGGCAAAGAAAGTCGAAAGCACAACATTTTTGGAAAATGGGCGTGGCCCCGCCCTTTTATGGGGGATTATTCCACAAAACTTTCCATGCCGTAACTCCGGTAAAAATTGACTTATTGAAACGATATTTAGAGAAAGTGTTCAACATATAAAGCTAACTTTTTGCTGTAAAAATAAACAAAATCGGTGAACGGACACGCCCACTATTTGAACACAGTTCTAAAAAATTTCTTCGTAAAATTAAAATCACGATATTTCCATAATTGTATAAGTTATATAAATAAGATTTTACACACATAATAAGCTTTTTAAGCAAAACTAAACTGTATAAAAATTTCGTGGATTTTGGTGAAGTAGGCGTGGCGCCGCCCACTTTTTAGCATTAAAGCTCTGCTAATTTCAAAAGCGATTGCTTGGAATTTCAAGAATGTATTTCAATGAAATTTTGTGAGATACTTCCCAATAGTATGTAGTATACTCCTGCCAAAAATTACGCAAATCGAATAACAAACAAGCAAGATTTACGGGCAAGTATTTAACACCCTACTGCCTTTTTATACCTAGTAGTGCTTCGCACACAAGGTATATTAACTTCATTCGCCTAACGGTAGTATGTAACGGCATAAACGAATCGAGATAGATATTGACTTATGTATATCAAAATGTTCAGGAGGAAAAGAGAAATTGATTGAGCCATGTCCGTCCGTCCGTCCGTCCGTCCGTCTATGAACACGATAACTTGAGTAGATCTTGAGATATCTCAATGAAATTTGGAATGTAGGTTCCTTTTCACTTATCTCCGCGCGCTATTGAAAATAGGCAAAATAGGTTAAAAGCCACGCCCTCTTTCTATATATATAATATTTTCGAAAATACAAAAGGAGTGATTATTCAGTACATAATACACCTATAAGGATAATATTTGGTGTGCACTTTAGCGTTAAGGCAACAAATACATTTTTGAAGAAATTTTTAAAAAGGGGCGTGGTACCGCCCACTTTTGATATAGTCAAGTTTGGAAATATTATTAATCATAAATCAGAAACCGCTCAAGATAGAATAATAAAATTCAGCACACATATACATATATATTTATACAGGCAATATTTCGAAAAAAATTAGCGAAATCGGGTTAGGTTCACGCCCAATTTTATACGAAAGATTTTGAAAAGGATCATAGATATATTGAATATGCTATAACTTTGCTTAAACTAGCTGTATATAATTTCTATTTCACCTCTGAAGTGTTCGTGGGCAAAGAAAGTCGAAAGCACAAAATTTTTGGAAAATGGGCGTGGCCCAGCCCTTTTATGGGGGCTTATTCCACAAAACTTTCCATGCCATAACTCCGGTAAAAATTGACTTATTGAACCGATATTTAGAGAAAGTGTTCAACGTATAAAGCTTACTCTTTGCTGTAAAAATAAACAAAGCCGGTGAACGGACACGCCCACTATTTGAACACAGTTCTAAAAAATTTCTTCGTAAAATTAAAATCACGATATTTCCATAATTGTATAAGTTATATAAATAAGATTTTACACACATAATAAGCTTTTTAAGCAAAACTAAACTGTATAAAAATTTTGTGGATTTTGGTGAAGTAGGCGTGGCGCCGCCCACTAATTAGCATAAAAGCTCTGCTAATTTCAAAAGCGATTGCTTGGAATTTCAAGAATGTATTTCAATGAAATTTTGTGAGATACTTCCCAATAGTATGTAGTATACTCCTGCCAAAAATTACGCAAATCGAATAACAAACAAGCAAGATTTACGGGCAAGTAGTTAACACCCTACTGACTGCCTTTTTATACCTAGTAGTGCTTCGCACACAAGGTATATTAACTTCATTCGCCTAACGGTAGTATGTAACGGCATAAACGAATCGAGATAGATATTGACTTATATATATCAAAATGTTCAGGAGGAAAAGAGAAATTGATTGAGCCATGTCCGTCCGTCCGTCCGTCCGTCTGTGAACACGATAACTTGAGTAAATCTTTAGATATCTCAATGAAATTTGGTATGTAGGTGCCTTTTCACTTATCTCCGAGCGCTATTGAAAATAGGCAAAATCGGTTAAAAGCCATGCCCTCTTTCTATATATATAATATTTTCGAAAATACAAAAGGAGTGATTATTCAGTACATAATACACCTATAAGGATAATATTTGGTGTGCACTTTAGCGTTAAGGCAACAACCACATTTTTGAAGAAATTTTTAAAAAGGGGCGTGGTACCGCCCACTTTTGATATAGTCAAGTTTGGAAATATTATTAATCATAAATCAGAAACCGCTCAAGATAGAAATAAAATTCAGCACACATATATATATTAATACAGGAAATATTTCGAAAAAAAATTAGCGAAATCGGGTTAGGTTCACGCCCAATTTTATACGAAAGATTTTGAAAAGGATCATAGATATATTGAATATGCTATAACTTTGCTTAAACTAGCTGTATATAATTTCTATTTCACCTCTGAAGTGTTCGTGGGCAAAGAAAGTCGAAAGCACAAAATTTTTGGAAAATGGGCGTGGCCCCGCCCTTTTATGGGGGCTTATTACACAAAACTTTCCATGCCATAACTCCGGTAAAAATTGACATATTGAACCGATATTTAGAGAAAGTGTTCAATATATAAAGCTAACTCTTTGCTGTAAAAATAAACAAAATCTGTGAACGGACACGCCCACTATTTGAACACAGTTCTAAAAAATTTCTTCGTAAAATTAAAATCACGATATTTCCATAATTCTATAAGTTATATAAATAAGATCTTACACACATAATAAGCTTTTTAAGCAAAACTAAACTGTATAAAAATTTCGTGGATTTTGGTGAAGTAGGCGTGGCGCCGCCCACTTTTTAGCATTAAAGCTCTGCTAATTTCAAAAGCGATTGCTTGGAATTTCAAGAATGTATTTCAATGAAATTTTGTGAGATACTTCCCAATAGTATGTACTTAGTATACTCCTGCCAAAAATTACGCAAATCGAATAACAAACAGGCAAGATTTACGGGCAAGTAGTTAACACCCTACTGCCTTTTTATACCTAGTAGTGCTTCGCACACAAGGTATATTAACTTCATTCGCCTAACGGTAGTATGTAACGGCATAAACGAATCGAGATAGATATTGACTTATGTATATCAAAATGTTCAGGAGGAAAAGAGAAATTGATTGAGCCATGTCCGTCCGTCCGTCCGTCCGTCCGTCTGTGAACACGATAACTTGAGTAAATCTTGAGATATCTCAATGAAATTTGGAATGTAGGTTCCTTTTCACTTATCTCCGCGCGCTATTGAAAATAGGCAAAATCGGTTAAAAGCCACGCCCTCTTTCTATATATATAATATTTTCGAAAATACAAAAGGAGTGATTATTCAGTACATAATACACCTATAAGGATAATATTTGGTGTGCACTTTAGCGTTAAGGCCACAAATACATTTTTGAAGAAATTTTTAAAAAGGGGCGTGGTACCGCCCACTTTTGATATAGTCAAGTTTGGAAATATTATTAATCATAAATCAGAAACCGCTCAAGATAGAAAAATAAAATTCAGCACACATATACATATATATTTATACAGGCAATATTTCGAAAAAAATTAGCGAAATCGGGTTAGGTTCACGCCCAATTTTATACGAAAGATTTTGAAAAGGATCATAGATATATTGAATATGCTATAACTTTGCTTAAACTAGCTGTGTATAATTTCTATTTCACCTCTGAAGTGTTCGTGGGCAAAGAAAGTCGAAAGCACAAAATTTTTGGAAAATGGGCGTGGCCCAGCCCTTTTATGGGGGCTTATTCCACAAAACTTTCCATGCCATAACTCCGGTAAAAATTGACTTATTGAACCGATATTTAGAGAAAGTGTTCAACATATAAAGCTTACTCTTTGCTGTAAAAATAAACAAAGCCGGTGAACGGACACGCCCACTATTTGAACACAGTTCTAAAAAATTTCTTCGTAAAATTAAAATCACGATATTTCCATAATTGTATAAGTTATATAAATAAGATTTTACACACATAATAAGCTTTTTAAGCAAAACTAAACTGTATAAAAATTTTGTGGATTTTGGTGAAGTAGGCGTGGCGCCGCCCACTTTTTAGCATAAAAGCTCTGCTAATTTCAAAAGCGATTGCTTGGAATTTCAAGAATGTATTTCAATGAAATTTTGTGAGATACTTCCCAATAGTATGTAGTATACTCCTGCCAAAAATTACGCAAATCGAATAACAAACAAGCAAGATTTACGGGCAAGTAGTTAACACCCTACTGCCTTTTTATACCTAGTAGTGCTTCGCACACAAGGTATATTAACTTCATTCGCCTAACGGTAGTATGTAACGGCATAAACGAATCGAGATAGATATTGACTTATATATATCAAAATGTTCAGGAGGAAAAGAGAAATTGATTGAGCCATGTCCGTCCGTCCGTCCGTCCGTCTGTGAACACGATAACTTGAGTAAATCTTTAGATATCTCAATGAAATTTGGTATGTAGGTGCCTTTTCACTTATCTCCGAGCGCTATTGAAAATAGGCAAAATCGGTTAAAAGCCATGCCCTCTTTCTATATATATAATATTTTCGAAAATACAAAAGGAGTGATTATTCAGTACATAATACACCTATAAGGATAATATTTGGTGTGCACTTTAGCGTTAAGGCAACAACCACATTTTTGAAGAAATTTTTAAAAAGGGGCGTGGTACCGCCCACTTTTGATATAGTCAAGTTTGGAAATATTATTAATCATAAATCAGAAACCGCTCAAGATAGAAATAAAATTCAGCACACATATATATATTAATACAGGAAATATTTCGAAAAAAAATTAGCGAAATCGGGTTAGGTTCACGCCCAATTTTATACGAAAGATTTTGAAAAGGATCATAGATATATTGAATATGCTATAACTTTGCTTAAACTAGCTGTATATAATTTCTATTTCACCTCTGAAGTGTTCGTGGGCAAAGAAAGTCGAAAGCACAAAATTTTTGGAAAATGGGCGTGGCCCCGCCCTTTTATGGGGGCTTATTACACAAAACTTTCCATGCCATAACTCCGGTAAAAATTGACATATTGAACCGATATTTAGAGAAAGTGTTCAATATATAAAGCTAACTCTTTGCTGTAAAAATAAACAAAATCTGTGAACGGACACGCCCACTATTTGAACACAGTTCTAAAAAATTTCTTCGTAAAATTAAAATCACGATATTTCCATAATTCTATAAGTTATATAAATAAGATCTTACACACATAATAAGCTTTTTAAGCAAAACTAAACTGTATAAAAATTTCGTGGATTTTGGTGAAGTAGGCGTGGCGCCGCCCACTTTTTAGCATTAAAGCTCTGCTAATTTCAAAAGCGATTGCTTGGAATTTCAAGAATGTATTTCAATGAAATTTTGTGAGATACTTCCCAATAGTATGTACTTAGTATACTCCTGCCAAAAATTACGCAAATCGAATAACAAACAGGCAAGATTTACGGGCAAGTAGTTAACACCCTACTGCCTTTTTATACCTAGTAGTGCTTCGCACACAAGGTATATTAACTTCATTCGCCTAACGGTAGTATGTAACGGCATAAACGAATCGAGATAGATATTGACTTATGTATATCAAAATGTTCAGGAGGAAAAGAGAAATTGATTGAGCCATGTCCGTCCGTCCGTCCGTCCGTCCGTCTGTGAACACGATAACTTGAGTAAATCTTGAGATATCTCAATGAAATTTGGAATGTAGGTTCCTTTTCACTTATCTCCGCGCGCTATTGAAAATAGGCAAAATCGGTTAAAAGCCACGCCCTCTTTCTATATATATAATATTTTCGAAAATACAAAAGGAGTGATTATTCAGTACATAATACACCTATAAGGATAATATTTGGTGTGCACTTTAGCGTTAAGGCCACAAATACATTTTTGAAGAAATTTTTAAAAAGGGGCGTGGTACCGCCCACTTTTGATATAGTCAAGTTTGGAAATATTATTAATCATAAATCAGAAACCGCTCAAGATAGAAAAATAAAATTCAGCACACATATACATATATATTTATACAGGCAATATTTCGAAAAAAATTAGCGAAATCGGGTTAGGTTCACGCCCAATTTTATACGAAAGATTTTGAAAAGGATCATAGATATATTGAATATGCTATAACTTTGCTTAAACTAGCTGTGTATAATTTCTATTTCACCTCTGAAGTGTTCGTGGGCAAAGAAAGTCGAAAGCACAAAATTTTTGGAAAATGGGCGTGGCCCAGCCCTTTTATGGGGGCTTATTCCACAAAACTTTCCAAAAAATTTCTTCGTAAAATTAAAATCACGATATTTCCATAATTGTATAAGTTATATAAATAAGATTTTACACACATAATAAGCTTTTTAAGCAAAACTAAACTGTATAAAAATTTTGTGGATTTTGGTGAAGTAGGCGTGGCGCCGCCCACTTTTTAGCATAAAAGCTCTGCTAATTTCAAAAGCGATTGCTTGGAATTTCAAGAATGTATTTCAATGAAATTTTGTGAGATACTTCCCAATAGTATGTAGTATACTCCTGCCAAAAATTACGCAAATCGAATAACAAACAAGCAAGATTTACGGGCAAGTAGTTAACACCCTACTGCCTTTTTATACCTAGTAGTGCTTCGCACACAAGGTATATTAACTTCATTCGCCTAACGGTAGTATGTAACGGCATAAACGAATCGAGATAGATATTGACTTATATATATCAAAATGTTCAGGAGGAAAAGAGAAATTGATTGAGCCATGTTCGTCCGTCCGTCCGTCCGTCTGTGAACACGATAACTTGAGAAAATCTTTAGATATCTCAATGAAATTTGGTATGTAGGTGCCTTTTCACTTATCTCCGAGCGCTATTGAAAATAGGCAAAATCGGTTAAAAGCCATGCCCTCTTTCTATATATATAATATTTTCGAAAATACAAAAGGAGTGATTATTCAGTACATAATACACCTATAAGGATAATATTTGGTGTGCACTTTAGCGTTAAGGCAACAAATACATTTTTGAAGAAATTTTTAAAAAGGGGCGTGGTACTGCCCACTTTTGATATAGTCAAGTTTGGAAATATTATTAATCATAAATCAAAAACCGCTCAAGATAGAAAAATAAAATTCAGCACACATATATATATTAATACAGGCAATATTTCGAAAAAAATTAGCGAAATCGGGTTAGGTTCACGCCCAATTTTATACGAAAGATTTTGAAAAGGATCATAGATATATTGAATATGCTATAACTTTGCTTAAACTAGCTGTATATAATTTCTATTTCACCTCTGAAGTGTTCGTGGGCAAAGAAAGTCGAAAGCACAACATCTTTGGAAAATGGGCGTGGCCCCGCCCTTTTATGGGGGATTATTCCACAAAACTTTCCATGCCGTAACTCCGGTAAAAATTGACTAATTGAAACGATATTTAGAGAAAGTGTTCAACATATAAAGCTAACTCTTTGCTGTAAAAATAAACAAAATCGGTGAACGGACACGCCCACTATTTGAACACAGTTCTAAAAAATTTCTTCGTAAAATTAAAATCGCGATATTTCCATAATTGTATAAGTTATATAAATAAGATTTTACACACATAATAAGCTTTTTAAGCAAAACTAAACAGTATAAAAATTTTGTGGATTTTGGTGATGTAGGCGTGGCGCCGCCCACTTTTTAGCATAAAAGCTCTGCTATTTTCAAAAGCGATTGTTTGGAATTTCAAAAATGTATTTCAATGAAATTTTGTGAAATACTTCCCAATAGTATGTAGTATACTCCTGCCAAAAATTACGCAAATCGAATAACAAACAAGCAAGATTTACGGACAAGTAGTTAGCACCCTACTGCCTTTTTTATACCTAGTAGTGCTTCGCACACAAGGTATATTAACTTCATTCGCCTAACGGTAGTATGTAACGGCATAAACGAATCGAGATAGATATTGACTTATGTATATCAAAATGTTCAGGAGGAAAAGAGAAATTGATTGAGCCATGTCCGTCCGTCCGTCCGTCCGTCCGTCTGTGAACACGATAACTTGAGTAAATCTTTAGATATCTCAATGAAATTTGGTATGTAGGTGCCTTTTCACTTATCTCCGAGCGCTATTGAAAATAGGCAAAATCGGTTAAAAGCCATGCCCTCTTTCTATATATATAATATTTTCGAAAATACAAAAGGAGTGATTATTCAGTACATAATACACCTATAAGGATAATATTTGGTGTGCACTTTAGCGTTAAGGCAACAACCACATTTTTGAAGAAATTTTTAAAAAGGGGCGTGGTACCGCCCACTTTTGATATAGTCAAGTTTGGAAATATTATTAATCATAAATCAGAAACCGCTCAAGATAGAAATAAAATTCAGCACACATATATATATTAATACAGGAAATATTTCGAAAAAAAATTAGCGAAATCGGGTTAGGTTCACGCCCAATTTTATACGAAAGATTTTGAAAAGGATCATAGATATATTGAATATGCTATAACTTAGCTTAAACTAGCTGTATATAATTTCTATTTCACCTCTGAAGTGTTCGTGGGCAAAGAAAGTCGAAAGCACAACATTTTTGGAAAATGGGCGTGGCCCAGCCCTTTTATGGGGGCTTATTCCACAAAACTTTCCATGCCATAACTCCGGTAAAAATTGAGTTATTGAACCGATATTTAGAGAAAGTGTTCAACATATAAAGCTAACTCTTTGCTCACTATTTGAACACAGTTCTAAAAAATTTCTGCGTAAAATTAAAATCACGATATTTCCATAATTGTATAAGTTATATAAATAAGATTTTACACACATAATAAGCTTTTTAAGCAAAACTAAACTGTATAAAAATTTTGTGGATTTTGGTGAAGTAGGCGTGGCGCCGCCCACTTTTTAGCATAAAAGCTCTGCTAATTTCAAAAGCGATTGCTTGGAATTTCAAGAATGTATTTCAATGAAATTTTGTGAGATACTTCCCAATAGTATGTAGTATACTCCTGCCAAAAATTACGCAAATCGAATAACAAACAAGCAAGATTTACGGGCAAGTAGTTAACACCCTACTGCCTTTTTATACCTAGTAGTGCTTCGCACACAAGGTATATTAACTTCATTCGCCTAACGGTAGTATGTAACGGCATAAACGAATCGAGATATATATTGACTTATATATATCAAAATGTTCAGGAGGAAAAGAGAAATTGATTGAGCCATGTCCGTCCGTCCGTCCGTCCGTCTGTGAACACGATAACTTGAGTAAATCTTTAGATATCTCAATGAAATTTGGTATGTAGGTGCCTTTTCACTTATCTCCGAGCGCTATTGAAAATAGGCAAAACCGGTTAAAAGCCATGCCCTCTTTCTATATATATAATATTTTCGAAAATACAAAAGGAGTGATTATTCAGTACATAATACACCTATAAGGATAATATTTGGTGTGCACTTTAGCGTTAAGGCAACAAATACATTTTTGAAGAAATTTTTTAAAAGGGGCGTGGTACCGCCCACTTTTGATATAGTCAAGTTTGGAAATATTATTAATCATAAATCAGAAACCGCTCAAGATAGAAAAATAAAATTCAGCACACATATACATATATATTTATACAGGCAATATTGCGAAAAAAATTAGCGAAATCGGGTTAGGTTCACGCCCAATTTTATACGAAAGATTTTGAAAAGGATCATAGATATATTGAATATGCTATAACTTTGCTTAAACTAGCTGTGTATAATTTCTATTTCACCTCTGAAGTGTTCGTGGGCAAAGAAAGTCGAAAGCACAAAATTTTTGGAAAATGGGCGCCCAGCCCTTTTATGGGGGCTTATTCCACAAAACTTTCCATGCCATAACTCCGGTAAAAATTGACTTATTGAACCCATATTTAGAGAAAGTGTTCAACATATAAAGCTTACTCTTTGCTGTAAAAATAAACAAAGCCGGTGAACGGACACGCCCACTAATTGAACACAGTTCTAAAAAATTTCTTCGTAAAATTAAAATCACGATATTTCCATAATTCTATAAGTTATATAAATAAGATTTTACACACATAATAAGCTTTTTAAGCAAAACTAAACTGTATAAAAATTTTGTGGATTTTGGTGAAGTAGGCGTGGCGCCGCCCATTTTTTAGCATAAAAGCTCTGCTAATTTCAAAAGCGATTGCTTGGAATTTCAAGAATGTATTTCAATGAAATTTTGTGAGATACTTCCCAATAGTATGTAGTATACTCCTGCCAAAAATTACGCAAATCGAATAACAAACAAGCAAGATTTACGGGCAAGTAGTTAACACCCTACTGCCTTTTTATACCTAGTAGTGCTTCGCACACAAGGTATATTAACTTCATTCGCCTAACGGTAGTATGTAACGGCATAAACGAATCGAGATAGATATTGACTTATATATATCAAAATGTTCAGGAGGAATAGAGAAATTGATTGAGCCATGTCCGTCCGTCCGTCCGTCCGTCTGTGAACACGATAACTTGAGTAAATCTTTAGATATCTCAATGAAATTTGGTATGTAGGTGCCTTTTCACTTATCTCCGAGCGCTATTGAAAATAGGCAAAATCGGTTAAAAGCCATGCCCTCTTTCTATATATATAATATTTTCGAAAATACAAAAGGAGTGATTATTCAGTACATAATACACCTATAAGGATAATATTTGGTGTGCACTTTAGCGTTAAGGCAAAAAATACATTTTTGAAGAAATTTTTAAAAAGGGGCGTGGTACCGCCCACTTTTGATATAGTCAAGTTTGGAAATATTATTAATCATAAATCAAAAACCGCTCAAGATAGAAAAATAAAATTCAGCACACATATATATATTAATACAGGCAATATTTCGAAAAAAAATTAGCGAAATCGGGTTAGGTTCACGCCCAATTTTATACGAAAGATTTTGAAAAGGATCATAGATATATTGAATATGCTATAACTTTGCTTAAACTAGCTGTATATAATTTCTATTTCATCTCTGAAGTGTTCGTGGGCAAAGAAAGTCGAAAGCACAACATCTTTGGAAAATGGGCGTGGCCCCGCCCTTTTATGGGGGATTATTCCACAAAACTTTCCATGCCGTAACTCCGGTAAAAAATGACTAATTGAAACGATATTTAGAGAAAGTGTTCAACATATAAAGCTAACTCTTTGCTGTAAAAATAAACAAAATCGGTGAACGGACACGCCCACTATTTGAACACAGTTCTGAAAAATTTCTTCGTAAAATTAAGATCGCGATATTTCCATAATTGTATAAGTTATATAAATAAGATTTTACACACATAATAAGCTTTTTAAGCAAAACTAAACAGTATAAAAATTTTGTGGATTTTGGTGATGTAGGCGTGGCGCCGCCCACTTTTTAGCATAAAAGCTCTGCTATTTTCAAAAGCGATTGTTTAGAATTTCAAGAATGTATTTCAATGAAATTTTGTGAGATACTTCCCAATAGTATGTAGTATACTCCTGCCAAAAATTACGCACATCGAATAACAAACAAGCAAGATTTACGGGCAAGTAGTTAACACCCTACTGCCTTTTTTATACCTAGTAGTGCTTCGCACACAAGGTATATTAACTTCATTCGCCTAACGGTAGTATGTAACGGCATAAACGAATCGAGATAGATATTGACTTATGTATATCAAAATGTTCAGGAGGAAAAGAGAAATTGATTGAGCCATGTCCGTCCGTCCGTCCGTCCGTCTGTGAACACGATAACTTGAGTAAATCTTGAGATATCTCAATGAAATTTGGTATGTAGGTTCCTTTTCACTTATCTCCGAGCGCTTTTGAAAATAGGCAAAATCGGTTAAAAGCCACGCCCTCTTTCTATATATATAATATTTTCGAAAATACAAAAGGAGTGATTATTCAGTACATAATACACCTATAAGGATAATATTTGGTGTGCACTTTAGCGTTAAGGCAACAAATACATTTTTGAAGAAATTTTTAAAAAGGGGCGTGGTACCGCCCACTTTTGATATAGTCAAGTTTGGAAATATTATTAATCATAAATCAGAAACCGCTCAAGATAGAAAAATAAAATTCAGCACACATATATATATTAATACAGGCAATATTTCGAAAAAAAATTAGCGAAATCGGGTTAGGTTCACGCCCAATTTTATACGAAAGATTTTGAAAAGGATCATAGATATATTGAATATGCTATAACTTTGCGTAAACTAGCTGTATATAATTTCTATTTCACCTCTGAAGTGTTCGTGGGCAAAGAAAGTCGAAAGCACAAAATTTTTGGAAAATGGGCGTGGGCCCGCCCTTTTATGGGGGCTTATTCCACAAAACTTTCCATGCCATAACTCCGGTAAAAATTTACCTATTGAACCGATATTTAGAGAAAGTGTTCAACATATAAAGCTAACTCTTTGCTTTAAAAATAAACAAAATCGGTGAACGGACACGCCCACTATTTGAACACAGTTCTAAAAAATTTCTTCGTAAAATTAAAATCACGATATTTCCATAATTGTATAAGTTATATAAATAAGATTTTACACACATAATAAGCTTTTTAAGCAAAACTAAACTGTATAAAAATTTTGTGGATTTTGGTGATGTAGGCGTGGCGCCGCCCACTTTTTAGCATAAAAGCTCTGCTATTTTCAAAAGCGATTGTATGGAATTTCAAGAATGTATTTCAATGAAATTTTGTGAGATACTTCCCAATAGTATGTAGTATACTCCTGCCTTACGCAAATCGAATAACAAACAAGCAAGATTTACGGGCAAGTAGTTAACACCCTACTGCCTTTTTATACCTAGTAGTGCTTCGCACACAAGGTATATTAACTTCATTCGCCTAACGGTAGTATGTAACGGCATAAACGAATCGAGATAGATATTGACTTATATATATCAAAATGTTCAGGAGGAAAAGAGAAATTGATTGAGCCATGTCCGTCCGTCCGTCTGTGAACACGATAACTTGAGTAAATCTTTAGATATCTCAATGAAATTTGGTATGTAGGTGCCTTTTCACTTATCTCCGAGCGCTATTGAAAATAGGCAAAATCGGTTAAAAGCCATGCCCTCTTTCTATATATATAATATTTTCGAAAATACAAAAGGAGTGATTATTCAGTACATAATACACCTATAAGGATAATATTTGGTGTGCACTTTAGCGTTAAGGCTGACACCGGGCCGCCTCAGAGATTAACGGTGGCCTTACCGCAGTAAGGTGCGCTGCTGCGGCGGACGAAGTCTTTCCCCTTTCAAAACTTTAGACCACTGAGCTCGCCTCGTCGGGCAGGTGGCCGTACGACCAAGATGATGAACTCAACACCAAAACAAAAAAATCAAACAAAACAGGATGGAAGAGAGGAGATGAAGGACGGACGGAAGGGAGGGGACGAAAGGCTCGGATAGCAGTGCGGAGTCAGTGAGCTCAGTGCGGGAGCGAGAGCTGCTGAAAACCCCGACAATGGAGGAAAAGAGAGCGCGCAATAGAGAGGGGAAGAGAGCCCTATCGCAATACCGAGCAGCGCTTAAAATTATTCAACGCTTGGGGGCCGTGGTCGAACTCACCGACCGGGAAAGCGAGCGTTTGGCATGGGCACGTGAGGCAGTTGCTGCAGGCCGAAAACATTTCGACAGGCCGGACTACGCCGCTAGTAGTTCTCGATACCGCAACAGTATCGAGGAAAAACAACTTAGCGGTAGTAAGAAGCGGCAGCGTTCGGCCGAGGGTGAGACGTCTGACCTCAAGCGGCGGAAGGATGACCTCAGGCCATCCACCTCCAGGGCTGCGAGAAGGACTACAATTCATGACGGGGCAGGGAGTAGCCGTTATAGCCAGGCTGTCAGCTCAAAGCCGACAACAACTGGAGAGGCAAAACCGGGGAAAAGCTATAGTCAGGTAGTCGGCGAAAAACCGACAACATCTGAGGCGGCGAAAGCAAGGCCAAGAGGAGGGAAAGATGAGACTCCGGCCTCAAGGACCAGCGATGTGGCAAAGCAGCACCTTACGGTGGCGTTGCTTGACCGCACCGATCCCTATGGACAGATGTCCACTGACAAGTGGCGAACTGTGGAGAGGGAGCTGCTTAGCGCCATCATAAAAATGATGCGGGATGAGCCGAGTAAGCCAGCTTTGATGCAGCAGGCTGGTACAATGGGGTAAAGCTCATCAAATGTAACGACGCTGCAACGTTGATATGGCTAAAGGGAGTGGTACCAAACCTCCAAAAGCAAAATAGTGCCAAGTTTGAAGTGGTGGAAAGAGCACTGATCCCGTCGATACCGAAAGCAAAGGTATGGATCCCGAGTGTGGTGAAGTCGGACGATGCGCTGAGCTTGCTGCAGCGCCAGAACCCGAATATACCGACTCGGGACTGGAAGATACTTCACGTATCTAGGCCCACGGAGGAGGGCCAGTGCTATTTCCTCCAAATCAACAAAGAGGCGGAGGACTTGTTGTACCCAGAGTTCGGGAAGATGTCTTGGGGCGTTGGAAGTGTTTTCCTACGCCTCAGGAAAAGAAATCCGAAAGACGGTAACCACAACACGATCGAAGCAGGGGAAGTCGAGAAGGAACTAGAGAGCCTGAGGATCGTGGAAGGCGATGGAGGGACGAAGGTGATGGAGGTGGAGGGGGACAATAACATTGATGATGTTAAGAGTCCTTCAGATAAACCTACATCACAGTAAAGTAGCTTCGAGCGAGCTTCTCCTGGCGCTAGGGGAGAAGTCGTTCGATGTGGCGCTAGTCCAGGAGCCATGGCTCTCTGCCGGAGGAAGGGTATCTGGACTTAACGCACCTGGCTTCAAGACGTATCACGCTAACGTGGAAGGTAGGATTAGAGCAGCTGTTATGGTAAGTAAAACACTTAACTCATATTTGTTGTCTAATTTCAGTACTGAAGACCTTGCGGTAGTTGCGATAGAACGAGGAACGGGGGACGCTCTTGTAATAGCATCCTGCTACATGGCGCACGATGCTGACGCTCCCCCGCGTGAGTTAGAGATGCTGGAGACAGGCTACTGGCGCGTAGGGCGGAACAACGTCATTGGCGCGGATGCGAATGCACACCACCATGTGTGGGGGGTGTGAGGACATTAACGAACGGGGTGAGTCGCTCTTTTGTTTCTTACTCCAAAGTAGTTTACAAGTAGTTAATAGAGGGAATACTCCCACATACGTGGGACCAACGTCCAAAAACGTGTTAGATATCACTCTTTGTTCGGAACCAAGTACAGCCATATCCGACTGGAGGGTCCTAAACAGACCCTCCTTCTCTGACCATGCGTACATTGGTTATAACATAGCTCTAAGTACAGTTAAAGGGGGGGAACTCTTTAGAAATCCCAAAACAACAAATTGGACCCGTTTTCAAGGGTATCTGAAATCAAAGCTTCGGCAACCGGAGACTATTAGTAATGTTGAGGATCTGGAGAAATCCACAGAAATCCTAACAACGACACTAACAAAAGCATATAAATTAGCCTGCCCCCTAAGGAAACCCAGAAACAAAACGAAACCACCATGGTGGAGTAAAGAGCTGGGTGCCCTAAGGAGACAGACTAGAGACTTATTTAAGCTGGCAAAGCTAGCGGATTCAGCTGAGTGCTGGGACGAGTACAGGGATCTTCTAAAGATGTACAAAAAAGAAATTCGTATAGCAAAAAGAATCTCTTGGCAAAAGTTCTGTGGTGATATGGAAAGTTCCAATGAGACTGCGAGATTGAGAAAGGTTCAGGGCCTTATTAAAAAGGAAAATGGGGAATGGGCGCGTAATAGTGCAGAATCCCTCGAATCACTCATCAATGCTCACTTCCCATCAGAAGAATGCATTGACGAACAAATAAATAGCATAGGCTCACCAATACAGGAGCGTGCTACTGAAGGACTGATAACACTTTCCAGAATCAAGTGGGCAATAAACTCGTTTTCCAAGTTTAAGTCGCCAGGCCCAGATGGGATCTTCCCCGCCATGCTCCAAATGGCCGGAAAGAGAACCATAGAATGGCTTAGTGTAATATTCGAAAGCAGCATAAGGCTGAAGCACGTACCGGAGGTATGGAGAACTGCCCGTGTGGTGTTCATACCGAAGGCAGGCAAGAGCAGCCACATGTACACTGGAGACTACAGGCCAATTAGTCTGACGTCATTTTTACTAAAAACCTTCGAGAGGTTAATAGACACTCACATTAAATTAAATGTGAAGGAGGATTTAATTTCCAATACCCAACACGCATACACCAAGGGCAGGTCTGTGGACACAGCTCTGCATAGGGTCGTTATGCACATAGAGAAAGCCCTAGAACATGGGGAATTTGCAATAGGTGTCTTCCTAGACATAGCAGGAGCTTTTAACAACCTTTCAAAGCGAGCCATAATGGACGGACTACGACACATTCAGGTGGATCCCGCCTTGGAAAATTGGATCGGCTGCATGCTGGGGTGCAGGAAGATCCCTTCCAGTTGGGGCGGCCACGAAACCACAAGAGTAGTACATAGAGGCACCCCGCAGGGTGGAGTACTATCGCCGCTGCTGTGGAACCTTGCCCTTAACAAACTGCTCAAGCAGTTCGAAGGGGGGCCAGCAAAACTGACAGCATATGCAGATGACGTCTCAGTCATAATAAGCGGGAAATGTCTATCGACGCTCAGCTCGCTGATGAACCAGACGCTTAAGGTCATCCATGACTGTGCCTGCGAGGTTGGGCTGAGCACAAATGCTGATAAGACAGACCTAATATTATTTACCAGAAAATACAAAGTACCAAGTTGGGTGAAGCCAAAATTAGGAGATGTGGTATTAGAACCGAAGGTTAGTACCAAATATTTAGGTATTATACTGGATAGCAAGTTGAGTTGGAAGCTCAATGTACAAGAACGGTCGAAAAAGGCCTCAGCAGCCCTGTATATCTGTAAAAAGATGCTGGGCTGCACTTGGGGTCTCTCGTCTGCCTTGTCTTATTGGGTTTTCAACGCGATTGTTAGACCAATTTTATTCCATGGGGTCCTGGTTTGGTGGACCGCCTTAACGAAGAAAACGTATATGAAGTCAATAGAGAGAGTGTATAGGATATCTATGATTAGCTTAACGGATGCGCTAAAAACCACACCCACAGCCGCGTTACACGCCATTTTGCATATACCGCCCGCAAACATAACGGCGAAGAACATAGCGTTAACAACTGCCAACAGGCTATATGCCACGGGGCAGTTTGAGTGCAGAGCATTTGGCCACAGTAGTATAGCGTCTTCCTTGACAAGACTTGTAGACTACACGGTCCCTTGCCTGCGCTTCGAAGAGGTTCTGGAAGCCACTATAGAGGCGGAGGGCTGGAGGAGAGGTGCAGAAATGACGGAAAACACGGTACACATATATACAGATGGTTCCAAAATGATGGAAGGAGTAGGAGCCGCAGTGTACTGCAATGACCTGGGGATCACTAAATCATTGAAATTGCCAGATCATTGCCATATATTCCAGGCAGAAGTCATAGCCATTAAAGTGGGAGCAGAAATAGCTGTAGAAAGTCTAGCGCTCGGAGAGCGGGTGAATTTTTACGTCCACAGTCAGGCCGCTATCAAGGCCATTACCTCAAATAGTAGCGCTTCCTTGAGCGTACTAGAATTCAAAAGAAGTCTTGAAAAACTTAGTGTAGAACACAGAGTACACATCTTTTGGACCCCAGGTCACAAAGGTATAGAGGGAAACGAGAAAGCTGATGAGCTGGCAAAGAGTGGAGTGGCACTAGATGCGAGTGGCACTAGATGCGAGCAACAGTATTGACGTACCCATTCCACTAAGGGAATTAAAGCGAAGATGCGATTTACACATGGTTAAACAAGCAGATAAGGCATGGAAAGAAGTGCAAGGCTGTAAAATCTCCAAAATCCTGTGTAGATCGTACGACATAAAACTTACAAAAACAATTGTATCCCTCAAAAGGGGTGACTGTAGACTGCTAATTGGTATCCTTACAGGGCACTGCCTTCTGGCAGGCCATGCCCACAAGATGGGTCTTGTTTCCGACAGCATGTGTAGGAAATGCAAAGCGGAGACGGAAACTGTGGAGCATGTCATGTGCACATGCCCCGCTCTATCCAGACTGCGGCTTCAAACATTTGGAAAGGGGCAATTGCCCAACCTAGCTTCACTGATAGAAATAGGCCCAAGTAGGCTTCTGATTTTTGCGAAGAAAACATTACTGTTTTGCAAAATAGACACTGAAGTGTGAAATGTATAACAAGAGGTCGTCAAAGTTTTTCTGGTAACACTACGGACGCTATGCGTCTATGTGAGGCCACTGCGTTGGCCTGCCAGCACAACCTAACCTAACCTAGCGTTAAGGCAACAAATACATATTTGAAGAAATTTTTAAAAAGGGGTGTGGTACCGCCCACTTTTGATATAGTCAAGTTTGGAAATATTATTAATCATAAATCAAAAACCGCTCAAGATAGAAAAATAAAATTCAGCACACATATATATATTAATACAGGCAATATTTCGAAAAAAAATTAGCGAAATCGGGTTAGGTTCACGCAAAATTTCATACGAAACATTTTGAAAAGGATCATAGATATATTGAATATGCCATAACTTTGCTTAAACTAGCTGTATATAATTTCTATTTCACCTCTGAAGTGTTCGTGGGCAAAGAAAGTCGAAAGCACAACATTTTTGTGAACACGATAACTTGAGTAAATCTTTAGATATCTCAATGAAATTTGGTATGTAGGTGCCTTTTCACTTATCTCCGAGCGCTATTGAAAATAGGCAAAATCGGTTAAAAGCCATGCCCTCTTTCTATATATCTGTGGTCGTAAGCAATAATCGCCTAAGTCGACTTAAGAACGAAATGAGTTATGTATACTACCATATTCAACTAATCAAACTTTATATTTACGCGAAATCCCTATAATCCTAACTTGTTTTGTTATTTAGATATTAATAAAGTTATTATGGCTTAACTCGCTAGGTAGCCCTATCACATTTACTATACGAGCCAAAGTATACTTAAGAAAATTTTCAGATACAATATTGTATTTATTAAAATGACCTATATTAACTTAAGTTTTTTTGCACATTGCATTTTTGTAGTTTGCCACAAATAATAAAGTTGTTATAAGAGCCAACGTAAAGATAAGATTTTATTGATAATTGCGTTTGTAAATTTAAATGTACTTAATTCAATATATGCCACGTAAAAAGCAAAATATTCCTTTACAATAAAAACCTTAGTCAACATAGTCATTACTATCCGATATTTTACGTTTGTAAAAAGCACTTTTATTTCTTTTTTATAAATATCTCTTAAACAGAGGCAAGTTGCATTACAATTTTTAACCAAAGCATTCTGCCTACAAAGATCTTCGATGTTCGATATAATTGTTTCCATATCTCCTTTCAGAATTTTTCAAAAACGCTTCTTTATATAAAAAGCTATTTATCTCGGAAGTATACTTTTCGACTTAGGCGATTATTGCTTATGACCACAGATATATAATATTTTCGAAAATACAAAAGGAGTGATTATTCAGTACATAATACATCTATAAGGATAATATTTGGTGTGCACTTTAGCGTTAAGGCAACAAATACATTTTTGAAGAAATTTTTAAAAAGGGGCGTGGTACCGCCCACTTTTGATATAGTCAAGTTTGGAAATATTATTAATCATAAATCAAAAACCGCTCAAGATAGAAAAATTAAATTCAGCACACATATATATATTAATACAGGCAATATTTCGAAAAAAAATTAGCGAAATCGGGTTAGGTTCACGCCCAATTTCATACGAAAGATTTTGAAAAGGATCATAGATATATTGAATATGCTATAACTTTGCTTAAACTAGCTGTATATAATTTCTATTTCACCTCTGAAGTGTTCGTGGGCAAAGAAAGTCGAAAGCACAAAATTTTTGGAAAATGGGCGTGGCCCCGCCCTTTTATGGGGGATTATTCTACAAAACTTTCCATGCCGTAACTCCGGTAAAAATTGACTTATTGAAACGATATTTAGAGAAAGTGTTCAACATATAAAGCTAACTCTTTGCTGTAAAAATAAACAAAATCGGTGAACGGACACGCCCACTATTTGAACACAGTTATAAACAATTTCTTCGTAAAATTAAAATCGCGATATTTCCGTAATTGTATAAGTTATATAAATAAGATTTTACACACATAATAAGCTTTTTAAGCAAAACTAAACTGTATAAAAATTTTGTGGATTTTGGTGATGTAGGCGTGGCGCCGCTCACTTTTTAGCATAAAAGCTCTGCTATTTTCAAAAGCGATTGTTTGGAATTTCAAGAATGTATTTCAATGAAATGTTGTGAGATCCCAATAAACAATGAAGTAAGCTAGTTTATTAAACAATGTTTTCCAAGCGTAAAAAGTAAATGTTTTCCAAACGAGTTTGTAACAAAAAAATTTCACAAACGTTTATATATGTTTTTCCAATGCTGTGGTAGCCTTGAAGAAATAACTTGAGGTGAACTCTCAGCGAGGTGAAAAATTTCCCAGTTTTCAAAAATAATGTTTGAAATTGTATATGCTTCATTTATATTGATTTTGTTATATGGGCATCGTGGTGTGACGGTAGTGCAGCTGGCCTACCACACAGAAGGACCTAGGTTCGAACCCCTGTACAGGCAACATGAAAAATTATTTGAAAAGGTTTTTTATAACGGGTGTCATGAAAGGCTTCTCAGAAAAAATGCACAAATTTGCCTTGCAGATGTAGACTGCATAAAAAATTGCACGCAGCACACCAAAAATTGGCCCTTTATATCCTCTTGCACCAAATAAGAATTTATTAAAAAAAAACAAAAAAATTAAGGAAATGGTCGGGATTCGAACTCGCAACCTTCGGAGCAAAATCCCACAACATATTCGTTAGGCTATTGGTCCGTTTTCACCGTTGTCGCCCAAATTGGAGTTTTATCAATCAGTTTTCAACAAACCCTTACTATACATTGAATAAAAATGTTTATTAAACATTGTTTTCCGAGCATCAATTCCAATTGATTAAAAAGGGACCACTTTCGTTGAGTGTACAATGTTTTCCAAACGTTTTCCAATGATTATAGTAAACGTTTTCCAAGCTAAAAGATTACAAAAGTAAGTTTATTGTAAGCTTATAGTAAGCGTATTTTGCTTATTGGGATACTTCCCAATAGTATGTAGTATACTCCTGCCAAAAATTACGCAAATCGAATAACAAACAAGCAAGATTTACGGGCAAGAAGTTAACACCCTACTGCCTTTTTTATACCTAGTAGTGCTTCGCACACAAGGTATATTAACTTCATTCGCCTAACGGTAGTATGTAACGGCATAAACGAATCGAGATAGATATTGACTTATGCATATCAAAATGTTCAGGAGGAAAAGAGAAATTGATTGAGCCATGTCCGTCCGTCCGTCCGTCCGTCCGTCTGTGAACACGATAACTTGAGTAAATCTTGAGATATCTCAATGAAATTTGGTATGTAGGTTCCTTTTCACTTATCTCCGAGCGCTATTGAAAATAGGCAAAATCGGTTAAAAGCCACGCCCTCTTTCTATATATATAATATTTTCGAAAATACAAAAGGAGTGATTATTTAGTACATAATACACCTATAAGGATAATATTTGGTGTGCACTTTAGCGTTAAGGCAACAAATAAATTTTTGAAGAAATTTTTAAAAAGGGGCGTGGTACCGCCCACTTTTGATATAGTCAAGTTTGGAAATATTATTAATCATAAATCAGAAACCGCTCAAGATAGAAAAATAAAATTCAGCACACATATATATATTAATACAGGCAATATTTCGAAAAAAAGTTAGCGAAATCGGGTTAGGTTCACGCCCAATTTTATACGAAAGATTTTGAAAAGGATTATAGATATATTGAATATGCTATAACTTTGCTTAAACTAGCTGTATATAATTTCTATTTCACCTCTGAAGTGTTCGTGGGCAAAGAAAGTCGAAAGCACAAAATTTTTGGAAAATGGGCGTGGCCCCGCCTTTTTATGGGGGCTTATTCCACAAAACTTTCCATGCCATAACTCCGGTAAAAATTGACTTATTGAACCGATATTTAGAGAAAGTGTTCAACATATAAAGCTAACTCTTTGCTGTAAAAATAAACAAAATCGGTGAACGGACACGCCCACTATTTGAACACAGTTCTAAAAAATTTCTTCGTAAAATTAAAATCACGATATTTCCATAATTGTATAAGTTATATAAATAAGATTTTACACACATAATAAGCTTTTTAAGCAAAACTAAACTGTATACAAATTTTGGGGATTTGGTGAAGTAGGCGTAGCGCCGCCCACTTTTTAGCATAAAAGCTCTGCTAATTTCAAAAGCGATTGCTTGGAATTTCAAGAATGTATTTCAATGAAGTTTTGTGAGATACTTCCCAATAGTATGTAGTATACTCCTGCCAAAAATTACGCAAATCGAATAACAAACAAGCAAGATTTACGGGCAAGTAGTTAACACCCTACTGCCTTTTTATACCTAGTAGTGCTTCGCACACAAGGTATATTAACTTCATTCGCCTAACGGTAGTATGTAACGGCATAAACGAATCGAGATATGTAGATATTGACTTATATATATCAAAATGTTCAGGAGGAAAAGAGAAATTGATTGAGCCATGTCCGTCCGTCCGTCCGTCCGTCTGTGAACACGATAACTTGAGTAAATCTTTAGATATCTCAATGAAATTTGGTATGTAGGTGCCTTTTCACTTATCTCCGAGCGCTATTGAAAATAGGCAAAATCGGTAAAAAGCCATGCCCTCTTTCTATATATATAATATTTTCGAAAATACAAAAGGAGTGATTATTCAGTACATAATACACCTATAAGGATAATATTTGGTGTGCACTTTAGCGTTAAGGCAACAAATACATTTTTGAAGAAATTTTTGAAAAGGGGCGTGGTACCGCCCACTTTTGATATAGTCAAGTTTGGAAATATTATTAATCATAAATCAAAAACCGCTCAAGATAGTAAAATAAAATTCAGCACACATATATATATTAATACAGGCAATATTTCGAAAAAAAATTAGCGAAATCGGGTTAGGTTCACGCCCAATTTCATACGAAAGATTTTGAAAAGGATCATAGATATATTGAATATGCTATAACTTTGCTTAAACTAGCTGTATATAATTTCTATTTCACCTCTGAAGTGTTCGTGGGCAAAGAAAGTCGAAAGCACAACATTTTTGGAAAATGGGCGTGGCCCCGCCCTTTTATGGGGGATTATTCCACAAAACTTTCCATGCCGTAACTCCGGTAAAAATTGACTTATTGAAACGATATTTAGAGAAAGTGTTCAACATATAAAGCTAACTCTTTGCTGTAAAAATAAACAAAATCGGTGAACGGACACGCCCACAATTTGAACACAGTTCTAAAAAATTTCTTCGTAAAATTAAAATCGCGATATTTCCATAATTGTATAAGTTATATAAATAAGATTTTACACACATAATAAGCTTTTTAAGCAAAACTAAACTGTATAAAAATTTTGTGGATTTTGGTGATGTAGGCATGGCGCCGCCCACTTTATAGCATAAAAGCTCTGCTATTTTCAAAAGCGATTGTTTGGAATTTCAAGAATGTATTTCAATGAAATTTTGTGAGATACTTCCCAATAGTATGTAGTATACTCCTGCCAAAAATTACGCAAATCTAATAACAAACAAGCAAGATTTACGGGCAAGTAGTTAACACCCTACTGCCTTTTTTATACCTAGTAGTGCTTCGCACACAAGGTATATTAACTTCATTCGCCTAACGGTAGTATGTAACGGCATAAACGAATCGAGATAGATATTGACTTATGTATATCAAAATGTTCCGGAGGAAAAGAGAAATTCATTGAGCCATGTCCGTCCGTCCGTCCGTCCGTCCGTCTGTGAACACGATAACTTGAGTAAATCTTGAGATATCTCAATGAAATTTGGTATGTAGGTTCCTTTTCACTTATCTCCGAGCGCTATTGAAAATAGGCAAAATCGGTTAAAAGCCACGCCCTCTTTCTATATATATAATATTTTCGAAAATACAAAAGGAGTGATTATTCAGTACATAATACACCTATAAGGATAATATTTGGTGTGCACTTTAGCGTTAAGGCAACAAATACATTTTTGAAGAAATTTTTAAAAAGGGGCGTGGTACCGCCCACTTTTGATATAGTCAAGTTTGGAAATATTATTAATCATAAATCAGAAACCGCTCAAGATAGAAAAATAAAATTCAGCACACATATATATATTAATACAGGCAATATTTCGAAAAAAAATTAGCGAAATCGGGTTAGGTTCACGCCCAATTTTATACGAAAGATTTTGAAAAGGATCATAGATATATTGAATATGCTATAACTTTGCTTAAACTAGCTGTATATAATTTCTATTTCACCTCTGAAGTGTTCGTGGGCAAAGAAAGTCGAAAGCACAAAATTTTTGGAAAATGGGCTTGGCCCCGCCCTTTTATGGGGGCTTATTCCACAAAACTTTCCATGCCATAACTCCGGTAAAAATTGACTTATTGAACCGATATTTAGAGAAAGTGTTCAACATATAAAGCTAACTCTTTGCTGTAAAAATAAACAAAATCGGTGAACGGACACGCCCACTATTTGAACACAGTTCTAAAAAATTTCTTCGTAAAATTAAAATCACGATATTTCCATAATTGTATAAGTTATATAAATAAGATTTTACACACATAGTTAATAAGCTTTTTAAGCAAAACTAAACTGTATAAAAATTTTGTGGATTTTGGTGATGTAGGCGTGGCGCCGCCCACTTTTTATCATAAAAGCTCTGCTATTTTCAAAAGCGATTGTTTGGAATTTCAAGAATGTATTTCAATGAAATTTTGTGAGATACTTCCCAATAGTATGTAGTATACTCCTGCCAAAAATTACGCAAATCGAATAACAAACAAGCAAGATTTACGGGCAAGTAGTTAACACCCTACTGCCTTTTTATACCTAGTAGTGCTTCGCACACAAGGTATATTAACTTCATTCGCCTAACGGTAGTATGTAACGGCATAAACGAATCGAGATAGATATTGACTTATGTATATCAAAATGTTCAGGAGGAAAAGAGAAATTGATTGAGCCATGTCCGTCCGTCCGTAATATTATTAATCATAAATCAGAAACCGCTCAAGATAGAAAAATAAAATTCAGCACACATATATATATTAATACAGGCAATATTTCGAAAAAAAATTTGCGAAATCGGGTTAGGTTCACGCCCAATTTTATACGAAAGATTTTGAAAAGGATCATAGATATATTGAATATGCTATAACTTTGCTTAAACTAGCTGTATATAATTTCTATTTCACCTCTGAAGTGTTCGTGGGCAAAGAAAGTCGAAAGCATAAAATTTTTGGAAAATGGGCGTGGCCCCGCCCTTTTATGGGGGCTTATTCCACAAAACTTTCCATGCCATAACTCCGGTATAAATTTACTTATTGAACCGATATTTAGAGAAAGTGTTCAACATATGAAGCTAACTCTTTGCTGTAAAAATAAACAAAATCGGTGAACGGACACGCCCACTCTTTGAACACAGTTCTAAAAAATTTTTTCGTAAAATTTAAATCACGATATTTCCATAATTGTATAAGTTATATAAATCAGATTTTACACACATAATAAGCTTTTTAAGCAAAACTAAACTGTATAAAAATTTTGTGGATTTTGGTGAAGTAGGCGTGGCGCCGCCCACTTTTTAGCTCAGGAGGAAAAGAGACAGACACGCCCACTATTTGAACACAGCTCTGAAAAATTTCTTCGTAAAATTAAAATCGCGATATTTCCATAATTGTATAAGTTATATAAATAAGATTTTACACACATAATAAGCTTTTTAAGAAAAACTAAACTGTATACAAATTTTTTGGATTTTGGTGATGTAGGCGTGGCGCCGCCCACTTTTTAGCATAAAAGCTCTGCTATTATCAAAAGCGATTGTTTGGAATTTCAAGAATGTATTTCAATGAAATTTTGTGAGATACTTCCCAATAGTATGTAGTATACTCCTGCCAAAAATTACGTAAATCGAATAACAAACAAGCAAGATTTACGGGCAAGTAGTTAACACCCTACTGCCTTTTTTATACCTAGTAGTGCTTCGCACACAAGGTATATTAACGTCATTCGCCTAACGGTAGTATGTAACGGCATAAACGAATCGAGATAGATATTGACTTTTGTATATCAAAATGTTCAGGAGGAAAAGAGAAATTGATTGAGCCATGTCCGTCCGTCCGTCCGTCCGTCTGTGAACACGATAACTTGAGTAAATCTTGAGATATCTCAATGAAATTTGGTATGTAGGTTCCTTTTCACTTATGGTACCGCCCACTTTTGATATAGTCAAGTTTGGAAATATTATTAATCATAAATCAGAAACCGCTCAAGATAGAAAAATAAAATTCAGCACACATATATATATTAATACAGGCAATATTTCGAAAAAAAATTAGCGAAGTCGGGTTAGGTTCACGCCCAATTTTAAACGAAAGATTTTGAAAAGGATCATAGATATATTGAATATGCTATAACTTTGCTTAAACTAGCTGTATATAATTTCTATTTCGTGGGCAAAGAAAGTCGAAAGCATAAAATTTTTGGAAAATGGGCGTGGCCCCGCCCTCTTATGGGGGCTTATTCCACAAAACTTTCCATGCCATAACTCCGGTAAAAATTGACTTATTGAACCGATATTTAGAGAAAGTGTTCAACATATAAAGCTAACTCTTTGCTGTAAAAATAAACAAAATCGGTGAACGGACACGCCCACTATTTGAACACAGTTCTAAAAAATTTCTTCGTAAAATTTAAATCACGATATTTCCATAATTGTATAAGTTATATAAATAAGATTTTACACACATAATAAGCTTTTTAAGAAAAACTAAACTGTATACAAATTTTTTGGATTTTGGTGATGTAGGCGTGGCGCCGCCCACTTTTTAGCATAAAAGCTCTGCTATTATCAAAAGCGATTGTTTGGAATTTCAAGAATGTATTTCAATGAAATTTTGTGAGATACTTCCCAATAGTATGTAGTATACTCCTGCCAAAAATTACGTAAATCGAATAACAAACAAGCAAGATTTACGGGCAAGTAGTTAACACCCTACTGCCTTTTTTATACCTAGTAGTGCTTCGCACACAAGGTATATTAACGTCATTCGCCTAACGGTAGTATGTAACGGCATAAACGAATCGAGATAGATATTGACTTTTGTATATCAAAATGTTCAGGAGGAAAAGAGAAATTGATTGAGCCATGTCCGTCCGTCCGTCCGTCCGTCTGTGAACACGATAACTTGAGTAAATCTTGAGATATCTCAATGAAATTTGGTATGTAGGTTCCTTTTCACTTATGGTACCGCCCACTTTTGATATAGTCAAGTTTGGAAATATTATTAATCATAAATCAGAAACCGCTCAAGATAGAAAAATAAAATTCAGCACACATATATATATTAATACAGGCAATATTTCGAAAAAAAATTAGCGAAGTCGGGTTAGGTTCACGCCCAATTTTAAACGAAAGATTTTGAAAAGGATCATAGATATATTGAATATGCTATAACTTTGCTTAAACTAGCTGTATATAATTTCTATTTCGTGGGCAAAGAAAGTCGAAAGCATAAAATTTTTGGAAAATGGGCGTGGCCCCGCCCTCTTATGGGGGCTTATTCCACAAAACTTTCCATGCCATAACTCCGGTAAAAATTGACTTATTGAACCGATATTTAGAGAAAGTGTTCAACATATAAAGCTAACTCTTTGCTGTAAAAATACACAAAATCGGTGAACGGACACGCCCACTATTTGAACACAGCTCTAAAAAATTTCTTCGTAAAATTAAAATCGCGATATTTCCATAATTGTATAAGTTATATAAATAAGATTTTACACACATAATAAGCTTTTTAAGCAAAACTAAACTGTATACAAATTTTTTGGATTTTGGTGATGTAGGCATGGCGCCGCCCACTTTATAGCATAAAAGCTCTGCTATTTTCAAAAGCGATTGTTTGGAATTTCAAGAATGTATTTCAATGAAATTTTGTGAGATACTTCCCAATAGTATGTAGTATACTCCTGCCAAAAATTACGCAAATCGAATAACAAACAAGCAAGATTTACGGGCAAGTAGTTAACACCCTACAGCCTTTTTATACCTAGTAGTGCTTCGCACACAAGGTATATTAACTTCATTCGCCTAACGGTAGTATGTAACGGCATAAACGAATCGAGATAGATATTGACTTATATATATCAAAATGTTCAGGAGGAAAAGAGAAATTGTTCGTGGGCAAAGAAAGTCGAAAGCACAACATTTTTGGAAAATGGGCGTGGCCCCGCCCTTTTATGGGGGATTATTCCACAAAACTTTCCATGCCGTAACTCCGGTAAAAATTGACTTATTGAAACGATATTTAGAGAAAGTGTTCAACATATAAAGCTAACTCTTTGCTGTAAAAATACACAAAATCGGTGAACGGACACGCCCACTATTTGAACACAGCTCTAAAAAATTTCTTCGTAAAATTAAAATCGCGATATTTCCATAATTGTATAAGTTATATAAATAAGATTTTACACACATAATAAGCTTTTTAAGCAAAACTAAACTGTATACAAATTTTTTGGATTTTGGTGATGTAGGCGTGGCGCCGCCCACTTTTTAGCATAAAAGCACTGCTATTTTCAAACGCGATTGTTTCGAATTTCAGGAATGTATTTCAATGAAATTTTGTGAGATACTTTCCAATAGTATTTAGTATACTCCTGCCAAAAATTACGTAAATCGAATAACAAACAAGCAAGATTTACGGGCAAGTAGTTAACACCCTACTGCCTTTTTTATACCTAGTAGTGCTTCGCACACAAGGTATATTAACTTCATTCGCCTAACTGTAGTATGTAACGGCATAAACGAATCGAGATAGATATTGACTTATGTATATCAAAATGTTCAGGAGGAAAAGAGAAATTGATTGAGCCATGTCCGTCCGTCCGTCCGTCCGTCTGTGAACACAATAACTTGAGTAAATCTTGAGATATCTCAATGAAATTTGGTATGTAGGTTCCTTTTCACTTATCTCCGAGCGCTATTGAAAATAGGCAAAATCGGTTAAAAGCCACGCCCTCTTTCTATATATATAATATTTTCGAAAATACAAAAGGAGTGATTATTCAGTACATAATACACCTATAAGGATAATATTTGGTGTGCACTTTAGCGTTAAGGCAACAAATACATTTTTGAAGAAATTTTTAAAAAGGGGCGTGGTACCGCCCACTTTTGATATAGTCAAGTTTGGAAATATTATTAATCATAAATCAGAAACCGCTCAAGATAGAAAAATAAAATTCAGCACACATATATATATTAATACAGGCAATATTTCGAAAAAAAATTAGCGAAGTCGGGTTAGGTTCACGCCCAATTTTATACGAAAGATTTTGAAAAGGATCATAGATATATTGAATATGCTATAACTTTGCTTAAACTAGCTGTATATAATTTCAATTTCACCTCTGAAGTGTTCGTGGGCAAAGAAAGTCGAAAGCATAAAATTTTTGGAAAATGGGCGTGGCCCCGCCCTTTTATGGGGGCTTATTCCACAAAACTTTCCATGCCATAACTCCGGTAAAAATTTACTTATTGAACCGATATTTAGAGAAAGTGTTCAACATATAAAGCTAACTCTTTGCTGTAAAAATAAACAAAATCAGTGAACGGACACGCCCACTATTTGAACACAGTTCTAAAAAATTTCTTCGTAAAATTTAAATCACGATATTTCCATAATTGTATAAGTTATATAAATAAGATTTTACACACATAATAAGCTTTTTAAGCAAAACTAAACTGTTTAAAAATTTTGTGGATTTTGGTGAAGTAGGCGTGGCGCCGCCCACATTTTAGCATAAAAGCTCTGCTAATTTCAAAAGCGATTGCTTGGAATTTCAAGAATGTATTTCAATGAAATTTTGTGAGATACTTTCCAATAGTATGTAGTATACTCCTGCCAAAAATTACGCAAATCGAATAACAAACAAGCAAGATTTACGGGCAAGTAGTTAACACCCTACAGCCTTTTTATACCTAGTAGTGCTTCGCACACAAGGTATATTAACTTCATTCGCCTAACGTTAGTATGTAACGGCATAAACGAATCGAGATAGATATTGACTTATATATATCAAAATGTTCAGGAGGAAAAGTGAAATTGTTCGTGGGCAAAGAAAGTCGAAAGCACAACATTTTTGGAAAATGGGCGTGGCCCCGCCCTTTTATGGGGGATTATTCCACAAAACTTTCCATGCCGTAACTCCGGTAAAAATTGACTTATTGAAACGATATTTAGAGAAAGTGTTCAACATATAAAGCTAACTCTTTGCTGTAAAAATAAACAAAATCGGTGAACGGACACGCCCACTATTTGAACACAGCTCTAAAAAATTTCTTCGTAAAATTAAAATCGCGATATTTCCATAATTGTATAAGTTATATAAATAAGATTTTACACACATAATAAGCTTTTTAAGCAAAACTAAACTGTATACAAATTTTTTGGATTTGGTGATGTAGGCGTGGCGCCGCCCACTTTTTAGCATAAAAGCTCTGCTATTTTCAAAAGCGATTGTTTCGAATTTCAAGAATGTATTTCAATGAAATTTTGTGAGATACTTCCCAATAGTATGTAGTATACTCCTGCCAAAAATTACGTAAATCGAATAACAAACAAGCAAGATTTACGGGCAAGTAGTTAACACCCTACTGCCTTTTTTATACCTAGTAGTGCTTCGCACACAAGGTATATTAACTTCATTCGCCTAACTGTAGTATGTAACGGCATAAACGAATCGAGATAGATATTGACTTATGTATATCAAAATGTTCAGGAGGAAAAGAGAAATTGATTGAGCCATGTCCGTCCGTCCGTCCGTCCGTCTGTGAACACAATAACTTGAGTAAATCTTGAGATATCTCAATGAAATTTGGTATGTAGGTTCCTTTTCACTTATCTCCGAGCGCTATTGAAAATAGGCAAAATCGGTTAAAAGCCACGCCCTCTTTCTATATATATAATATTTTCGAAAATACAAAAGTAGTGATTATTCAGTACATAATACACCTATAAGGATAATATTTGGTGTGCACTTTAGCGTTAAGGCAACAAATACATTTTTGAAGAAATTTTTAAAAAGGGGCGTGGTACCGCCCACTTTTGATATAGTCAAGTTTGGAAATATTATTAATCATAAATCAGAAACCGCTCAAGATAGAAAAATAAAATTCAGCACACATATATATATTAATACAGGCAATATTTCGAAAAAAAATTAGCGAAGTCGGGTTAGGTTCACGCCCAATTTTATACGAAAGATTTTGAAAAGGATCATAGATATATTGAATATGCTATAACTTTGCTTAAACTAGCTGTATATAATTTCAATTTCACCTCTGAAGTGTTCGTGGGCAAAGAAAGTCGAAAGCATAAAATTTTTGGAAAATGGGCGTGGCCCCGCCCTTTTATGGGGGCTTATTCCACAAAACTTTCCATGCCATAACTCCGGTAAAAATTTACTTATTGAACCGATATTTAGAGAAAGTGTTCAACATATAAAGCTAACTCTTTGCTGTAAAAATAAACAAAATCAGTGAACGGACACGCCCACTATTTGAACACAGTTCTAAAAAATTTCTTCGTAAAATTTAAATCACGATATTTCCATAATTGTATAAGTTATATTAATAAGATTTTACACACATAATAAGCTTTTTAAGCAAAACTAAACTGTTTAAAAATTTTGTGGATTTTGGTGAAGTAGGCGTGGCGCCGCCCACATTTTAGCATAAAAGCTCTGCTAATTTCAAAAGCGATTGCTTGGAATTTCAAGAATGTATTTCAATGAAATTTTGTGAGATACTTTCCAATAGTATGTAGTATACTCCTGCCAAAAATTACGCAAATCGAATAACAAACAAGCAAGATTTACGGGCAAGTAGTTAACACCCTACAGCCTTTTTATACCTAGTAGTGCTTCGCACACAAGGTATATTAACTTCATTCGCCTAACGTTAGTATGTAACGGCATAAACGAATCGAGATAGATATTGACTTATATATATCAAAATGTTCAGGAGGAAAAGTGAAATTGTTCGTGGGCAAAGAAAGTCGAAAGCACAACATTTTTGGAAAATGGGCGTGGCCCCGCCCTTTTATGGGGGATTATTCCACAAAACTTTCCATGCCGTAACTCGGGTAAAAATTGACTTATTGAAACGATATTTAGAGAAAGTGTTCAACATATAAAGCTAACTCTTTGCTGTAAAAATAAACAAAATCGGTGAACGGACACGCCCACTATTTGAACACAGCTCTAAAAAATTTCTTCGTAAAATTAAAATCGCGATATTTCCATAATTGTATAAGTTATATAAATAAGATTTTACACACATAATAAGCTTTTTAAGCAAAACTAAACTGTATACAAATTTTTTGGATTTGGTGATGTAGGCGTGGCGCCGCCCACTTTTTAGCATAAAAGCTCTGCTATTTTCAAAAGCGATTGTTTCGAATTTCAAGAATGTATTTCAATGAAATTTTGTGAGATACTTCCCAATAGTATGTAGTATACTCCTGCCAAAAATTACGTAAATCGAATAACAAACAAGCAAGATTTACGGGCAAGTAGTTAACACCCTACTGCCTTTTTTATACCTAGTAGTGCTTCGCACACAAGGTATATTAACTTCATTCGCCTAACTGTAGTATGTAACGGCATAAACGAATCGAGATAGATATTGACTTATGTATATCAAAATGTTCAGGAGGAAAAGAGAAATTGATTGAGCCATGTCCGTCCGTCCGTCCGTCTCTGAACACGATAACTTGAGTAAATCTTGAGATATCTCAATGAAATTTGGTATGTAGGTTCCTTTTCACTTATCTCCGAGCGCTATTGAAAATAGGCAAAATCGGTTAAAAGCCACGCCCTCTTTCTATATATATAATATTTTCGAAAATACAAAAGGAGTGATTATTCAGTACATAATACACCTATAAGGATAATATTTGGTGTGCACTTTAGCGTTAAGGCAACAAATACATTTTTGAAGAAATTTTTAAAAAGGGGCGTGGTACCGCCCACTTTTGATATAGTCAAGTTTTCAAATATTATTAATCATAAATCAGAAACCGCTCAAGATAGAAAAATAAAATTCAGCACACATATATATATTAATACAGGCAATATTTCGAAAAAAAATTAGCGAAGTCGGGTTAGGTTCACGCCCAATTTTATACGAAAGATTTTGAAAAGGATCATAGATATATTGAATATGCTATAACTTTGCTTAAACTAGCTGTATATAATTTCTATTTCACCTCTGAAGTGTTCGTGGGCAAAGAAAGTCGAAAGCATAAAATTTTTGGAAAATGGGCGTGGCCCCGCCCTTTTATGGGGGCTTATTCCACAAAACTTTCCATGCCATAACTCCGGTAAAAATTTACTTATTGAACCGATATTTAGAGAAAGTGTTCAACACATAAAGCTAACTCTTTGCAGTAAAAATAAACAAAATCGGTGAACGGACACGCCCACTATTTGAACACAGTTCTAAAAAATTTCTTCGTAAAATTTAAATCACGATATTTCCATAATTGTATAAGTTATATAAATAAGATTTTACACACATAATAAGCTTTTTAAGCAAAACTAAACTGTATAAAAATTTTGTGGATTTTGGTGAAGTAGGCGTGGCGCCGCCCACTTTTTAGCATAAAAGCTCTGCTAATTTCAAAAGCGATTGCTTGGAATTTCAAGAATGTATTTCAATGAAATTTTGTGAGATACTTCCCAATAGTATGTAGTATACTCCTGCCAAAAATTACGCAAATCGAATGACAAACAAGCAAGATTTACGGGCAAGTAGTTAGCACCCTACTGCCTTTTTATACCTAGTAGTGCTTCGCACACAAGGTATATTAACTTCATTCGCCTAACGGTAGTATGTAACGGCATAAACGAATCGAGATAGATATTGACTTATATATATCAAAATGTTCAGGAGGAAAAGAGAAATTGTTCGTGGGCAAAGAAAGTCGAAAGCACAACATTTTTGGAAAATGGGCGTGGCCCCGCCCTTTTATGGGGGATAATTCCACAAAAATCGCGATATTTCCATAATTGTATAAGTTATATAAATAAGATTTTACACACATAATAAGCTTTTTAAGCAAAACTAAACTGTATACAAATTTTTTGGATTTTGGTGATGTAGGCGTGGCGCCGCCCACTTTTTAGCATAAAAGCTCTGCTATTTTCAAAAGCGATTGTTTGGAATTTCAAGAATGTATTTCAATGAAATTTTGTGAGATACTTCCCAATAGTATGTAGTATACTCCTGCCAAAAATTACGCAAATTGAATAACAAACAAGCAAGATTTACGGGCAAGTAGTTAACACCCTACTGCCTTTTTTAAACCTAGTAGTGCTTCGCACACAAGGTATATTAACTTCATTCGCCTAACGGTAGTATGTAACGGCATAAACGAATCGAGATAGATATTGACTTATGTATATCAAAATGTTCAGGAGGAACAGAGAAATTGATTGAGCCATGTCCGTCCGTCCGTCTGTGAACACGGTAACTTGAGTAAATCTTTAGATATCTCAATGAAATTTGGTATGTAGGTGCCTTTTCACTTATCTCCGAGCGCTATTGAAAATAGGCAAAATCGGTTAAAAGCCATGCCCTCTTTCTATATATATAATATTTTCGAAAATACAAAAGGAGTGATTATTCAGTACATAATACACCTATAAGGATAATATTTGGTGTGCACTTTAGCGTTAAGGCAACAAATACATTTTTGAAGAAATTTTTAAAAAGGGGCGTGGTACCGCCCACTTTTGATATAGTCAAGTTTGGAAATATTATTAATCATAAATCAGAAACCGCTCAAGATAGAAAAATAAAATTCAGCACACATATATATATTAATACAGGCAATATTTCGAAAAAAAATTAGCGAAGTCGGGTTAGGTTCACGCCCAATTTTATACGAAAGATTTTGAAAAGGATCATAGATATATTGAATATGCTATAACTTTGCTTAAACTAGCTGTATATAATTTCAATTTCACCTCTGAAGTGTTCGTGGGCAAAGAAAGTCGAAAGCATAAAATTTTTGGAAAATGGGCGTGGCCCCGCCCTTTTATGGGGGCTTATTCCACAAAACTTTCCATGCCATAACTCCGGTAAAAATTGACTTATATATATATATGGCGCGATATACAACAGTTATATCATTAACCTCCTAGGAGATTTTTTGCGCCGAGCTTCTCTTCCAATTTGTGGTGTGCCGCTTTGAAATTTTTCCTACAAATTGGCGGGACCTACGGTTTTTCGCCGACTCCGAACGGCATCTACAAAGCAGATGAATTTTTGCTGAGAAGCCTTTCATGGCAGAAATACTCTCGGAGCGTTTGCCAAACCACTGCCGAGGGGCGACCCCGTTTTGAAAAAACTTTTTCAAACTACTTTTTGATGTAACCTATACCAGGGCTCGAACTCGGACCTTCGGTGTGGTAGGCCGACAACACTACCTCCACACCACGGTGGCTTCGCACACAAGGTATATTAACTTCATTCGCCTAACTGTAGTATGTAACGGCATAAACGAATCGAGATAGATATTGACTTATGTATATCAAAATGTTCAGGAGGAAAAGAGAAATTGATTGAGCCATGTCCGTCCGTCCGTCCGTCTCTGAACACGATAACTTGAGTAAATCTTGAGATATCTCAATGAAATTTGGTAGGTAGGTTCCTTTTCACTTATCTCCGAGCGCTATTGAAAATAGGCAAAATCGGTTAAAAGCCACGCCCTCTTTCTATATATATAATATTTTCGAAAATACAAAAGGAGTGATTATTCAGTACATAATACACCTATAAGGATAATATTTGGTGTGCACTTTAGCGTTAAGGCAACAAATACATTTTTGAAGAAATTTTTAAAAAGGGGCGTGGTACCGCCCACTTTTGATATAGTCAAGTTTGGAAATATTATTAATCATAAATCAGAAACCGCTCAAGATAGAAAAATAAAATTCAGCACACATATATATATTAATACAGGCAATATTTCGAAAAAAAATTAGCGAAGTCGGGTTAGGTTCACGCCCAATTTTATACGAAAGATTTTGAAAAGGATCATAGATATATTGAATATGCTATAACTTTGCTTAAACTAGCTGTATATAATTTCTATTTCACCTCTGAAGTGTTCGTGGGCAAAGAAAGTCGAAAGCATAAAATTTTTGGAAAATGGGCGTGGCCCCGCCCTTTTATGGGGGCTTATTCCACAAAACTTTCCATGCCATAACTCCGGTAAAAATTTACTTATTGAACCGATATTTAGAGAAAGTGTTCAACACATAAAGCTAACTCTTTGCTGTAAAAATAAACAAAATCGGTGAACGGACACGCCCACTATTTGAACACAGTTCTAAAAAATTTCTTCGTAAAATTTAAATCACGATATTTCCATAATTGTATAAGTTATATAAATAAGATTTTACACACATAATAAGCTTTTTAAGCAAAACTAAACTGTATAAAAATTTTGTGGATTTTGGTGAAGTAGGCGTGGCGCCGCCCACTTTTTAGCATAAAAGCTCTGCTAATTTCAAAAGCGATTGCTTGGAATTTCAAGAATGTATTTCAATGAAATTTTGTGAGATACTTCCCAATAGTATGTAGTATACTCCTGCCAAAAATTACGCAAATCGAATAACAAACAAGCAAGATTTACGGGCAAGTAGTTAGCACCCTACTGCCTTTTTATACCTAGTAGTGCTTCGCACACAAGGTATATTAACTTCATTCGCCTAACGGTAGTATGTAACGGCATAAACGAATCGAGATAGATATTGACTTATATATATCAAAATGTTCAGGAGGAAAAGAGAAATTGTTCGTGGGCAAAGAAAGTCGAAAGCACAACATTTTTGGAAAATGGGCGTGGCCCCGCCCTTTTATGGGGGATAATTCCACAAAAATCGCGATATTTCCATAATTGTATAAGTTATATAAATAAGATTTTACACACATAATAAGCTTTTTAAGCAAAACTAAACTGTATACAAATTTTTTGGATTTTGGTGATGTAGGCGTGGCGCCGCCCACTTTTTAGCATAAAAGCTCTGCTATTTTCAAAAGCGATTGTTTGGAATTTCAAGAATGTATTTCAATGAAATTTTGTGAGATACTTCCCAATAGTATGTAGTATACTCCTGCCAAAAATTACGCAAATTGAATAACAAACAAGCAAGATTTACGGGCAAGTAGTTAACACCCTACTGCCTTTTTTAAACCTAGTAGTGCTTCGCACACAAGGTATATTAACTTCATTCGCCTAACGGTAGTATGTAACGGCATAAACGAATCGAGATAGATATTGACTTATGTATATCAAAATGTTCAGGAGGAACAGAGAAATTGATTGAGCCATGTCCGTCCGTCCGTCTGTGAACACGGTAACTTGAGTAAATCTTTAGATATCTCAATGAAATTTGGTATGTAGGTGCCTTTTCAATTATCTCCGAGCGCTATTGAAAATAGGCAAAATCGGTTAAAAGCCATGCCCTCTTTCTATATATATAATATTTTCGAAAATACAAAAGGAGTGATTATTCAGTACATAATACACCTATAAGGATAATATTTGGTGTGCACTTTAGCGTTAAGGCAACAAATACATTTTTGAAGAAATTTTTAACAAGGGGCGTGGTACCGCCCACTTTTGATATAGTCAAGTTTGGAAATATTATTAATCATAAATCAAAAACCGCCCAAGATAGAAAAATAAAATTCAGCACACATATATATATTAATACAGGCAATATTTCGAAAAAAAATTAGCGAAATCGGGTTAGGTTCACGCCCAATTTCATACGAAAGATTTTTAAAAGGATCATAGATATATTGAATATGCTATAACTTTGCTTAAACTAGCTGTATATAATTTCTATTTCACCTCTGAAGTGTTCGTGGGCAAAGAAAGTCGAAAGCACAACATTTTTGGAAAATGGGCGTGGCCCCGCCCTTTTATGGGGGATTATTCCACAAAACTTTCCATGCCGTAACTCCGGTAAAAATTGACTTATTGAAACGATATTTAGAGAAAGTGTTCAACATATAAAGCTAACTCTTTGCTGTAAAAATAAACAAAATCGGTGAACGGACACGCCCACTATTTGAACACAGTTCTAAAAAATTTCTTCGTAAAATTAAAATCGCGATATTTCCATAATTGTATAAGTTATATAAATAAGTTTTACACACATAATAAGCTTTTTAAGCAAAACTAAACTGTAAGGGATCTGATGATGAACTTTGAAACTCTGAAACATGTAATCCTATCCATCGCTGTGATTTAACAATGTAATTTTTCTCCAATTATCAATTTTTCCCAAAAACTGACAATTAAAATTCAATACGAATTATTGTTTCTCTGTGTCTCGAGCTTGCAAAAACTTACAAATATGTATAAACTGTATAAAAATTTTGTGGATTTTGGTGATGTAGGCGTGGCGCCGCCCACTTTTTAGCATAAAAGATCTGCTACTTTCAAAAGCGATTGTTTGGAATTTCAAGAATGTATTTCAATGAAATTTTGTGAGATACTTCCCAATAGTATGTAGTATACTCCTGCCAAAAATACGCAAATCGAATAACAAACAAGCAAGATTTACGGGCAAGTAGTTTACACCCTACTGCCTTTTTTTTTATTAATTTTTTTTATTTTCATACCTTGCATGAACATGAGGAAAGGTATTTATATTTTGTTATTTAGTGATAATTTCATTTTCCACTCACAACAGAAGTGTTTTTATCGAAAACAAGCAGTTGCCTTTATAACAAATTTTCAGGTATGTATTAAAATAGACCTGAGTAAATTAGGATGCCAAAACAGATCGCTACTAGGTATTTAATGTTCGGTTACACCCGAACTTAGACTTCCTTACTAGTTATACCTAGTAGTGCTTCGCACACAAGGTATATTAACTTCATTCGCCTAACGGTAGTATGTAACGGCATAAACGAATCGAGATAGATATTGACTTATGTATATCAAAATGTTCAGGAGGAAAAGAGAAATTGATTGAGCCATGTCCGTCCGTCCGTCCGTCCGTCCGTCTGTGAACACGATAACCTGAGTAAATCTTGAGATATCTCAATGAAATTTGGTATGTAGGTTCCTTTTCACTTATCTCCGAGCGCTATTGAAAATAGGCAAAATCGGTTAAAAGCCACGCCCTCTTTCTATATATATAATATTTTCGAAAATACAAAAGGAGTGATTATTCAGTACATAATACACCTATACGGATAATATTTGGTGTGCACTTTAGCGTTAAGGCAACAAATACATTTTTGAAGAAATTTTTAACAAGGGGCGTGGTACCGCCCACTTTTGATATAGTCAAGTTTGGAAATATTATTAATCATAAATCAAAAACCGCTCAAGATAGAAAAATAAAATTCAGCACACATATATATATTAATACAGGCAATATTTCGAAAAAAAATTAGCGAAATCGGGTTAGGTTCACGCCCAATTTCATACGAAAGATTTCGAAAAGGATCATAGATATATTGAATATGCTATAACTTTGCTTAAACTAGCTGTATATAATTTCTATTTCACCTCTGAAGTGTTCGTGGGCAAAGAAAGTCGAAAGCACAACATTTTTGGAAAATGGGCGTGGCCCCGCCCTTTTATGGGGGATTATTCCACAAAACTTTCCATGCCGTAACTCCGGTAAAAATTGACTTATTGAAACGATATTTAGAGAAAGTGTTCAACATATAAAGCTAACTCTTTGCTGTAAAAATAAACAAAATCGGTGAACGGACACGCCCACTATTTGAACACAGTTCTAAAAAATTTCTTCGTAAAATTAAAATCGCGATATTTCCATAATTGTATAAGTTATATAAATAAGTTTTACACACATAATAAGCTTTTTAAGCAAAACTAAACTGTAAGGGATCTGATGATGAACTTTGAAACTCTGAAACATGTAATCCTATCCATCGCTGTGATTTAACAATGTAATTTTTCTCCAATTATCAATTTTTCCCAAAAACTGACAATTAAAATTCAATACGAATTATTGTTTCTCTGTGTCTCGAGCTTGCAAAAACTTACAAATATGTATAAACTGTATAAAAATTTTGTGGATTTTGGTGATGTAGGCGTGGCGCCGCCCACTTTTTAGCATAAAAGATCTGCTACTTTCAAAAGCGATTGTTTGGAATTTCAAGAATGTATTTCAATGAAATTTTGTGAGATACTTCCCAATAGTATGTAGTATACTCCTGCCAAAAATACGCAAATCGAATAACAAACAAGCAAGATTTACGGGCAAGTAGTTTACACCCTACTGCCTTTTTTTTTATTAATTTTTTTTATTTTCATACCTTTCATGAACATGAGGAAAGGTATTTATATTTTGTTATTTAGTGATAATTTCATTTTCCACTCACAACAGAAGTGTTTTTATCGAAAACAAGCAGTTGCCTTTATAACAAATTTTCAGGTATGTATTAAAATAGACCTGAGTAAATTAGGATGCCAAAACAGATCGCTACTAGGTATTTAATGTTCGGTTACACCCGAACTTAGACTTCCTTACTAGTTATACCTAGTAGTGCTTCGCACACAAGGTATATTAACTTCATTCGCCTAACGGTAGTATGTAACGGCATAAACGAATCGAGATAGATATTGACTTATGTATATCAAAATGTTCAGGAGGAAAAGAGAAATTGATTGAGCCATGTCCGTCCGTCCGTCCGTCCGTCCGTCTGTGAACACGATAACCTGAGTAAATCTTGAGATATCTCAATGAAATTTGGTATGTAGGTTCCTTTTCACTTATCTCCGAGCGCTATTGAAAATAGGCAAAATCGGTTAAAAGCCACGCCCTCTTTCTATATATATAATATTTTCGAAAATACAAAAGGAGTGATTATTCAGTACATAATACACCTATACGGATAATATTTGGTGTGCACTTTAGCGTTAAGGCAACAAATACATTTTTGAAGAAATTTTTAACAAGGGGCGTGGTACCGCCCACTTTTGATATAGTCAAGTTTGGAAATATTATTAATCATAAATCAAAAACCGCTCAAGATAGAAAAATAAAATTCAGCACACATATATATATTAATACAGGCAATATTTCGAAAAAAAATTAGCGAAATCGGGTTAGGTTCACGCCCAATTTCATACGAAAGATTTCGAAAAGGATCATAGATATATTGAATATGCTATAACTTTGCTTAAACTAGCTGTATATAATTTCTATTTCACCTCTGAAGTGTTCGTGGGCAAAGAAAGTCGAAAGCACAACATTTTTGGAAAATGGGCGTGGCCCCGCCCTTTTATGGGGGATTATTCCACAAAACTTTCCATGCCGTAACTCCGGTAAAAATTGACTTATTGAAACGATATTTAGAGAAAGTGTTCAACATATAAAGCTAACTCTTTGCTGTAAAAATAAACAAAATCGGTGAACGGACACGCCCACTATTTGAACACAGTTCTAAAAAATTTCTTCGTAAAATTAAAATCGCGATATTTCCATAATTGTATAAGTTATATAAATAAGTTTTACACACATAATAAGCTTTTTAAGCAAAACTAAACTGTATAAAAATTTTGTGGATTTTGGTGATGTAGGCGTGGCGCCGCCCACTTTTTAGCATAAAAGCTCTGCTACTTTCAAAAGCGATTGTTTGGAATTTCAAGAATGTATTTCAATGAAATTATGTGAGATACTTCCCAATAGTATGTAGTATACTCCTGCCAAAAATTACGGAAATTAAATAACAAACAAGCAAGATTTACGGGCAAGTAGTTAACACCCTACTGCCTTTTTTTATTAATTTTTTTTATTTTCATACCTTTCATGAACATGAGGAAAGGTATTTATATTTTGTTATTTAGTAATCATTTAATTTACCACTCACAACAGAAGTGTTTTTATCGAAAACAATCAGTTGCCTTTATAACAAATTTTCAGGTATGTATTAAAATAGACCTGAGTAAATTATGATACCAAAACAGATCACTACTAGGTATTTAATGTTCGGTTACACCCGAACTTAGACTTCCTTACTAGTTATACCTAGTAGTGCTTCGCACACAAGGTATATTAACTTCATTCGCCTAACGGTAGTATGTAACGGCATAAACGAATCGAGATAGATATTGACTTATGTATATCAAAATGTTCAGGAGGAAAAGAGAAATTGATTGAGCCATGTCCGTCCGTCCGTCCGTCCGTCTGTGAACACGATAACTTGAGTAAATCTTGAGATATCTCAATGAAATTTGGTATGTAGGTTCCTTTTCACTTATCTCCGAGCGCTATTGAAAATAGGCAAAATCGGTTAAAAGCCACGCCCTCTTTCTATATATATAATATTTTCGAAAATACAAAAGGAGTGATTATTCAGTACATAATACACCTATAAGGATAATATTTGGTGTGCGCTTTAGCGTTAAGGCAACAAATACATTTTTGAAGAAATTTTTAAAAAGGGGCGTGGTACCGCCCACTTTTGATATAGTCAAGTTTGGAAATATTATTAATCATAAATCAGAAACCGCTCAAGATAGAAAAATAAAATTCAGGACACATATATATATTAATACAGGCAATATTTCGAAAAAAAATTAGCGAAATCGGGTTAGGTTCACGCCCAATTTTATACGAAAGATTTTGAAAAGGATCATAGATATATTGAATATGCTATAACTTTGCTTAAACTAGCTGTATATAATTTCTATTTCACCTCTGAAGTGCTCGTGGGCAAAGAAAGTCGAAAGCACAACATTTTTGGAAAATGGGTGTGGCCCCGCCCTTTTATGGGGGATAATTCCACAAAACTTTCCATGCCGTAACTCCGGTAAAAATTGACTTATTGAAACGATATTTAGAGAAAGTGTTCAACATATAAAGCTAACTCTTTGCTGTAAAAATAAACAAAATCGGTGAACGGACACGCCCACTATTTGAACACAGTTCTAAAAAATTTCTTCGTAAAATTAAAATCGCGATATTTCCATAATTGTATAAGTTATATAAATAAGTTTTACACACATAATAAGCTTTTTAAGCAAAACTAAACTGTAAGGGGTCTGATGATGAGCTTTGAAACTCTGAAACATGTAATCCTATCCATCGCTGTGATTTAACAATGTAATTTTTCTCCAATTATCAATTTTTCCCAAAAACTGGCAATTAAAATTCATTACGAATTATTGTTTCTCTGTGTCTCGAGCTTGCAAAAACTTACAAATATGTATAAACTGTATAAAAATTTTGTAGATTTTGGTGATGTAGGCGTGGCGCCGCCCACTTTTTAGCATAAAAGCTCTGCTACTTTCAAAAGCGATTGTTTGGAATTTCAAGAATGTATTTCAATGAAATTTTGTGAGATACTTCCCAATAGTATGTAGTATACTCCTGCCAAAAATACGCAAATCGAATAACAAACAAGCAAGATTTACGGGCAAGTAGTTAACACCCTACTGCCTTTTTTTTTATTAATTTTTTTTATTTTCATACCTTTCATGAACATGAGGAAAGGTATTTATATTTTGTTATTTAGTGATAATTTAATTTACCACTCACAACAGAAGTGTTTTTATCGAAAACAATCAGTTGCCTTTATAACAAATTTTCAGGTATGTATTAAAATAGACCTGAGTAAATTAGGATACCAAAACAGATCACTACTAGGTATTTAATGTTCGGTTACACCCGAACTTAGACTTCCTTACTAGTTATACCTAGTAGTGCTTCGCACACAAGGTATATTAACTTCATTCGCCTAACGGTAGTATGTAACGGCATAAACTAATCGAGATAGATATTGACTTATGTATATCAAAATGTTCAGGAGGAAAAGAGAAATTGATTGAGCCATGTCCGTCCGTCCGTCCGTCCGTCCGACCGTCTGTGAACACGATAACTTGAGTAAATCTTGAGATATCTCAATGAAATTTGGTATGTAGGTTCCTTTTCACTTATCTCCGAGCGCTATTGAAAATAGGCAAAATCGGTTAAAAGCCACGCCCTCTTTCTATATATATAATATTTTCGAAAATACAAAAGGAGTGATTATTCAGTACATAATACACCTATAAGGATAATATTTGGTGTGCACTTTAGCGTTAAGGCAACAAATACATTTTTGAAGAAATTTTTAAAAAGGGGCGTGGAACCGCCCACTTTTGATATAGTCAAGTTTGGAAATATTATTAATCATAAATCAAAAACCGCTCAAGATAGAAAAATAAAATTCAGCACACATATATATATTAATACAGGCAATATTTCGAAAAAAATTAGCGAAATCGGGTTAGGTTCACGCCCAATTTCATACGAAAGATTTTGAAAAGGATCATAGATATATTGAATATGCTATAACTTTGCTTAAACTAGCTGTATATAATTTCTATTTCACCTCTGAAGTGTTCGTGGGCAAAGAAAGTCGAAAGCACAACATTTTTGGAAAATGGGCGTGGCCCCGCCCTTTTATGGGGGATTATTCCACAAAACTTTCCATGCCGTAACTCCGGTAAAAATTGACTTATTGAAACGATATTTAGAGAAAGTGTTCAACATATAAAGCTAACTCTTTGCTGTAAAAATAAACAAAATCGGTGAACGGACACGCCCACTATTTGAACACAGTTCTAAAAAATTTCTTCGTAAAATTAAAATCGCGATATTTCCATAATTGTATAAGTTATATAAATAAGATTTTACACACATAATAAGCTTTTTAAGCAAAACTAAACTGTATAAAATTTTTGTGGATTTTGGTGATGTAGGCGTGGCGCCGCCCACTTTTTAGCATAAAAGCTCTGCTATTTTCAAAAGCGATTGTTTGGAATTTCAAGAATGTATTTCAATGAAATTTTGTGAGATGCTTCCCAATAGTATGAAGTATACTCCTGCCAAAAATTACGCAAATCGAATAACAAACAAGCAAAATTTACGGGCAAGTAGTTAACACCCTACTGCCTTTTTTATACCTAGTAGTGCTTCGCACACAAGGTATATTAACTTCATTCGCCTAACGGTAGTATGTAACGGCATAAACGAATCGAGATAGATATTGACTTATGTATATCAAAATGTTCAGGAGGATAAGAGAAATTGATTGAGCCATGTCCGTCCGTCCGTCCGTCCGTCCGTCCGTCTGTGAACACGATAACTTGAGTAAATCTTGAGATATCTCAACGAAATTTGGTATGTAGGTTCCTTTTCACTTATCTCCGAGCGCTATTGAAAATAGGCAAAATCGGTTAAAAGCCACGCCCTCTTTCTATATATATAATATTTTCGAAAATACAAAAGGAGTGATTATTCAGTACATAATACACCTATAAGGATAATATTTGGTGTGCACTTTAGCGTTAAGGCAACAAATACATTTTTGAAGAAATTTTTAAAAAGGGGCGTGGTACCGCCCACTTTTGATATAGTCAAGTTTGGAAATATTATTAATCATAAATCAAAAACCGCTCAAGATAGAAAAATAAAATCCAGCACACATATATATATTAATACAGGCAATATTTCGAAAAAAAATTAGCGAAATCGGGTTAGGTTCACGCCCAATTTCATACGAAAGATTTTGAAAAGGATCATAGATATATTGAATATGCTATAACTTTGCTTAAACTAGCTGTATATAATTTCTATTTCACCTCTGAAGTGTTCGTGGGCAAAGAAAGTCGAAAGCACAACATTTTTGGAAAATGGGCGTGGCCCCGCCCTTTTATGGGGGATTATTCCACAAAACTTTCCATGCCGTAACTCCGGTAAAAATTGACTTATTGAAACGATATTTAGAGAAAGTGTTCAACATATAAAGCTAACTCTTTGCTGTAAAAATAAACAAAATCGGTGAACGGACACGCCCACTATTTGAACACAGTTCTAAAAAATTTCTTCGTAAAATTAAAATCACGATATTTCCATAATTGTATAAGTTATATAAATAAGATTTTACACACATAATAAGCTTTTTAAGCAAAACTAAACTGTATAGAAATTTTGTGGATGTTGGTGAAGTAGGCGTGGCGCCGCCCACTTTTTAGCATAAAAGCTCTGCTAATTTCAAAAGCGATTGCTTGGAATTTCAAGAATGTATTTCAATGAAATTTTGTGAGATACTTTCCAATAGTATGTAGTATACTCCTGCCAAAAATTACGCAAATCGAATAACAATTAAGCAAGATTTACGGGCAAGTAGTTAACACCCTACTGCCTTTTTATACCTAGTAGTGCTTCGCACACAAGGTATATTAACTTCATTCGCCTAACGGTAGTATGTAACGGCATAAACGAATCGAGATAGATATTGACTTATGTATATCAAAATGTTCAGGAGGAAAAGAGAAATTGATTGAGCCATGTCCGTCCGTCCGTCCGTCCGTCTGTGAACACGATAACTTGAGTAAATCTTGAGATATCTCAATGAAATTTGGTATGTAGGTTCCTTTTCACTTATCTCCGAGCGCTATTGAAAATAGGCAAAATCGGTTAAAAGCCACGCCCTCTTTCTATATATATAATATTTTCGAAAATACAAAAGGAGTGATTATTCAGTACATAATACACCTATAAGGATAATATTTGGTGTGCGCTTTAGCGTTAAGGCAACAAATACATTTTTGAAGAAATTTTTAAAAAGGGGCGTGGTACCGCCCACTTTTGATATAGTCAAGTTTGGAAATATTATTAATCATAAATCAGAAACCGCTCAAGATAGAAAAATAAAATTCAGGACACATATATATATTAATACAGGCAATATTTCGAAAAAAAATTAGCGAAATCGGGTTAGGTTCACGCCCAATTTTATACGAAAGATTTTGAAAAGGATCATAGATATATTGAATATGCTATAACTTTGCTTAAACTAGCTGTATATAATTTCTATTTCACCTCTGAAGTGCTCGTGGGCAAAGAAAGTCGAAAGCACAACATTTTTGGAAAATGGGTGTGGCCCCGCCCTTTTATGGGGGATAATTCCACAAAACTTTCCATGCCGTAACTCCGGTAAAAATTGACTTATTGAAACGATATTTAGAGAAAGTGTTCAACATATAAAGCTAACTCTTTGCTGTAAAAATAAACAAAATCGGTGAACGGACACGCCCACTATTTGAACACAGTTCTAAAAAATTTCTTCGTAAAATTAAAATCGCGATATTTCCATAATTGTATAAGTTATATAAATAAGTTTTACACACATAATAAGCTTTTTAAGCAAAACTAAACTGTAAGGGGTCTGATGATGAGCTTTGAAACTCTGAAACATGTAATCCTATCCATCGCTGTGATTTAACAATGTAATTTTTCTCCAATTATCAATTTTTCCCAAAAACTGGCAATTAAAATTCATTACGAATTATTGTTTCTCTGTGTCTCGAGCTTGCAAAAACTTACAAATATGTATAAACTGTATAAAAATTTTGTAGATTTTGGTGATGTAGGCGTGGCGCCGCCCACTTTTTAGCATAAAAGCTCTGCTACTTTCAAAAGCGATTGTTTGGAATTTCAAGAATGTATTTCAATGAAATTTTGTGAGATACTTCCCAATAGTATGTAGTATACTCCTGCCAAAAATACGCAAATCGAATAACAAACAAGCAAGATTTACGGGCAAGTAGTTAACACCCTACTGCCTTTTTTTTTATTAATTTTTTTTATTTTCATACCTTTCATGAACATGAGGAAAGGTATTTATATTTTGTTATTTAGTGATAATTTAATTTACCACTCACAACAGAAGTGTTTTTATCGAAAACAATCAGTTGCCTTTATAACAAATTTTCAGGTATGTATTAAAATAGACCTGAGTAAATTAGGATACCAAAACAGATCACTACTAGGTATTTAATGTTCGGTTACACCCAAACTTAGACTTCCTTACTAGGTATACCTAGTAGTGCTTCGCACACAAGGTATATTAACTTCATTCGCCTAACGGTAGTATGTAACGGCATAAACGAATCGAGATAGATATTGACTTATGTATATCAAAATGTTCAGGAGGAAAAGAGAAATTGATTGAGCCATGTCCGTCCGTCCGTCCGTCCGTCCGACCGTCTGTGAACACGATAACTTGAGTAAATCTTGAGATATCTCAATGAAATTTGGTATGTAGGTTCCTTTTCACTTATCTCCGAGCGCTATTGAAAATAGGCAAAATCGGTTAAAAGCCACGCCCTCTTTCTATATATATAATATTTTCGAAAATACAAAAGGAGTGATTATTCAGTACATAATACACCTATAAGGATAATATTTGGTGTGCACTTTAGCGTTAAGGCAACAAATACATTTTTGAAGAAATTTTTAAAAAGGGGCGTGGAACCGCCCACTTTTGATATAGTCAAGTTTGGAAATATTATTAATCATAAATCAAAAACCGCTCAAGATAGAAAAATAAAATTCAGCACACATATATATATTAATACAGGCAATATTTCGAAAAAAATTAGCGAAATCGGGTTAGGTTCACGCCCAATTTCATACGAAAGATTTTGAAAAGGATCATAGATATATTGAATATGCTATAACTTTGCTTAAACTAGCTGTATATAATTTCTATTTCACCTCTGAAGTGTTCGTGGGCAAAGAAAGTCGAAAGCACAACATTTTTGGAAAATGGGCGTGGCCCCGCCCTTTTATGGGGGATTATTCCACAAAACTTTCCATGCCGTAACTCCGGTAAAAATTGACTTATTGAAACGATATTTAGAGAAAGTGTTCAACATATAAAGCTAACTCTTTGCTGTAAAAATAAACAAAATCGGTGAACGGACACGCCCACTATTTGAACACAGTTCTAAAAAATTTCTTCGTAAAATTAAAATCGCGATATTTCCATAATTGTATAAGTTATATAAATAAGATTTTACACACATAATAAGCTTTTTAAGCAAAACTAAACTGTATAAAATTTTTGTGGATTTTGGTGATGTAGGCGTGGCGCCGCCCACTTTTTAGCATAAAAGCTCTGCTATTTTCAAAAGCGATTGTTTGGAATTTCAAGAATGTATTTCAATGAAATTTTGTGAGATGCTTCCCAATAGTATGAAGTATACTCCTGCCAAAAATTACGCAAATCGAATAACAAACAAGCAAGATTTACGGGCAAGTAGTTAACACCCTACTGCCTTTTTTATACCTAGTAGTGCTTCGCACACAAGGTATATTAACTTCATTCGCCTAACGGTAGTATGTAACGGCATAAACGAATCGAGATAGATATTGACTTATGTATATCAAAATGTTCAGGAGGAAAAGAGAAATTGATTGAGCCATGTCCGTCCGTCCGTCCGTCCGTCCGTCCGTCTGTGAACACGATAACTTGAGTAAATCTTGAGATATCTCAATGAAATTTGGTATGTAGGTTCCTTTTCACTTATCTCCGAGCGCTATTGAAAATAGGCAAAATCGGTTAAAAGCCACGCCCTCTTTCTATATATATAATATTTTCGAAAATACAAAAGGAGTGATTATTCAGTACATAATACACCTATAAGGATAATATTTGGTGTGCACTTTAGCGTTAAGGCAACAACCACATTTTTGAAGAAATTTTTAAAAAGGGGCGTGGTACCGCCCACTTTTGATATAGTCAAGTTTGGAAATATTATTAATCATAAATCAAAAACCGCTCAAGATAGAAAAATAAAATCCAGCACACATATATATATTAATACAGGCAATATTTCGAAAAAAAATTAGCGAAATCGGGTTAGGTTCACGCCCAATTTCATACGAAAGATTTTGAAAAGGATCATAGATATATTGAATATGCTATAACTTTGCTTAAACTAGCTGTATATAATTTCTATTTCACCTCTGAAGTGTTCGTGGGCAAAGAAAGTCGAAAGCACAACATTTTTGGAAAATGGGCGTGGCCCCGCCCTTTTATGGGGGATTATTCCACAAAACTTTCCATTCCGTAACTCCGGTAAAAATTGACTTATTGAAACGATATTTAGAGAAAGTGTTCAACATATAAAGCTAACTCTTTGCTGTAAAAATAAACAAAATCGGTGAACGGACACGCCCACTATTTGAACACAGTTCTAAAAAATTTCTTCGTAAAATTAAAATCACGATATTTCCATAATTGTATAAGTTATATAAATAAGATTTTACACACATAATAAGCTTTTTAAGCAAAACTAAACTGTATAGAAATTTTGTGGATGTTGGTGAAGTAGGCGTGGCGCCGCCCACTTTTTAGCATAAAAGCTCTGCTAATTTCAAAAGCGATTGCTTGGAATTTCAAGAATGTATTTCAATGAAATTTTGTGAGATACTTTCCAATAGTATGTAGTATACTCCTGCCAAAAATTACGCAAATCGAATAACAATTAAGCAAGATTTACGGGCAAGTAGTTAACACCCTACTGCCTTTTTATACCTAGTAGTGCTTCGCACACAAGGTATATTAACTTCATTCGCCTAACGGTAGTATGTAACGGCATAAACGAATCGAGATAGATATTGACTTATATATATCAAAATGTTCAGGAGGAAAAGAGAAATTGATTGAGCCATGTCCGTCCGTCCGTCTGTGAACACGATAACTTGAGTAAATCTTTAGATATCTCAATGAAATTTGGTATGTAGGTGCCTTTTCACTTATCTCCGAGCGCTATTGAAAATAGGCAAAATCGGTTAAAAGCCATGCCCTCTTTCTATATATATAATATTTTCGAAAATACAAAATAAGTGATTATTCAGTACATAATACACCTATAAGGATAATATTTGGTGTGCACTTTAGCGTTAAGGCAACAAATACATTTTTGAAGAAATTTTTAAAAAGGGGCGTGGTACCGCTCACTTTTGATATAGTAAAGTTTGGAAATATTATTAATCATAAATCAAAAACCGCTCAAGATAGAAAAATAAAATTCAGCACACATATATATATTAATACAGGCAATATTTCGAAAAAAATTAGCGAATTCGGGTTAGGTTCACGCCCAATTTCATACGAAAGATTTTGAAAAGGATCATAGATATATTGAATATGCTATAACTTTGCTTAAACTAGCTGTATATAATTTCTATTTCACCTCTGAAGTGTTCGTGGGCAAAGAAAGTCGAAAGCACAACATTTTTGGAAAATGGGCGTGGCCCCGCCCTTTTATGGGGGATTATTCCACAAAACTTTCCACGCCGTAACTCCGGTAAAAATTGACTTATTGAAACGATATTTAGAGAAAGTGTTCAACATATAAAGCTAACTTTTTGCTGTAAAAATAAACAAAATCGGTGAACGGACACGCCCACTATTTGAACACAGTTCTAAAAAATTTCTTCGTAAAATTAAAATCGCGATATTTCCATAATTGTATAAGTTATATAAATAAGTTTTACACACATAATACGCTTTTTAAGCAAAACTAAACTGCATAAAAATCTTGTGGATTTTGGTGATGTAGGCGTGGCGCCGCCCACTTTTTAGCATAAAAGCTCTGCTACTTTCAAAAGCGATTGTTTGGAATTTCAAGAATGTATTTCAATGAAATTTTGTGAGATACTTCCCAATAGTATGTAGTATACTCCTGCCAAAAATTACACAAATCGAATAACAAACAAGCAAGATTTACGGGCAAGTAGTTAACACCCTACTGCCTTTTTTTTTATTAATTTTTTTTATTTTCATACCTTTCATGGACATGAGGAAAGGTATTTATATTTTGTTATTTAGTAATAATTTAATTTACCACTCACAACAGGAGTGTTTTTATCGAAAACAATCAGTTGCCTTTATAACAAATTTTCAGGTATGTATTAAAATAGACCTGAGTAAATTAGGATACCAAAACAGATCACTACTAGGTATTTAATGTTCGGTTACACCCAAACTTAGACTTCCTTACTAGTTTTATTTTCATACCTTTCATGAACATGAGGAAAGGTATTTATATTTTGTTATTTAGTAATAATTTAATTTACCACTCACAACAGAAGTGTTTTTATCGAAAACAATCAGTTGCCTTTATAACAAATTTTCAGGTATGTATTAAAATAGACCTGAGTAAATTAGGATACCAAAACAGATCACTACTAGGTATTTAATGTTCGGTTACACCCGAACTTAGACTTCCTTACTAGTTTTTATTAATTTTTTTTATTTTCATACCTTTCATGAACAAGAGGAAAGGTATTTATATTTTGTTATTTAGTAATAATTTAATTTACCACTCACAACAGAAGTGTTTTTATCGAAAACAATCAGTTGCCTTTATAACAAATTTTCAGGTATGTATTAAAATAGACCTGAGTAAATTATGATACCAAAACAGATCACTACTAGGTATTTAATGTTCGATTACACCCGAACTTAGACTTCCTTACTAGTTTTCCTTAAAACGCTTATAAATGCAGTTTTTTTAAAATACATTGTTACAAGCCTATTAGTTTGCAAGTAACCCCTTAGTTCAAGTCTCTTTTTAACAATAATTTACATATTTTCATCTTAAAATTTGTAAATAACTAGTCCCTTAAAAAAAAAAATAAATCAAGGTGAATCGTGATTTTGTGTTTATAATCGAAAAGGTGATTTTGGCAGAAGTGAATCTTGAAAAACAAAAGAACAACATAGTAAACATGAATCTCAAATATTTTTGCATTTTCACCAATTTTTTATACATATTTGGTGTGTGACGCTCAAGATAGAAATCATAGAAAACCTAAAAAAAAACCAAAAATATTGATTTTTTTGAGAGCCTAAAGGTCCCACCGGATTCTTCATCAAAAAAAAACATCCTATTTTATATATATAGAATATTGCCTACTGAAGAATTTACCTAATTCGAATATTGCTAAAATTTTGAAAAAAAGAGTATCGAAAAACGGTTTTCAAACATTTTCTTTTGCGGTGTTCGTTGGCATTTCAAAATTAGCGGTTAAATTAGCATAAAAAAGTGTTGAACGGGTGTAAGTTTCTTAACAAATTAATTAAAAAAGCTTTAAAAAAAAGCATTTTATTTTATTTTACTTTAATTTTTTTCTTTTGTTTGCCAACTGCAGAATCGTTTACTCCTTCGAACCGCATGAAAAAGTGGACTTTGCTAAGAACGGGATTTAGCAGGTATTTTACGCAAGCTTGGAGTATAGCAAAGGCGAAATTAAACCTGTGCTACTTCACTTTAGTTTTATTGAGAATTTATAAAAAAGCTTATTACATGACTACCACATTTTTTTCTTTTTTGAATTTTTACTTACATTATGATATTTTTATATTTTCTCCACACAATTAGTCAGTTATTTGTTAAAAATATTCACTTATATTGACTTGACACAGTTTATTTATTGGAAATTGACACAATTTGTAGTTTATTTATTTCAAATATATTCACTCAAAAATGTAATGGAAATTGAATATCTGAATTTCTAAACGTTTTTCTTGGAAATGACACCAAATTTTTTGACATTTTTATTTAATTTTGACACTAAATTCTTTTTGACTAATTGTGTCAGGATGAATGGAAATTCAAAAGTTGATTTGATACCATATTTTAGGTAAATTTTGGGGTTTTAGGGCAATCACATTCTCACCGATAACTAAATTAACGATAAATTTATCGAAATATATCGAAGTAAAAATGAAACCCGGGACCATCCCCATTCGTTTGATACCCATATTGTAGGGTAATATTAAGGTTTTCACGCAATCGCATTTTGACCGATAACTCAGTTATCGAACAATTTATCGAAATATATCTAACTCCAAATGCAACCTGGGGCCATTCCCTTTCGTTTGACACCCATATTGTAGAGCAAGTTTAAGGTTTTTTGGCAATCGAATTTTGACCGATAACTTAGTTATCGATCAATTTATCGAAATATATCGGCGCCAAAATGAAACCTGGGGCCCTCCCCTTTCGTTTGATACCCATATTAATGGGTAATGTTAAGTATTTTGGGCAATCACCGATAACTCAGTTATCGATAAATTTATCGAAATATATCGAAGTCCAAATGTAACCTGGGGCCTTCCCCTTTCGTTTGATACCCATATTGTACGATATTTCTATACCTATAGGCGTGCCAAATTTCAACAAAATCCGTCCCGCCATTCTCACGGTTTTAGGGAACAAAAGCAAACGTCTGGACATCCAAACATCCAAACATCGCTACATTCACATTTATAATATTAGTAGGATATATTTTTTATTTAATTAATTAATTGAACGAAACGCAAACAAATCTCAAAACTCAAACGCTTTGCTGCTTTGAGGAACTCGCCTTCTCTTTTTTGAGGTAGCGTTTTTGGTCAGTTCTATGATAACTCAACTCCACAGCCTTCCTTACTGCCTTCTCGAACTCCGCGCTGGTTTTATTTGGGAAAACCTCTAAAATGAAAAAAGCAAGCATATAGCATTAAATATAAATACAACAATGTCTGAAATACGTACGACCCAGTATTCTAAAGAGCTCTAGCTGTGCTAAAGATTTTTTTTTTCGTTAACGCCTGCCCAGTTATACCCATACAGGGCGGCATCCGTCATGCATTGTCTTATGACGGGCTTAACGTCTTCGGACACGCCCTTTGCCTTTAGGAGGTATAGTTTCTGCAAGTAAAAGTTCCTGATTTAGAAGAGAAACTATTTAATTAATGTTTTGTTATTACAATTGCTTCTTTGAACTCGGTTGATTGCATTCTTTCCTCTAAGTCGCTAACCATCGTCGCATTCAGCAATGGAAGGACGCTCGCTACCTTGTCCAAAAGGAGGCCTCACCCGTCATCAAACCAACTGAGCGCTGTACTTTTTTAAGTGCCACTTTGCACTCTCGCACCAATTGGGACTGTGCTATATACTCCGACTTTTCGACGCACTAGTAAAATAGCTCATTAAAGAAATGTACTTAAATTCAAGCGGTTTACTTACACCTGATACGCTATTGACAATAGCTTCTTGGTTGCCAACAATCTTATCCATATTTTGCCTAAGGATTGCCTGGTTCATCAAAATGGTGTTTTGCTGAAACGACGGAAAGTAGTTATTCCTATTCAAAAATGTTTCTTTATCTTAAGAGGAGGAAAAATATCTACACAAAAATATTTTTATACAACTTACATTTTCCTCAGTTTTGCTCAGTCTAGCGCAAATATGTGTTTAGCATCAGCCAATTCTTCAAGCAACTTACTAATGTCTGAAAAAATATTTTTTAATAGTTTAATTATATAAAACATTTTGTATTCTTTCACTATTACTGTGCACATTAGACCTGGCGCAGCTTATATGAGACTTTTTTTTTTTGTTAACTTTACATAAGTGAGTTTTTTGTATATGACGGATAATTTTGGCGATAATTTTCTACAATATGCAACAAATATTGCTTGTCTTCTTCACTGTGCGTCAATGATCGATTGAAGTCTGTTATCAGCTTCACTTTTCTTTCGGCAGGGTCATTAACCACAGTCATGCTTCTTATATTAGTAACCGCATGCAAGTAATCGTCTCTCACACTCCAAGTTGATGGATCGTATTGTAAAAAATTCATATCTATATCCAATCTCAAAAAAAAATTTATAGTTTTTGGCGTTACAAAGTTGTTCAAGTCTGAGAACAGTTGCATTTCTTGTACGCTTTCAATAGCTCTTTTGGAACACCATTCAATTCCTTCGTGGTCACTATCTTCTTTGTCATCAATTTTAAGTGCTAAAACCATTTTTTCTTCACTTCAATATCAACGTTTGAATCGAAAAACGCAAGTCCTACTGCCTCTTTTGTCTTTGATCAATTGCAAATCTAGGCGTGCTGCCTCAACTGCGTTCACGACTCTAAACCAGTGTTACCCTCCGGAGCAATTAGGAGCATTCTGCTCTCACCTACACGTCGTGTGAGCGCAGCTACTGATTTTCGACGCGATAGCAGCGATCGATCAGTATGCATTGGAAATTCAATTAGAGAATATAAATACGTACAAGGAAAATACACACGTTGCGAAAGCCATTCAAATTTCTGGAACATATATATTTTTATAAGCTTTTATTTAGTTTCAGTTGACGGATGTCTGTAATGGAATCTTGCAATTTAATTTGATACACTTCCCGGTGTCCGATTGAGCTGAAAGTCTGCACCGATGCATAACCCCGATGACAATGCAATATTATGAAAAAAAACACCGATAGGTGGCGCGTAGGTCGCTATATTTTCAAAAATCGCATTTATGGTCCGATTTGGCTGAAATTCGGAACATGTATTACTACCATGAAAAGAAATATTTCCCTAAAAAAAATTCCGCTAGGTGGAGCTGAGATCGCTGTTATAAATACTAAAAATCGGAATTATGGACCGATTTGGTTGATATTTTACTTGTGTGGTACTTTATAAGTTTCCATATGTTTAAAAAAAAAAATTGGACCCGCTAGGTGGCGCGGGAGTCGCTTATAAGCTTTTATTTAGTTTTAGTTGACGGCTGTCTGTAATGGAATCTTGCAAGTTAAATTTGATACACTTCCCGGTGTCCGATTGAGCTGAAAGTCTGCACCGATGTATAACCCCGATGACAATGCAATACTATGAAAAAAAAAATCCATTAGGTGGCGCGTAGGTCGCCATATTTTCAAAAATCGCATTTATGGTCCGATTTGGCTGAAATTCGGAACATGTATTACTACCATGAAAAGAAATGTTTCCCAAAAAAAAATTCCGCTAGGTGGAGCTGAGATCGCGGTTATAAATACTAAAAATCGGAATTATGGACCGAGTTGGCTGATATTTTACGTGTGTGGTACTTAATTAATTTCCATATGTTTAAAAAAAATTGGAACCACTAGGTGGCGCGGGAGTCGCTCTATTTAAGAAATTCTAAGGTCCGTTTTCGGTGTCGTTTAATTCATTTTTCAACGAACTTCCCTTAAGGTAGTATCTTAAAATGTTCATCCACGTTTACTTTTTTACCGCAACGCAATATACAAAAAAAAATAATTCCGATAGGTGGCGCACGGGTAGCGATATTTCAAAATTTCATTTCCAGAAATTTTGTTTTCGATATTGTACCAACTTCCCGTTGAGCTGGGGTTTTCAAATTTTCACCATTATAAAATAAAATTAAAGAAAAAACTTTTTTAAAAATAAGTTTTTATTATTGTTTAATAAAATTAACTAAAAAGTAAATTAATATAGGAAACAAGATTTTCTAAGAACAAGCTTATGGGTATATTACTTGTTGATAAACAGAACTAAAAAGTAAAAAATAAAACTAAAGAAAAAAAACTTTTTTAAAAATAAGCTTTTATTATTGTTTAATAAAATTAACTAAAAAGTAAAAAATAAATTCACTGTAAAGAAGTATACCACTTTATAAGTTCATTGTAACCTTTAACGATAGTTAGGCTTCTTCGTCTGCTATAAAATAATTCCATATTGTACATGATTATATATTTTTAACATTAAAACTTTACACTTAAATTGTTAAGTCTTCCAGTCTACATCACAGTCTCAATTTTATTATTAATAAAAGCGTGTTACATTGTGATAGCAAGAAATGTCTTAAACATCCTTAATTATACCATCAAATAGACAAGAAGGTCCTAAATGTTTCTAATTATACCAAATAAAATTTAACACGCTTTTATTAATAATAAAATTGGGACTTTGATGTAGACTGGAAGACTTAATAATTTAAGTGTAAAGTTTTAATGTTAAAAATATATAATCATGTACAATATGGAATTATTTTATCGCAGACGAAGAATATATATAAAACTCTGTGTAACGCAAACATCAAACTAGATATTTTGATTATTCGTTTGTTTTGTACTGTGTGGATGCCTTGGTCCATGTGTAGGTACCCACCAAAAATTTCATTTCTTTTAGTTAGAAACCTTACATCGCTTGATTATACGGCTTACATAATTTAACCCTATTCATCAAAAATGAAATGGGTTTATAAAGCTTTTTACAATGAAATTTTCATACAAATTTTGAATTATAACAGCTTATTAAAATATATATGTATAATATATAATATATATGTTTATATATGTATAAGAGGGTTGGGCTACGTTCAATTTAGGCCATAAACTCCATTTAAAAGGGGATTTTTTTTGTTAATTCATATTGTTGTTGTCAATAAACTCGAGTTTTTGGCTCAAAGTGAACGTAATATAAGGCCTTAAATTTGTAACGAATTCCGTTGTATGCAAAATTACTTATAATATACATTTTTTTCTTTACTTATGTCATTAAGTAAGTCTTAAATGAAGATTTACTAAAAGAATCTCTCTCTGTGAGACAACCTTACGCATAAGGCCTGATAGAACATGTAAGTTAGGCAATATTATAAAAAGAAAAGTGAATATAATAAACTTATTATAAGAATTGTTGTAAGACCATAGAGGAACTATGATAAACTTATTATAATGTGATGCAGCCGTATACCTTATTCCTTATAATCCCTTATACGAATTTTTTGTGGGTATTGGCAATATTTGTTAACGGCTCATGCGACATCTGACTGAAACAACAACGGTTTGTGTATGAGGTTTGCTAAGTTTGCCCACAAGAACCCTTAAGGTTTTAAATTGCAACTATTTTTTGCAATGCTGTTAAAATTTCAAATTCGAGTCTACGCGACCTCCGCACGATGGGACATTTTGGAAAAACTTGCCTCAATTATTATTATTATTATTAACTTGCCTCAAAGTCAAATTTTTAGGGAACTTTTTAGAATCCATTTTCATAAAAAGTTTTTCGAGGGTAAAACGCAGCATAATTTTGGAAAATTATCAAAAACGAGTTGTCAAAGTTTAGTTGTGAAGTTTTTTGCAAAATTAATTTTTTTTTTTGTGATTTCTGTAGTTTACTATGAATAACACTACTTTATAAGGTTCCTCATATGTAGACATATACATATGAAAGGCTGGGGTAGTTAAATGAAAAACGTATATTTAAAGTAAAAGTGTAAAAAAATATTGTATCTACAGTAAAAGTCAGACAAATTGCTTTTTTCATTTAAAGTCGGAAATATGGATGGAAAAATAAAACATATCTCTTACTTTTAATGAAAAAACGATTAGCCTGACTTTTACTGTACAATCTTTATTTATGTGATTGTATCAAACATTTTATAAGGTTTGCTTCACTTGCATTAAACATATTTTTTACTTTTACTCCCAACCTTTCATACATATATAGGTATTTCGACTCATTTAAAATGCTTCGTATATAAGTAAGTCAACACAAAATGACTTAATTGAATGCTGTGGCGAGTTGATCAGCAATAAATAGTGACCAAAATTAAAAAATCGAAATATTTCACCATTATGGCTGATGAGACCACAGATGTTTCCGTTTGTGAACAGTTATCAATTAGTATTCGCTATTTCGATGTGGATGAAATCGAAATAAAGGAAGATTTTCTTATGTTCATTGAAGTTGTCGAAACCACTGGTGAAAGCATTGCACAAACTATTCTGAATGCATTAGAAAAGCATGACCTTGACATTAAAATGTGCCGTGGCCAAGTTTATGATGGAGGAGCAAACATGAGCAGCAAACTAAAAGGTGTTCAGGCACGTATATTAAATGTTCAGCCCTTAGCCTTTTTTACCCACTGCGCAAGCCACGGGCTTAACTTGACTATTAGCTCAGCCTGCACCGTACCCAGTGTAAGAAATGCAGTAGGGGTTATAGCAAGTACTGCCACTTTCTTCCGTGAATCGGAAAAACGAATACATCTTAGAGAAGAAATACAATCTAATCTGCCACAAGACAAACAAAATATGTTAAAAAAATGTGTGAGACAAGATGGGTTGAGAGGCATGAAGCGGTTTTGACCTTTATGGACGTGTTGCCATGTCTCCCTCCAATATTACAAAAAATGGCTGATCAGCAATATGGGAGCAGAACAAATTCTGTACTGCCATTTTCTTTGCTGTAATCCATAACTTCGTCAGAATTCCTAATAAGCTTGGTGATCCTATCAGATATTTTAGGAATAACCCTGTCCTTATCTCGATCGCTTCAAGCCAAAGATATTGACATACTTTCTGCAGTTCAGCTTATTACTACGACCACAGCAAGTTTGCAGAGGCAGCGTGAATCTAGCAATGACACATTTAAAAAACCGTTCGACCAGGCTGAGGCCATTGCAAATGAACTTGGTACAGAAATCACAGTCCGTAGAACCACCGGTCGTCAAATCTATCGATCAAATATTCAGATTGAATCAGTTGAAGAATATTACCGACTTTCAGTTTATATTCCATTTCTAGACTTCATGTTGAGTGAAATGTCAACCAGGTTCCCTAGCGCTCCTCTACAAAGAATCGGACAGTTGCAAAAGTTGCTGTCGCATAACTTTAACGACGAAGATTTAGATAATGTTTTGCAAGGTGCTGAAGTTTATAAAGAAGATCTTCCTTGTTTTTTTAGCTTTAAAGGGAGAGCTAAAAATTTGGCAACAGATGACTGAAAATATACCAGAAACTCCAGCAGATGCCTACAAACGAGCCACGATGCTGCCAAATATTAGAACCCTTTGTCAATTGCTGTGCACGTTTCCAGTGACAACCAGCACTGCCAAGCGATCTTTTTCTACCTTACGCCGATTAAAATCATATCTTCGAAACAGCATGACAGAAGAGCGTTTGAATGGATTGGCTTTAATGCATATCCATGGAGATATTGCGGCACAAATGGAGGCTGATGAAGTGTTGGACGTTTTCACCAGGAAACACAGAAGAAAACTGTCTTTATTAAACATGTAATCATGGATGGAATATAATAAAACTGCTATTACTAAACAGAAATGCTCTTTTTTATTATTTTGACTTTGATGTAAGTTCTTAATATCCGTGTACTTGTGAAGATAAAATAAGCATATTTCAGTTGTTGATTTTTTTGCATGTTGGGCGTTGGTGCCCCCCCCCCCCCCCAAAAAAAAATCCTGGATCCGCCCTTGTAACCTTACATGCTAGTGGCGCCGGATAGCGCGAACCCGAAGATCGTTCTCTGGGCACGAAGGGACCCAAAGGACGCGTGCAAAGTTCCCGCGGTGAAGACGTCGGCGCATATGTCACCTCCAAGCACTAACCGGAGCGGCGCGGCCTGATAAAATAGCGGATCAGCCAGCCGAATATGCTCATAAGGAGCGGCGATGCTCGCATCGACGGTTTGGGCTGGGCTGATCCGCTGAAAATGCGGATGCGGAGGAAGCAACCGCACTCTCCGTCCGAGTGTGTCGTCGGTAGCCCTAAATCTTCCGCCAAGAAGCGGTCGATGACTCTGCGGGGGGAGCACGCATCAATGAGGGCACGGATGCGTAGCAATCCACCTCCGGCTCCCAGCTTCACGACCGCAGTTGGCGCGAGGGTGGTCATGGGCGCACCGGAGGGCCCACCCGGGAGAGAGTGCGGTTGAGATCGTCGCGGAACCCGGATACTAGTGGTAGTTGGCGCGGCGGCAGGGCCAATCTACCGTGGTTGTCATTGGTGTTGCCTAGCTGGCGCGGCTGTGAGGCCAGTCTACGCTGATTATGCCTGCTTGTGCGGCGTGAGTCGTCGGTATAGGTGGTGCGTAGCTGGCGCGGCTGGGAGGCCAGTCTACGCTCGTCGTCGTGGCCGGTGTTGGTGCGAAGCTGGCGCGGCAGTGTGGCCAGTCTCCGCTTACGGCTGTTTCGATGCGCGGTTGCGGTGTTACGAGGTGGTGACCGGGTCGGTGAGGCGGTCGAGGTTTCGCCGCTCGTGGGCTAGAAGGGGCCGGAACGGCAGTGAGTCCGATGCCCCTTCCGTCGGTCGGAGCGGCCTGGTTGGCTCCGGGTCGTCCATTGGCAGGTGGAGAGTGGTGTGGTGTTTTCCACCACATCGTCGCCATCTGGCGTCGATGGTGCATTCCCTAGCACAGTGGACCACGGAAAGGCAGTTGTCGCAATAGCCGGCCCGAATGACCTCCTTCAAGCGCTACAGGGGCGCCATCCCCTGGTATTGGGCGCACGACCGAAGCGGGTGGCTGTCGCCACACAGCGGGCATGGCTTCGGGTACCGGGCGGCTAAGCGTTCGGCTCGCTGGTGTAGGGATGCAAAACGGGTAATTCTGGAAGAATAAAGGAGAATAAACATAGGTTGGTTATGGTTAACGGATGAGTGGCGAGAGCGCTTTAAGTTGGCGGACGCTGATGTGATTCTGGTATCACGAAACCAGCAGATGTGTATGCTAGACTTGTTTAAAACGAAGATATATGATACGTGTATAGTGTTATTTTAGTTTCCCGGCGTGAGTATGAGACAAGATAATGACTACGACACGTCAGTTATTATTATTTTCATACGGTTGCGTATGTCACCGTAAGACCGTAACACTTTTCTAAAAACTCTTTTCCTTTGCGTGACTCACCCTGCATTTTGTTGTGCATTAATTTTCTCGCGTTCATTATGTCCGTATGTATGTTTGGGCATAGGTTACCATGTTTTAAGGACGGAAGTTCGATATTCTTCTCGTAGAGAGATATTTGCAATTAAAGTTTGACATTGTTCGATTGTTTGCATACATCAGTTTAGAATATAGAGATTTTTAATTCTTGTAGAACGCTACTAATTTTCCTCAGGTATGATTTAATTGCGGTATGATGGAGTACAGGCGCGTAGCCAGGAAAAAATTTCCGGGGTTTGGCCAAAGTCTCAGTAAATAAGAATTACCTGTAAATACATACATATTTATGTTTTTACATATTACATATATATACTTTTATTTATTTGAAAATTTTCTTTTTCTACACGGCTAAAAATTTGAGCCTAACTTTTAAACCATTCATTGGTTTACCTACACAATTTTTAATCATTTTGGTAATAATTTCCAATTCTTTCAATTTCCTACAAAAATTCTCAATTTTTTAAAACTTTACTAGGATAAACAGCGAATATGTGTACTTTTCGCACAAAATTCATGGGTGCGCGGTATCTCACTAGGTAAAGCATTGCGCACTGATTTGGGGCACGTCTGTTCGAGTCCTAACATTTAAAAAAAAATAAAAAATTGTTAACATTTTCGGTTTAACACGTTGGCTGCCAATATATCACTGGTGATCATTTCAAAAACATACCCCCAGGTGCCAATGTATCACTGGTGATCATTTCAATAAACTACCCCCAGGTGCCAATGTATCACCAGTGATCACGCTAGGCCCTAAATTTTGGGTTCTGGGACCCTAACGGAAGGAGTTTTGGGAAAAATGAAAGTTTTATTTTAAAAGAAAAAATATTTTATTTCATAGTATAGTACAAAGTTTTGAAATAATACGAAATTAAAAATGAGAAAATTCAAATCAAATGGGAACATGTTTTTTTGCTTGGCACCTGGGGGTAGATTTTTTTTGTGATCACCGGTGATACATGGCACCTGGGGGTAGGTTTTTTTGTGATCACCGGTGATACGTGGCAGCCAACGTGTTAAAATTAAAAATAATTTTATTTACGCGCATTTCTATGACAAACGGCGTCAATTTAATTCTAAACCAAATTTGATTTGGTCATACACCTTGACCAGTATGTCTGCGTTCAAAAGGATTTTGGAATTTCCAGTAAAATTAACTTTAACTAATTTCATTATTTTTGTATGAAAGTATGTGTAAAAACACAATCAAAATACTGCAACTCAAAGTTAAGAACTTCGAAAACTCGAAAAATTTTCATCAAAATTTCTAACTTTTTAGTAAAATTTTAAATTTTTTTCGCGTATGCAGTTTTGTAGTTCGTTCAATTGTAGTGAACAAAGATACCAATCTTAAGCTGCTAGAAGATTTACTCGATTTTAGCAATTTTAAAAACTTTTACTAAAAAGTTAGAAATTTTGCGAGGTTTCTTGAATTTTCATGAATTTTCCACAAAGTTCTTAACAAACCACACTTTAAACGCAGACATTCTGGTCTAGGTGTATATGCAGCCCCAAAAAGTTTTAAATCTAGGCTAAAACTTTTAGCCGTGTACAAAATAATATTTATTTTTCTTGTTTGTTTTGAAATTTGGTTTAGGATTTCTTCAGGAGTTACTTCAAAAGTAGAGTGGATGTTGAGCAGAGCCAGCATCTCCTGGCGAAGTTTTCAACCTTCGAAGGGAAAAGAAGGACCGTTCGCTAGGAGCAACGGAAACCGGAAGCGTTGCAGCAATTTTTATATATCGATATACCATAGGGAAAAAAGACACGGAACAATTATTTAATGCATCAATAAACGTGCTCGGTCGCTCCTCCTTTGGGATTGGAAAATATTTTTCGTTTTCAGGGCTTTGGGCTGTTCAAAAGAAATCCAAAAACTCTATATAAAATGACACCTATGAAACGCTTAAGAAAAATTTCTTGTGTCAGAATCTCTTCTACTTTTCTACTGCTAATTTCTGGAAAATGTTTACAAAAACGAGACCTGCGCAACTCTGGCTTTGGCAAGAAATAAATAGTTTTCGCTTTAGAAAACTAAGGCTTCGGAAAAACAAAAAAAAAATATAGCAAAATAACATTGAAATTCTTAGAAAAGGCGGGTTATTTGCAATTATTCAACATGCAAAACGGAACGTCAAAACTTCTTGGCTATTCATGACAATTTCATGGTCAAGAAATAATTGAAAATATTTCATGAGCATTTTGTTTTCAAAAGCATACCGGGCTTTTACTTTTAAACTTTTTAAATCCTTTTTTGCCAAATTAGCGTCACTTTTTATTATCACCCGACAAGTACAAGTACAATTTAATTGTCACTTTCTCTGGTAATTCAATACCACTGCGTTGTGTACTGCTTGGGAATTTTTGGTATTTTTTTTAACTTCTTGGTGATGGTTTTGGTTAAACTTATGGCAACCGTGACTACAATAACGAGAGGCACTCATTCTTAAGATTTTTGCCTGCTGTATTAATAACTCGAAAAGCAGTTAATATGAATTTCAACAGACTTGAGTTCGAATCACTCTTCCTATTGTTAACATGCTATGTAGATGAGATGCTAAGTTGATCTTATGCAGAGCAAGTCCGACAATTTTGCGCGAGTTTCTTAATGCGCCAAATGAGTGAACCGTTGCAGGAATTTAGTTGTGACCTCTCAGACTTGCCCTGATAATTGATTAGCGACTACCAATATCTTCTCTCAGTGTGAAATATTATTTAATTTTATTCTTTCGTGTTGTTATTTTGCAATTAATGCTAATTTCTTAACAGGGGTTTTAAAAATGAATAGAGTAATTATTATAGTACAGACGGATATTTTTTAATTTTCGGAAATTTCGGGGCGGTTTGAAACTCCAGGGCGAGTGACACTGGTAATTTATATTAACATGTTTATTTATTAGTATTTTTGGGGTATGTATATGAGGGTGGGTCCATCTGCTGCCAACTTGTCGTGACAGATGGATTAATTTTACGTGGCAGGAAGGTTCGCCTTTCTGCGTTAGGTTCTTTCTGGCCTCGGTTTCGAATGAAGTTAGGTTTTCTGTAGCAGAATGGTTCGACCTTCTGCGTTAGTCTTTCTTGTGTCCTCGCTAAGGGTAGCGAGTGAAGGGTGGAAGTTTGGGATATGGGAGATAGTAGGGTCTTGGTTGGAGGTTGGAGGGAGCAGAATAAGCTTGACCAACGGTCTTCTGATCTGACCCTTTTCGGTGACGAGGTCCACTACACGCACTCGGTTATCTTCGCCGTGGTGTACGTGGGTAACTCGGCCGAGCCTCCATTCATTCGGAGTCAAGTTGTCTTCTTTGATGACAACAAGATCTCCCACCTTAATGTTTTGTTTTGGATGCTTCCACTTCACTCGTTTTTGAAGTTCGGATAAGTATTCCACCTTCCATCGCCTGCAGAAGGTTTGATGAAGAGCCTTGAGCTTCTGTCACCTATTAATAATGGAGGCAGGGCTCTCATTCACCTCTGGTTCTGGCGGACCCAGAAGATGAGTTCCCGTAAGGAAGTGCCCAGGGGTTAAGGGTTCCAGGTCCGTGGGTTCATTGGAGGCGGGACTTAGTGGTCGCGAATTGAGGCATGTTGAAATAGCTTTATCTCGGGCTTCAGCGATAAATGTCTTAAGTTCACATCGTAGAGATCTTGACGCTCCGGCAAAGTTGGTACAGTTGTCGGAGTATATGTTTCTCGGACATCCTCTTCTAGCGATAAAACGCGAAAAGGCTGTTAGAAAGTATGGGGTACTAAGATCACTGGTCGCTTCCAGATGGATCGCTTTGGTGGTGAAACAAACAAAGAGGCAAACGTAGCCCTTTGATAGTCTACATCCTCTACCGCGGTAACTTTTGATATCGAAAGGCCCGGCAAAGTCCACCCCTGTATTAGTAAACGCGCGTGTGAAGGTAGTGCGCTCGCAAGGCAGGGTACCCATAAGTTGGGTTTGCGCTCGTTTTCGATAAATGGTGCAGACTTTACAATTATGGATGGTGGCCCTAATCATGTTCTTGCCATTCGGAATCCAGTATTGGGTGCGGATGAGACGAAGCATTACTTGGTTTTCTCCATGGAGGGAGATTTTATGTACCATTTGTACAGCCTACAATTATATGGCAGTATGATTGGGTGGCGCTCGTTATAAGCTAGGTCTTGAGATGCTCCAAGACGTCCACCGGCCCTAATAACATCATCATTGTCGATGAATGGATTGAGTGGCAATATCTCGCTATTCTTCTCAATAGACTTTCCCTTCTTCAAATTCACATAATCCTCATTATAGATTTGGTTCTGATAGAGTTTTATCAAGATTTGAGTCGTTGTCTTAATCTCAGCGGATGAGATTAAACATGACCTTTCTTGAAATGAAGCTTTTGTTTTGGGGTGAGTACTTCGAAAGAATCTCATAATATATGATAGTACCCTCAAAGCCCTCGGTAAATCCGAAAACCGGTCAAGAATATCGATTTCTTGTTGCGTTGATATTGCGTAGGCCTGCGCTCTCTTTTCCTCCACGGAAGTGTGATATTCTTTTTCTTGTGATGGCCATTGTGAGTTGTCTTCTTGTAACCAAGAAGGCCCATGCCACCACAAAGAATTGTAGATCAAATCCGATGCTGGTAGTCCCCTGCTTCCTAAGTCTGCTGGATTCGATTCCGAGTTGACATGAAGCCAGTCCTTGCTGCCGACCAGGTCGATGATTTTGGTTATCCTGTGTGCGACGAAAGTTGACCAGGAACATGGTGGTTTCCTTATCCATGCCAAAACGATTGTGAAATCCGTCCATAAATGTTGTTTGACTGGTCCAAGCTTGATATTACGGAATATTGATTCCATCATCTCTGCCAGAAGTACTGCTCCGCAAAGTTCCAAGTGCGGAAGTGAAATGGTTTTCACGGGTGCTACTCTGGTTTTGGCCAGGAGTAGTGATACGGAGATATCATCATTCCTTTTAACGCGCATGTAGACAGTTGCAGCGTATGCCTTTTCCGATGCATCACAGAATCCGTGTATTTCGACCTCATCTTCTGGTGAAAAGTTTACCCATCTTGGTATTCGAATGTTGTCGATTTCGTGGTATTGATGTCTGAAGTTGTTCCACCGCTCCAATGTGTTTGGCGAAACTGGTTCGTCCCAATCGGTTCCCTCTAACCAGATGTTCTGCATCAAAATTTTGGCCACAATGACCATTGGTGCAAGCCATCCTAAGGGGTCGAAAAGTTTAGCAATGGCGGACAAAATCGCTCTTTTTGTCAGCTTTTCACTTTCTTCCAGTGACCCTGCTTGAAAGTAGAATAAGTCGGAATGGGCATTCTTAAGACTTCTCGAATTTCATTTCTCGCATTAATGGCCGATGCGAGTGTATGTCCCCCCGCTAATACGTCGTCAACGTACATGCCTTCCCTTAATATGCTAGATGCTGTAGGATATGTACTTTCTACATCATCATTCAGTTGCAAAAGGGTTCTAATTGCTAAATAAGGCGCGCAATTGACCCCGAAAGTGCTCAGACAGGACCCTCAAATATTCTTTCCCTAATTCCGGGTTCTTTACTAAACGCGTCTCATTCCGGAAGAATTGCGAACACGCTCGCCTAAGAGATCCTCCTATGTTTATTTTATCCGGGTAGTCCTGTCTGAAAGGAAGTGAGACGACATATCTCCCATCTTCTCTACGACTAGTAGTTGCCCTATATAAATCTTCGCAGTATTTGTCATCTGCGTTTGGACTTTTAGTTCGGGGCAGATTTTCTAACTCCCAGAATGCTGTAAGCTGTTTGTCCAAAGCAATTTCGCTGTAAAACGACACTATATTTCTGGTTGGATTGGGTGCGTCTACACACCCGGTTAGTATCCAACCGACACCGTTTCTTCAGCCAGAAGTGTATTTAGTACATTCTTTTTCAGTCCGCTCAGTATTATTTGCGGATATATATCTCCGCCAAATATGAGATCTACTTCTTCATTAACGTAGAATCTCTTATCTGCCAAGACTAAGTCTGGGAATGCCTGCATAGTCGTTGCGTCGATATGGCAGGATGGCAGATTCCCAGTTAGTTTGGCTAGAATTAGCACAGAAGTTGTTAGGCTAAAGCAAGGGTCCACTGGTGAACGGAGTTCAATGTGGGAGGCCTCCTTGACTTGAGCCGACACAGCATTAGTGATACCCGAAACTTGGGCATGCATCCTTTTTGCTGGTAAATTGATTCGGCGTTTTAGTCGTTCTGTCATGAACGAGCATTCTGAGCAAGAATCGATAAGTGCTCTTGCTGGGAAGTCTGTACCATTATGATGAATGGTGACTCGAGCTGTCCCTAGCAGCACACCTGCACTTGAATGTACATGGCAGGATTTTACATTTCGGTTAGAATCCGAGCTTGATTTTGAAACTTCCCGTCTCTGTTGTGCCTGTTGGGAAGTAGAGGCAGCATTATCAGCATTATACTGATTCGGGCTGCTAGTTGCCTGCGTCTGTAGAGACTCCGCATGCAGGAGCGTATGATGTCGAGAGTGGCATTTGTTGCAGTCGTACGAACTGCTGCACTTCGACACTGTATGTCCTGGGGATAGGCAGTTTAGGCAGCCCTTGGTGGATTTAACAAAATTAATTCTCTCCACCGGCGTTAATTTTAGAAAACGGGGACAATTTCGCAATCTGTGGGAGTTTGACTTGCACTTTGTGCATAGTGCCTTTGTTACATTTGCTTGGTATGCACCAAGTCGTTTTGTAGGGGTTCCGTTGGCAGGTCGCGTTGATTGCGGGGTCTGCGCTTTCGAAGAAGCCCCTATGAACCCAGACACTGTTTCAAGTGTCTGGAAGCGGTTGGACAAAAATTTGTCCATATCCTCCCACTTGGATATTTTCAATTTATGGTCTATGCTTTGCTCCCATAGACCTAGCGTACTTTCCGGCAATTTAGTCGAACACATTTATGTTATAATTGCGTCCCAGTTGGAAGTGTAAATTTTATGACTTCGCAAGGACGAAAGGCAATTATTTATTTCGCGTTGCAATGTTTTAATTGCGCTGCCACACTCACTCTCTACCTTTTTCAAATTAAACAAAATTTGGAGTTGCGAGTTCACTAGTATACGTTTATTTTCGTATCTCTCGCATAAGTTTCTCCACGCTGTATCGAACCCCTCATTTGTGAGCGGACATTTTTTAACAATATCTTTTGCCTCACCTTGTGTTTTATTGTTGAGATGGAACAATTTCTCAACTGGTGTTAGGCGCTTGCTTAAGATATAAATGGCAGTGAACATGTCACGAAATGGTGGCCATGACAAGTGATCGCATTTCAAACTTCAGTGTTTGTGAACGTCGTCGCATGTCTGACATGCAGCGTAAATATATGGCGTATGCCTTTTTGAATTTTAGTTTAACTGATACAATGTCAGCCGCTTCCAGCTTGTTCGAGTTTAACCAGTCATCTTGAGCCGTTCTCGTCTTCCTCCACATTGACTTCAAGTCCTCTTGTTGAAGGCCAAGAGTGAACTTGGTGTGGGCTGACTCCTCTATTTTATTATAGTCAGCTTCAAATTCACTGATCGTGTCAGCCAACCGAATGAAGCTTTCCATACTTTGGGTTTTGAGGAATTACGAGATATAGTTACAGGCCAAAAAGTAAACCGAAGGTACGGGAAATGTTCAACCGTGCAATACAATAAAATCCAAGGGAATGCGAATAATGGCAGTATTTACCCCAGGAATTACCGAAATAACTCAATAAAAATTTTAAAATTCTATAAGCAAATATTTATTTCTGTCTTATAAGACAACTGTTTAAATTTATTGGCAGTTAATAAATTAATTCTTATTCCAGACTTGGCCGTATTGTCTGAATAAATATGCTATAATCGCCGAAAGTTTATATTAGATTTGTTGACACTCGCCACTCACACGCTACCGGGGATATATTTATATATATATGTGTTGGTATTGCCGCAAAGGAATGTAAACAAAAGAACCACAAATAAAGTGCGCGGTGAATCAAAATGAGCGATGAAGTGAATATTTAGTGAAAAAAAGAAAAATTGTGCAAAGAATTAAACTTGTGCTTAAACAAAAACCCAGTAAATTTGGGTTGAAAAGAAAAACTCGCCTAAGATAAATCAATGTAATATTTATTACAAAAAAAAAATTGGAAAGCAAAAACAAAAACAATTATCCGAAGGCTCAGTGACTTTACAATGAAAATGACGTTATATTACCTCTTGTGTTTAAAAGTTTCTATGTATGTGAAATTAACTAGAAAAGAACAAATTCAATTTATGCACTATCGCACTTATATTTTGATTTCACTCGCGGATACTTTAAAAATGCAAAACTGTGGCACTTTTAAAAAAAATAGTTCGCAACACAAAAAAAAGTGGCAAGAAATATACAACTTACGTGCGTTGATGTGGTGATCGGCCGCGTATGTTGTATGTATGTTTTCTGTGTTGTTTGTGGCAGCTTCCTTGCGGCAGTGGTTATTTGGCTGTGTGTGGCTCAGTGGATTTATCCAACGTTGAAATTAGTAAAATTTAATATTATCTGATGAATTGTTGAAATCTTCAATTGTGTTTGTTGTTGTTGTGGACTGTATCGGTTGCTTTTAGTTCGCTTCTACGGTGAGAAAGGACCATGTACAAAACGGCTGTGGTGCTTAGCTGGAGCGGCCGTGGCTCGAAAGCACCGCGGTCGAATTGGTAATTTGAAAAGAAAATAAAAAGAACGAGAATTCTCGTTATAAAGGTGGCCGTGTATTTGAATTGAAGATTAAAGTTTTTACAATGAAATTTTACCTTATAGTTGGCGGTGAAAATCCTGGGGTGGCCGTGAGGTGTTGACGTTATGACGATCGCTGGAAAAGTAGTAGGTAGTCCAGTCGAGGACAACCGTTGAGCGCGAAATTTTAGCCTCCGGTTTTAAGGGGAGGTGAACCTACACATGCACACCCACATGCATGTATATGTTGCTGACAACATAATTATTTGCAGGCATGCACATACATGTGTTGTTGGAAGGGTGCAGAAAAGTAACATTAGGGTGGCTCATTTTTTGAGAATTTAGGCATCGGGCCTAAACAATTATAATATGATTATTACCCTATTGTATTAATATATTTCCGCATTTTTTATAAGTCTCTCATAACACTGGTTTACAGCCAAAATGCACCAGAGACGCCATAGTGAAATTCCTTTGTAAAATCACCTCCTTATTCCGAAAATCAAGGTTATTTTTACTTGAATGGTACCGTTTTTGAGATATTTACGGTTTACCGTTATTTCAAAAAACAAAAAGATGGCTCCACCTAATCGTGTATATCTCAAGAACAAACTGAGCTCTTGAAAAATTTGAAAGCTTATAAAATTTACTATAATCAGTACATACAACACTTTTTGCTAGGTCCTGCAGATTCAAACATATTGAACAATCATTACGGATTTTTTAAATTTTTTTTGTAAAAATATAAAAAAAATTGTACTTTGCGAGGAAGCATCTCGAAAACTTTTTGTTTTTTTGCAGATATTTTTTCCCCCCTCTAAGCTCTGTTTTATTACAAAAAAAAAAGCTATCAGTGAACAAAATCGATGAACTAATACAAATGTTATAAGCATTCAAGTAAATATATCCATTTAATGCTTAAGTACCCTACTGGTACATATGTGTTAGTATTCGTATATCAGTTAGTTAGCAGGTAAATTTTCGAAAAGTTATTAGATACAAAAAGCTGTTAGTGTCGTTTTCTCAAACCTAGGTACATTTTAAACAAGAGCATATTTTTGAGGCAGGTAGTGTTTTCTTTGTAGAACTAGGGAACCTTTTTGTTTAGGTAGGCTTGAATTTTTACTGGATCTAAGTATAAATAAGAGTACATGCGCCTTGTTCCTTCATAATATCTGCAAGGCTCGCCGGATACTGTTCAGTTTATAATTGCAGTTTATAACCCGCCATTTACTTTAAAGGGCGCGAGAGTTTGAGTGTACAAATGATCCAGATATGTTCTGTTTCATCTGCGGTCAATTTATTGTTAAAAGTATGAGACGTGTGTTTTCAAATCCTTTGAAAGTTACATACTATAAGTGTTTTGGAATTGAGCCTAAAAACAATGAAAAACCATGGACACCGAACACTGTGTGCACCACATGCCGAGTCGAATTGATTTCTTCGGAAACCGGAACAAAAAGGTACGTTGTAAAAATTAGGAATTTGTTCCCTTTTAATGCATAGCTGACTAATTTCTGAAACTATCTATTTAGGCGACGTGTGAAATTCATTACACCAATGAAGTGGAGGGAACCAACTTGCCATTCAACGGACTGCTATATTTGTACAACAAAAGTACTTGGGGCTGGAAAGTCCAGAAAAGTAACCTATGCGAGCGTATCTACAGTGTCATTACCAGAACTAATTTCAACAGAAGCGGCATTGCCAGAATCAAATTTAACTTTGGTTCCAGTTTCATTGTCAACAGTAGTATCTGATTACGCGGCATCATGTTGTACTGAATTTCAAACGGAAAACGAAAGAAATTCTTTGTCACAAGCACAACTCAATGATTGGATAAGGGATTTGGAATTGTCAAAGGAAAAGGCCGAACTACACGCCTCTCGAATGCAACAATTTAAATTTGTTTCATCCGATGTTAAGGTAACATATTATAGAACTCGCCACGAAGAATTTTCCAAGTACTATACGAAGGAGGACAGTGTTTGTTACTGCAAAGACATTGCTGGTCTATTCAAACAATTTGGTGAACCATATAATTCAAAAGAGTGGCGATTGTTCATAGACGGCAATAAATTAAGTTTAAAGGCCGTATTATTGCATATTGGCAACCAAAAGCCATCTATCCCGATCGCGCATGCAGTAACTACGAAGGAAACACATGAGATAATGCAAAAATTTCTCAAGTTAATCAAATACGAAGAACATGATTGGAAAATATGTGCCGATCTTAAAGTCGTTGGAATGGTGAGTGGTCTACAAAGTGGATACACAAAATACTGTTGCTTTCTATGCAAATGGGATAGCCGAGCTCGTCAAGACCACTACATCATAAAGGATTGGCCAGAACGAATCGAGTTTCAAGTTGGGGTAGATAACATAAAATACTCTCCACTTATAAAGAAGGAAAAAATAATTCTACCTCCGCTCCACATCAAGCTCGGCCTTATCAAAAACTTTGTGAAGGCTTTGGACAAAGAAGGCGAAGCTTTTCATCATTTGAAGACAATCTTCCCAGAGATTTCAGAAGCAAAAATAAAGGAAGGGATTTTTGTGGGACCGCAAATAAGGAAAATGATGACCAATAACCATTTCAAAGAACTATTGTCACCAGTGGAGGCAGCAGCGTGGGATTCTTTTGAAAAGGTCGTTACTTCTTTTTTAGGCAAACACAAAAGTCCTAACTACGAGATGATAGTGAACGACTTAATCAAAAACTATGCGGAAATGCGTAAATAAAAAAAAAATATTATAATAAATTATATATTACATAAATTTACATGAGAATATATATCCATAAATCTGAATTCATCGTCCAGTTCCGAACAAACAAGAACGGGAAAAATATTAACAAAAAATTTGTTCTGAATTGAAAGATAAATCCAGCCTAAGAAAATTATATCCTAATGTGTCACTTATGTATTTATCTAATTTACTTTTTTATTTTCTTTCAGGAGTAAATATGTCTTTAAAAATTCATTTGTTACACTCCCACTTAAATTTTTTCCCGCAAAATCTTGGCGACGAAAGTGACGAGCATGGCGAAAGGTTTCCCCAGCAAATGAAAGTCGCTATGATGGGCGACTACTGTTGGTTTCTCATAAGAGAATCCGATCCTAATCTAAATAAGCGTCAAAACAAGACACATAACTTTTTCAATTATAAAATAAGATCATAGAGTTAAGACAGAACCATATGTACATATGCTATTATTTGCAGGGTACTTAAGTATTAAATGGATATATTTACTTGAATGCTTATAACTTTTGTATTAGTTCATCGATTTTGTTCACTGATAGCTTATTTTTTTTGTAATAAAACAGAGCTTAGAGGGGGGAAAAAATATCTGCAAAAAAACAAAAAGTTTTCAATCTGCAGGACATAGCAAAAAGTGTTGCATGTACTGATTATAGTAAATTTTAACTTTCAAATTTTTCAAACCGTTTTGGAAGAGCTCAGTTTGTTCTTGAGATATACACGATTAAGTGGAGCCATCTTTTTTGTTTTTTGAAATAACGGTAAATCGTAAATATCTCAAAAACGGTACCATTCAAGTAAAAATAACCTTGATTTTCGGAATTAGGGGGTGATTTTACATAGGAATTTCACTATGGCGTCTCTGGTGCAGAAAAAAAGTTGGGATTTGTGATCCAGTGTAATTAAGATCATATTAATAATAAATATTTTTAATTCGGATCCTGAGAATACTTTTAAAGTAGCCCGGCTTGAAAGTAGTTCGTCGGACGAAAAATTTGCATAAAACTCACAAATACGTGATTTGGATCATTAAAGTTCAGTTTAATGTCGTCCTTCAACATTTGATATCCTCAGAGTAGACCTTGTTTTGCCTTTTGTTTTTACGAAGGACGTAGCTTGCACCTAAAAACATTTTTTTCTCTAACATATATGTTTATTAATAATTTCAGGATTTTTTATGTTTTTGGAAGTATGCGATGCCGACCTTGAGCCGGGAGTGGCGTTAAAGTCGTTGCCCAGACGCTATAAATTTGCGAAAGAGGACGAAATCACACAATATGAGCTGAGGGGTAGTCCTTTTGCACCACCAAGCACTGCACCTTTTCGAAGATCAATGAAGGTAGAAAAGGAAAACGTCAAGCCACGAAAAATGGGAGTCGGGCACTACACTGCCATTTGCCACCGTCCTGCCGGAAAATGGACAGAATTCGACGATTTGCAAGACAATGAAAAAACTAGAGGAGACACAATGCTATGTTGTCCAAGCATGTTAATTTTCAAAAAAGTCACTAAATACTGAATAAATTAATTTCTATTGCTATACACATATATTCGTTTTCTGTTTGCGGGGATGGGCATTTAATGAGCACATAATTCGTCTTGTTCAGCCTAAAGCTAGCAGAACATGAAATTTTTTAAAAATAAAAGGGGGAGCAAATTTTTCAAGAGCACATTTGGAGCACATAATTTCTGCATAACAACATTTGCGATAATCGCCTTGTTTCACTGTTTACGCATATTGCTCTGCTTTAGCCTGAAGCTGGCAGAGCATGCAATTTTTTTTAAAAAAAAAGGCGAGCAATATTTTTGGGGCAGGTTATTTCAAGAGCACATAATTTCTGCATAACAACATTTGCGATAATCGTCTTGTTTCACTGTTTACGCATATTGCTCTGCTAGGTTTAGCCTAAAGCTAGCAGAACATCAAATTTAAAAAAAAAAGGGGGAGCAATTTTTTTGGGGGTAGGTTGTTTGAAGAGCACATATTGCTCTGCTAGCTTTAGCCCAAGCCTAGCAGAACATAATTTTTTGACAAAAATAGAGGAGCACATCTTTTTGGATTAGGGCACTTAATTAGCACATTTGGAGCACATCATTGTCCATAAGTTAGTTTTTTGTTCTGCTAACTTTGCTCTGCTATTTTTATGGACCTCTTTATTTGGCTTATTGGAGCATTTGGCAATCTCACTGCTGCCTGACATGTTGAAAACCTGCGCAACCTCGACACTGTCATGCTCACTATCATCAGAATAAGAATATACTGTATTGAGGTCTAAAACGAAAATTCTTTTATGTAAATGAATACATAATACATTCAAGTAAATAAAATTCACCTGCAGCGCTTCCTTTTTCTCTATATTTTTCTATTCGTCGCAGCTCATTCTCCGATCTTTTAGTTTTCCGCTTTTCTTTATTTTCGAGATTTTTATCTACGCAAGTCATGCTGCCCACACGCCACACACGTTGTTTAATTAAAAACATTCTGTCTTCCTCAATAGTTATTAATTTAAATGCATCAACGTGTGCAATGTCAAATAGATCATTTAAATTATCAATGAATTCAGCTCTTTTTTGAACATGACTTGCATATTTGGATTTGTTATGTTTTTGCACTGACCTCCACTCATAATAAAGTTTAATAACTTTTGCTAAACATTTTCTTTCATTTGGTGTCGGTATTCGACCTTTCTCCCAAAATGGTAGGATTTCCACCACCACTTGGCGTGCACTTTCATTTATTGTTTTATTTTTATAGCGTGTATTATAAAAAAAGAACTGCAACACTTGCTTATTAGAAGGCAATTTCACACCAACTATTTTAGGTTCACACTTTCCTATTAAATACACATTATCGTCACCAGATCTCAGTCGTCTCGTCGTTAGACTTGCTTGTGAAGCCATGATTATTAATAAATTTAAGAAAAAATAGATTTATTGTTGAACTGATAATAATTGTTCCACAATAGTAAACTTTAGAATAACTTCGATTCTCTTAACGTCACACAACTGAATGGGACAATAGCTTCATTCGATTGCTGCTAACTATGAATAATTATTCTTGAGAAACCGTTCGTTTGCCACTAATTACGGTGCATTCAGCAGCTTTTTGACATTTAATTGAGAGAGAAAGCTGCAATTCGCTGCTAGTTATTGCTGGGTAAATTTTGTCCAGCAAAAACCAGCAAACATGAACAGCTGATCGTGACATGGCAAAACAACAACAAAAAATTCAAATTCAAATTATCACATGTATCAGCAGATAATTGTGAAAATAGGAACAAATGCAGCACTTAAAGTTTTTACAGTTAATTCGCGAGCACTTCTTGTGTTCGTTCACTAGCACAAAAATTTGTACTCTAACTACACAAAGGAGATATTAAATAAAAATTTCAACTGAAAGAATATTTATTTTGATCATTATATGGATGCATAATAAATTTAAAATTATTCATGTTTTTAAATTTATATATATGTATATATAAGAAAAAAAAATCATGTTTTTGCTGGTTTTTGGTAAATTGTGACCTTTGACCTCATTAGGGCACGACTTGGCACATTCCGATTGACCTGAAAATTTTACATAATGATTTTGACATCCAATGGCATATTTCTATCGCTACCCACACTTGAGATTACAAAAAAAAGTAATTGCGCCAGGTCTGGTGCACATATTACCTTTATTTTCCCCGACATTCTCGGGGAGCGGGGATGAAGGGGGCTGAAGTATACCCGTGTAAAGTAGCACCCAAATGAAAAGAATAAATGCCATTGGGTGCCGAATTATGAATGTGTTCTTTATTATAATATTCAGGCTTATTTATAGTAAATTAATCTAAACATTTCATTATACATATTTACTGTAATTCTTACATAGCTAAGTCTAACATAAGGCATGAAGCCCAACGCACGCTCACACATATGCACGTATTTACATATGTGTATAGTGCTGAGCTACTTCAACGCTTTGGTCGTGGGAAAGTGTCGCAGCAGAGAAATACATAGCGTCAGCAATTACTTGGTTGCAGTTTGTTTACGTTTGCGACCAAGTAACTTAGACGGCGCTCGTGCTGCGTATTTTGTATGTAGATATGTATTCATATTGGACACACTACACCTCCTTTCCTAAAAAGAATCGTTTATATACATGTTTATATGAACGATTCTATTTCATTTAATAGGTTTGAGTTTTATAGCTCGTCTTTTACAATTAATGAGCGACCGATCTTATTTCATTTAATAGCTCTGGCGCGTTGGACTTTTTGACTTTTCGTTTTATTTTTATATATGCTGTGTTTACTTTTTGTTACAAAGTTTTGGTTGCGTTTACTTTATTTTCAAGTGGACAATACATTAATTTATTTATTTCGGATTTTTTGTTTATATGTTTCTTTATTTATGCGCTACATTTTTCTTAAGTGTTTAGTTACATTGAGAGTAATGACACGATTTTATTTTAATAAGTTTTTATTTGCATACAATAAATTTCTGAATTTATGGGTTTATGTGTCAGTGTGCAATAAAAATTTATGTGTAAACATTTGAGTTAAAATGCAGTGTATTTATTCTAAAAGTTTAAGTCTATTCTTATGAATTAAAATTTTCTTATTCTCATCGCTTATAATACACTTATTATTTGTATCCACGCTTTCTAGTTTATAAGGAATTAGAGTAAAATTATTATTTTTCCCAATATTGTCTACCTTATAGGGCCCTTTATACCTATTGTCTAACTTATGACCTGCTTCATTTTTTACTAATACTAAATCTCCTATATTTATCTCCTTATATTGTATTTTCCTATCGTAACTAATTTTTTGTTTTTCCTTAGATTCTTGTACTAACTTTCTAGCTTTTTGTTGTGCTACCTGTAACCTATATTTAATTTCCTTATCATAAGCCTCATGATTATATACTGGGCTAATTACATTTTCTTTTAAAAATTCGTAAGTCAGGGGTGTCTTTCCAAAAACTAGTTCAAAAGGACAATAGCCATGAACTGTTGAAGGTGTTGTATTGTAACAATACGAAAAATATTTAAGGTATTCATCCCAATCGCACTTGTCAATGGATATGTAAGAACGCACATATTCATTGAATGTTCTATGACTGCGTTCAACAGTACCTAAAGTTTGATGATGGTAGGGAGTTGATGTTTTATGCTCTATTTTTAAGAGTTTGCACAATTCCTCAAACAAACTATTTTTGTATTCGGTTCCCATATCCGTTATAATTGTTTTCATACAACCATAAATCAGAATGAAATGCTCAAATACAGCCTTAGCAACTGCTACAGCATGCTTGCTTTAAACGGGTACTGTAACCAAGTATTTGGTTAGGTCACATATGATAGTAACCGCATATTCATTTCCATTCATCGATTTTGGTAATGGCCCTATTGTGTCTATCTGTACTATATCGAAAGCCTTTGGTGGCGTCTCCGTTATAGTCGTTCGTTCTTTTATATGTTTGTTAGTTTTATTTTTGCTGCAGTGAATGCAATTTTTAACATATTTTCTGATGTAATTTTTCATATTATTCCAGTAATACTTTTGTCTTATTTTATTTAACGTACGATTTATTCCTGGGTGGCCACCAAAAACAGGATCGTCGTGATATGTATGAAGAATTTCTTAAATTTCTTTGTTATTTGTCACATGCATAACCTCCGGAGTCAATGCTATATTTAAATTTTTGAGAACTTTGGTACCAATTTCTTTAAATGTGTCTACCCGGGTATAATTTTCCTTAAACAATTTGTCTCCTAGGGACAACTGTATTTTTACAATTCCCAAATTGTCGGCTTCCTTCATAAGCCTGGAAAAGAATTGACCTAAGTCAATCTTCGCCTCAACAATAATATTTTTCATATTAATTTCACTACAAATTTTCTTTCCTTTTCTGAAACGTAATTTCGGAGGATCGAAAACGAGCTGGACTAGTCTCTTTACTTCACATTTATTCAGCGCTTCATAAATTATTGGGTTCTCTTTGTGACTTTTTATTTCTTCATATTTACTACTGGAATTTTTAATATCATTATAATTTTTATTAGTTTCCGATCTAGTCGTAACTTTCAATATCTTACACGCTTCTACTGAAATTTCTTTAAGATCTTTAATATCTATGCGTGACAGTGCGTCTGCTACATAATTTTGTTTTCCTGCTATATACTCCACCTCGAAGTCATATTCTTCCAAATCCAGTCTGATTCTAGTTAATTTTGATGATGGGTTTTTCATTGAAAATAGGAATGTTAAAGGTCTATGGTCTGTTTTGACTAAAAATTTTCTACCATAAACGTATGGTCTAAAATATGTTATGGCCCAATGAATGGCCGCTAATTCTTTCTCAATTGTTGCCTTATTTGTTTCTCCTTTTGTAAATGATCTTGATGCATATGCAATTGGCAATTGTTTGCCTTCATACTCTTGGCTTAGTACCGCTCCGCAAGCATAACCACTTGCGTCAGTTGTTATACAAAATTGTTTATTGAAATCTGGGTATTGTAAGATATTAGGGCTTATTAACGCAGCTTTCAAATAGTCAAAGGATTTTTTACAATCCTCCGTCCAGTCGAAAACCACATTTTTCTTGCAAAGCCTTGTTATTATCCTAGAATATTCTGCAAAGTTTGGGATAAATCTTCTCTAATAATTGCAAAATGCGACGAATCGTTTCGCCTCTGGGGTCTGGCAAAATTCCTTTGCTTGTACATTTATGACCAAGGTATGTTACTTCTTGATTGAAAAATAGGCATTTATCAGGATGCAATTTTAAATTGTACTTCCTACAAGTTTCGAATACATCCCGCAAATTTTTAATCATATGTTTTTCGGAGCATCCTAATACGACTAAATCGTCCATGTATAGAAATGCTTGTGAAGGTTTTAAGCCTGAGAATGCCAATGTCATCATTCTCTGAAATGAATTTGGAGCAACTTTAAGACCATAAGGCAATCTTTTGAATCGGTAAGTGCCATTATCTGCTGTAAAGGATGTTATATCTCTTGATTCTGAACTGTGTTCTATTTGATGAAAACCGGACATTAAGTCCAAACACGAAAAATATTTAGCTCTTCCTAATTGATCCAATATGTCATCAATTCTTGGTAACGGGAATTTATCTGCAGTTAATTTTTTATTAACTTGTCTGTAGTCTACAACCATTCTCCATCTTTTTTCTTGATTATTAGGAAGTGATTTTTTGGGTACTAGTAAAATTGGACTATTAAATTCTGACATTGAAGGTTCTATTATATCGTCTTTAATTAACTTATTTACTTGTTTATTTATTTCGCTCTTGTGGGCTTCTGGTATTCTGTACTTTTTTACGTAGACCGGGTTATTGTCTTTCATATGAAGTTTTTGTTTGTAAAAATTATTAGTGGTAATTGGTTCTGTTTCTAATGAGAAAATGTCAATAAATTCTGCGCATACTGCATTAAGTGATTCATGGGCAAAGTGTGGAAAATTTTTATTTAATCTTTCTAATTTTTCTTTATTGTTGGACTCATTTTCTATTTTATTTTCTTTAATTATTGTATAATTATTCAAATTTTCTGTCTTTATATCAAATTCATAAAATGTTGCATTTTTATCTGTTGTATTTATAATTCTAATAAATGTTTGGTGTGAATCTGCTAAGGTATTTGCAATAAATATACCTTCAGATAATTCTTGTTGTGGAATAAGTAATTCTGAATATTGATTATTTTTAACTTTAATTTGTCTTACTACTTCTGATCTTGCTGGTATTGAAATACTATTAATTGTTGGGTTGCTAGTCATCTGAATTATTATGTTTTCTGGGTAATCATACGGTCTTAGTATTAGAGTGTCTCCATCTTTGTGGTAATCTAAAATGCAATTATATTTTTTGATAAAATCTAAACCCAGTATTCCATCACATGGAATTGGAAAATTGTCTTCTACTATATGAAACTTGTGTTTAATCACTAGATAATCATCCTTTAAATCTGCTTTAACCGTGCCAATAGTGCTTGTTATGCCTTGGCCAATTCCTTTTAAATCTGTTTTTTGTGAATTGTTAATAGTGACATGATCGTCAATTTGACCCTTTTTTATAATTGAAATATCCGCTCCTGTATCGATCAGGAGGGTTGAAATGGAATCAGTCAGAGTAGTTTTGGAAGATATGTAGCTATTTAGGTGTAAATTGAAAACATATAATTTTTTATTTATTGAGGTGGAGTTTGTTGGTTTTCCTGCTGCGTAGCAGTTCGGACATTTCTAGTATTATTGCGAGTATTTCCTCGCGATCCGAAACTTCGACCGGATCTTTGGTTATTTGATCGGTTATTATTGTTATTATTATTGTTATTGTAGTTATTGAATGTTCTTCTCTGATTACCTCTATAATTACCATTGTGATAACCTCTGCTGAAGTTACCTCTAAAATAATTTTGCTGGCGAATGTGCAAAAGGGAATTTGGGTTGCCAGTCACCTCTGTGCAGCTGTTAGTAAATTTTGATATAGCCTCGTTCATTCAGGAGTTTTGCTGCCAAAACTTCAACTGATTCGCCTTTAATTGCTGTTTTTAATTTTTGTTTGATCGCTACTATGGTCCTTTCAGAGCTTATATAATTTCTAGCTGTGCCCTTTAGTTTTGTTTTAATAAGAGATACTGCGATAGCCTCGTGGTCTTCTTTGATTAATTCGAGGATATCGAGGGCGTCCAGAAAACTAGGTAGGTTTTCTGCCTTGCCATCGAACTCTGGAAGATCGATGACGCAGTTTTAATAAAAGTTGTGATCGCTTGTGCCATTTTGGAGTCTGTTTGTGCACTTCCTTCCGTTAGTGCAACTGTTGGGTGTTTCGAGGAAGTTGCTCCCTGTGTTGCAGCAGGGCCTGTTTCTTGTTTTTCCTCAATATCTGATCCGCTTTCGATCAAATATGTGTCGAAGTCAATTTCGATGTTTTTCCCGTAGGATGTAGGTATCACAATATCGATATTATATCTTTATAATGATGATACCAATTTGTCCCTAATATATGTGTATATTTGGTAGGATTCTGACTGGTGAGCTGTTGTGAGGGTATTATTTATGGATTTTATTATCTTTCCCGTGTTATTTAGTGACAGCAGTATAACATTGAGATGTTTCTTTACTGTCTCTGCTTTTATTTTTATATTTTTGCATATGCATTTATATGATTTTTCTGCGTTGGTTTTTTCCTCATTCAGCTTTGTAAGAATTTCATCCCATTTACTCATTTGGAATAGGTAGAGAAATTCTTAGACTTTATCCAGTCCGTCGGCGCGACTCAGGTATTTCTTCTTCAATACCTTGTTATGGATTGAGTATATTTTTAAAAACAGATTCAGACATGTGCAGACCGTCACAATCAAGAGCATTACCTTTATGAAGTCCAATGCTTCGGTGTGGTCAATTACTTGAATGGAATTGATCACATTCGCATTAGGCTCTTCTAGTTTCGATTCGTGGCCTCCCATTGAGAAAGACAAAAAAATTATAACAAATCAAAAAAATTTTTTTTCTCCTTTTTCTTTATTTTCTTTATTTAACACTTTTTCCTTCTTACAATTGCATATCTTATCTTTATGTGGGTCCGTTCGTCCCATAAATTTGGCCTCGAACCTATATTTTTCTTCAGGAGTGGTCAATAATGGTTCTAATGCGTTTTCTATTCTTGGTTCTTCAGGCATTTCGATTAGTGCCCACCATTTCCTAAGCCAAACTAGATCTATTTCTGCCTGCTTATAAACTTCTATTTTTCTTAATTTTCTAATTGCCTTTTGCGTGCTTTCTGATTCCAAGTTATCAACGATACTGTTGATAGCCTCGTAATCAAGGTTATCTGGTAAGGCGTTCTCCATAAAAAGATCTTATTATTAAATTCCCAAAAAAAATAAAAAACAAAAATTCTTTAAGCACTGTTAAGAATTTGCCTAATTTCGTTTTTTAAACGGATTCTTGTCTCCGTATCTGTGGTCAAATTAATTTTTTGGTATAGAATGGCTACCGCTTTCCTAACGTTAAATCTTTTTCCCCCTCTCTTCCTTTTGCCTATAGTTACCTTTGGGATTACTGGTTCCTCTATTCTTGGGGGCTTAATTCTATTCCTATATTCTTCTATTGTAATTGCCTTAGGGCCCTGTTTAATTATTTCTACTACTTCTTTTTTTTCTGTTTTAGCTACCTCTTGCGTTTTTATTTCTAACTCTACCTTACTTTATTCTTCTTCTATTAATTTGCTGTAACGCAAGAATATTGCGTCAAATTCTGCCTGACTTATAATATCCTCGTTCATTGAGAGAGAAAAAACAATTAAGAGATAGAAAAAAAAAAATCTTATCTTAATAGCAAAAATTTTACTTTTTGCCCATAGTGGCAGCAGCCGTTAGGTTGTTATATGCTTTTAAAAATACATTTAAAGTGAATACTTAAACTATCTGCTTGGCCCTTGGTATCTGTATGCCGCCCCTTTGAGATTTTGCTGAGGTGCTGCTCCTTGGGATTTATTTATATTCCACTTTTTATGCCGCCCTTTGAGATGTTGCTGAGGTGCTGCTTCTTGGGATTTATTTATATTCCACTTTTTATGCCGCCCTTTGAGATGTTTCTGAGGTGCTGCTCCTTGGGATTTATTTATATTCCACTTTTTATGCCTCCCTTATGCGCTTGGCCAGTTGTTTGCATTTCATGACCAACATCCTTGTTCATCAGTGTCACCACCGCCGCCTTGTTTTCTATAACGCCTTGGACAATTGTTGCTCGGCGAACCCTGTTGTTGTTTTTATTTTATTTATTATTCCTTGGTCTGCCTTTGGTCAGCAGCCATTGATAAAGGTTTTAAAAAAAAAGAGGTTTGCCTATATTTCAAGCAGCAGACAAGGATATTGGAAGGAGACTGCCAATTTAGTTTCGGCAGCTTAAGGTTATCGGCAGGATCGCCATGTAAAGTAGCACCCAAATGAAAAGAATAAATGCCGTTGGGTGCCGAATTATGAATGTGTTCTTTATTATAATATTCAGGCTTATTTATAGTAAATTAATCTAAACATTTCATTATACATATTTACTGTAATTCTTACATAGCTAAGTCTAACATAAGGCATGAAGCCCAACGCACGCTCACACATATGCACGTATTTACATATGTGTTTAATGCTGAGCTACTTCAACGCTTTGGTCGTGGGAAAGTGTCGCAGCAGAGAAATACATAGCGTCAGCAATTACTTGGTTGCAGTTTGTTTACGTTTGCGACCAAGTAACTTAGACGGCGCTCGTGCTGCGTATTTTGTATGTAGATATGTATTCATATTGGACACACTACACCCGCCCCAAAAATTTCCGGAGAGGCGGGTGACTCTATTATGCTTGACGGCTGTTGGAAAAGCCGTCTTGGCAAACTGTTTTGACTTTCTGCAAAATAAAAAAAGTATAAATTGGGATGATGTTCGTAAAGTCATTTATTAAATATTACCTTTCGAAGTGCTTGGCAGCTCTGATTCAAATTCACTCATGTAAAATATTAAAATTCTTTATTTTAGTTGTTTATTATTATTATCATATATATTTTTATTATTTTAATGTTATATTTATGTTATTATATGAGATTGATGTAGTGGAATGCATAGGTTAGTGTGAAAACTCCTGGAAAAAATGATGAAGAAAAGGAATGAGAAGATATTTACTGTTTTGAGGAATGCAAAAATATTTGAATTGAATATCGTCAACTGAAATGGTTTCATTGTCGCATGTTAATTCACTAGCAAGAACTATACCTAGACTACTATACGACGGAAATGGTTGCTCAAAATAATTTTCAGTAATTTTGAAAAATTTAACAATTTTTGAGGTGAATTAAATGGCCCTCTACCTCTGCAAAACTAAAGCTGTCTTTATCTTTTTTATTATTTAGGTTGAAACTCCACATCTTGGACTTCTTGATCAGTAGCGCGATTCTGTAACTTTTTTAACGCCAAGTGTTAGCGTTAACTTCGCTTAACACCATTTTTAACACTTTTTGCGATTCTGTAACTTTTTAACGCCAAGTGTTAGCGTTAACTTCCCTTAACACCGAAAAGTGTTAGCTAACACCTTAGTTACCGCGAAAAAATTTTGTGGTGTTAAAAGTTATAGAAAACAAGTTCTCCGAACATGAAACCGAACTCGCGACGCGCACGTTGTAGTCCGAACGCTTATCACCTGCGCTACTGCGACATGAACGTCGGCGCTGTCAAATGCTGTACTTAAGATGAGTGCAGTTTTCCCCTCAATTTTAACAGATATACATACATAAAACAGCTAACACTAAAAAGTGTTAAGGAAAGTTACAGAATCGCAGTTTCGTTAAGAACAAACGCCAAAATTCGGCGACAAGCTTAACACTCGGGGAGGTGTTAAAAGTTACAGAATCGCACTACAGATCTAGTTGTAGTCCCTGCCTCTGTTCGGTCCTTAGAAATAGCTGCTGCAAAAATTTGGTTGGGCTTCTTAATAAGTTTTTTACTATATTGCATATAATTTTAAAATTAATATGTGGAAAACGAATCGAGCGGACCGAATTGCTTAACGCAATCCGGTAAATGTAGTAAGCAATGAACATTAAAGCTAACATATTAATTTCCATATGAGATTGCAAAAAAACTAACGAAATCCTCCAAAAGTTTTTAGGAAATATTTGCTTCAGCTATGTGTGACTTTGCACAAGATAGAAGTCTTATGGCGGAATGAAGAAGCAAAAAATGGTAATATTGATCATCGCTTACACAATCCTGAAGAAGGTGTAAAGCAAAAACTGCCTAAGTTCTGTTGACTTCCAATTATTCAACTCGCTTAAATTTCTAGGTACCCGGCAAAACTCTGATGCAACACACCCAGCTACGAAACTCATCTTTCGATTTATATCTGCTAAATTCGTTGTGGTTACTAAAAATTTCAACAGTTTTTTCATCACTCCCAAGTCAACTAGGTACATACTATATAACGGAAATTGAGACACCATTCCAAAATCTGTTTCCTCCATGACACTTAGTTTATCCCGATATTCAACTAGATGGTGGCATGGATTGCATCTCATTTTGATCTCAGATCAGAGTCTTCCGGCTTCTATTGAAAAACATACCCTTTTGTTTTTATAATCTCCTTCCTGGCAACACTTGGGACAGCCATTTTTACTGTTGTGGGAAACGATACCGGTGACATAAGCCCTTGCTGGAGAAACACAAACAAACAACCGAACATTGAATCTTAACAGATTTTGCATATTGCATACTTTTAGATCATTCTCTCTAAGCAGTTTTACTTCATTGCAAAATTCTCTCTGAAAACTGTTGAGATTGTCAGGCTTTTTTAAACCACAATAAGAGCCAATTATGAAGGGACTTACGTTTGGAAAACCTACAATTGAGCCTAGAATATGTCACAAAACCTTGTTGGGACTTTTGTAAAGTTTAAGCCCGTCGATTCCTATATCTATTAAAACCTCTTCATAGTCTTTTAAAAATTCAAAAGGAATCGAAGCGAAATAATGTCGTATCCCTAGATATAAAAACTCCCCATTAGCCATTTTTGAAATTTTCATCCTATCTGTGCTTGGATTTTTGTGATATAAAGGAAAATCTTTGACACCTACCTTCCTCAACAATGTCAATAAATCTCTTAACGCGTTTTGGGAAATGGTGTGCTCTATTTCCCATAATTGCAGCAACTTCCACTTCTCTTCCTCACTAAATTGTTTGCTGGGTTGCACTTCCTTAAACTCCCACTCTTCCTCAAAATCTAAAATATGTTCCTGCCTTTCTTGGTCATGAAAAAAATGGCAGTCACTTTCAGGGAATCCCACTCCTGTTCTAAAGCACTACAGGCACCAATTGAAGTGGACGGACCTTCACCACAGTATAAAATATCTGAAACCACTTCCCTCGGCACATTGGTTTTCACATTTTCCGCGCACTCCACTTCCATCAATCTTTTGTATTTTTTTACATTGGCCTCGAAGGCTCTTTTTTCTCTAGTGAGAGTGTTTTGAAAATGCCGTTTATTAATTTTAAAAACTTATCTTTTCCGATTATATTCCGACTTCTTTATTTTTAATTTTATTTTTAGTAAAACCCGCGTGGTTTTGCAAATGCACACTTTTTAAATGACATATGTCATTAGTACAGTGCTGCCATTCATAAATTGCATCAACAATGAGTATCAAGTGATGCCTCAAATGACCGTCACGACAATGTGTGTGACTGAAAAAGAAATACCTATACTTTTAGTTTTGCTGATGCATTCATACACTCCATCAAGAATTTTTTTATTATTTCCATCTCATGTTGAACTAAAAAAAAGGCTTTGAGTGAATTGGTGTCCCTCACAAAATTTTTGCAGGCAAGATACATAAATTCAAGTCGCAGTTGTAAGGATGGCTACTACATTTGGTATGACCAGCTAGCAACCCTGTTTAGTTACAATACAGTCAGTAGTTAAAGAGCAACCGACGAGTGCATACGCCGCGACGTTTAACGAAGATATCAACCATTCATTTCAATTCAATTACTTTGTACTTTTAAATCAATGACTACTCTAAATGTTTATTAACTTATCATTTAAATATTAACAGTTATTGACAGTGTTATTATTTCTATCGGATTCCCAAAAGCCAATGTTTCTAGCCCTTCAGGTCAGAAGAGGGATGAAGCTGTTAGTATATACATACATACACGTATGTATAAGTGCACAAGTGTGAAATTTCGTGTATCGGCAAAGAGGATGTAAATAATAAGAGACGTCAGTTCGCTCCTCGGCGAATGGCAAAATTTTGTTGATCGCTGATTTGTGTCTACTCGATGATATCTCTCAGGGTTTCGACCTTTCCTCTTTGTTTTTCTTTCTTACATGTGAGTAAAATCTTGAGCAAAATACTTGGGAATTGAGTGTCGGCTGAGTGATTTGCGGAAAATTCCAAATCGAAAAAGCAACATTATGAGTGATTGTCTAAGTTTCTTAACAGTGAAAAAGTGACGCTTTTTGAAATTTGTAAGAATTATAAAGAAAAGTGGAGTTAATTAGTGTTATATCAATTAATGAAGTGAAGAAAAGTTAATATAACTAGTGTTCAATTATTGTATTTAAAAATTGAAGACTGTGTTGAAAGGTGTGTTTGCTTCTTTGTGTAAAAAGCGTATGTGGCTTGTGGCAAGAAGTGGTGTTTGTGTGTACATATCTTTATATATAAAAATGAAATGGTGTTCAGTTGTCACGCTAAAACTCGAAAACGGCTGAACCAAATTATATACTTCCAAAACAAAATATTAGGGGGGCGTGGTACCTCCCATACAATTTTATTAATTTGGCTGTTATATTTTGTGGCTATGTATGATACAATTGCTATGTATGATAAAATTGGATCTATTTATGCGAATATTGGTTGTTGTCTTTGTCGTCTATGTTTGTCTTCACTACTGCGCTGTAGATGGCCAGAACGTCAGATGACGCTAGATGGTGCACATCAACACACACACACGCTGTACATAATTGCCTTTGTTGCTGTTTACATTACTACAGCAATCTATATCTATATCTATTCTATATATGCATATAAAAATGAAATGGTGTTCAGTTGTAACGCTAAAACTCGAAAACGGCTGAACCAAATTATATACTCACCACCAAATGGCGGTGTTAGTCATGAATTGGTACGAAGTTAATTGAACGAAAAATTCTTTATTTCAAAGCTTTTCACGGTAAAAATGCGAATTTTTTGGAATTTTCCATTGTCAATTGAAGTTTTGCTTTGATGTTACTCTTCGTGTTGCAATCGAACATGCAAAATTTAATGCGCGTTGGTCCATTGATATAAATACATATCTTACTAATATACAAAAACGTAAGTGTGTGAGTGTGAATTTTTGTGACTCTTTCACGTCTAAACTAATGCCTCGAACTTTACGAAATTTTGCACACTAATTCTTTGGAGTACAGAATAGAAACACGCATAATTATATTTCGATATATTTATCGATAACAGAGTTATCGGTCAAAATGTAGTTTTACGTAAACTTTGGATTATTCGCAGAAAATTGGTATCAAACGGAAGTGGAAGAACACCGTTTTCATTTGGACGTTGGTTCACTTCGATATATTTATCGATAACAGAGTTATCGGCCAATATGTGGTTTCGGGTAAACTTTGGAATATCCGCACACAATTGATATCAAACGAAAGGGAAAGACGGCAGCTTTCATTCGGACTTTGGTTCATTTCGATATATTAATATTCGCACAAAATTGGTATAAAAAGAAAGGGGAAGGCCACAGGTTTCATTTGGACTTTGCTTCATTTATGGAAACATCTATTTTGAGAACGGCTGGACCTAATACACATATCTAAATTTGGAAGGTAGATTTTGTATCCGCTCGAGATGGTTATACGCTAAAAAAATAAAGGCATTTGGAAAGGTTTTGGAGATGTCCCTAAAAATGTTGACCAGGGTACCCTTATAAAGTGTTCTTTCAATATGAGCCCGTTTCATTTGGTCAAAATGTCAACCAGGAGGGGCACCCAATCAAATGAAAGGTGTTGACAAATGATTTAACATGTTTTAGCTATTTTCCCATATAAAACGAAGGTTTTTAGATATTAACCAAAACGTGGACCAAAATTGGAGCTAGAAGGTTTTTGTGAACAAATGGGTCTAAAATGAAAGGTCTGCATGAGAGTTTTAAAATGGAGTAATTTTAAGTCCTTTTGGGATTGGGATTGAGAAAGGGATAGGTATATGGATGACAATTAAAGACAAAAGCATATGAATAGGATGGACGGAGAGAAAGATGTGGAGCTGAAATTAGGAGGGCGACTCACATATTTTAAATGCAAACAAATTAATGTTTGGGCAGGACAACGTCTGCCGGGTCTGCTAGTGTATGTATATAAATGTACAATTGTGCATTAACATACTGGAAAAGTGAAGAAATTTTAAATAACAATTCCGATATGCATTTCATATATTATTTGCAGTAGTATTTTTAAAATCTCTGCAATTTTGTATGCATGCATAAATGTTTTGTTGACACCGTAAAAAGAGGAAAGTGAAAATTATATCTACTAGTGATTTATGTAACATTTTTATGCAAATAATTATATATTTTTAAAACATAAAAGTCGTTTTCTTAATTTATTGATTAAATTCATTGGAAGTATAAGTCAAAAATAAATGCATATTAACTTTGATCATTTAACCAAGCACCCTCCCTAAAAATGTACTTACATATGTATGTATATGGCAACGTTCATAAAACACCTTGTAACAATAAGCAAACAAAATATGGTTACAACCCCGCGTGAGTTACGTCACCTGGCCATTCCACTCCAATAGCAAAGCAAATTGAGGTTGACTGGTCAGCGTAACGCTACACCTAACAAAATGCTTCAGTGCATTGTAAAATCGTATTGCACAATAACAAAGAATTTGCCAATAAAGTAAACAAGTGCATTGCTTCAAGACAATTTCACAAACAGTATTTATTAGAGCGGCCACTGTGGTGTGGAGGTAGTGTTGTCGGCCTACCACACCGAAGGTCGGGGTTCGAGCCCTGGTATAATAGGTTACATCAAAAAGTGGTTTGAAAAAGTTTTTTCAAAACGGCGTCGCCCCTCGGCAGTGGTTTGGCAAACTCACCGAGTGTATTTATGCCATGAAAGGCTTCTCAGCAAAAATTCATCTGCTTTGTAGATGCCGTTCGGAGTCGGCGAAAAACCGTACGTCCCGCCAGTTTGTAGGAAAATTCCTAGCGGCACACCACAAATTGGAAGAGAAGCTCGGCACAAAAATCTCCCAGGAGTTTGATGATATAGCTGTTGTAAATCGCGCCATATATATATATATATATATTTATTAGAGAAATTGAGCAATAAGCTCACAACAAAATAAGTGCATTGACACTTACGAAATTAATATTTCGATACTTTAACCAATAGTTCAATTTTGATGACCAAACATAAAAATATTATAAATTAGCTTGTAAGAACTTTTGTAAATGAATAAATGTATACACGTTAATGAATAAAGAAGTGATTTTGTTTAAATCAAGTCGTTCGGCAAGACTTGTTTGGCGCAGTCTACGGAGATCAATTCCAAAGAATTGACAGAACCAAAGTTTCGGTTAATACAAATCTGAAGATTTGATCGCGAAACATAGCAAATTGTAAAGAACTTTGCAAGTGGCTTTGTGCAAATCAGCCTACGTTGAATCATTAAAATCCAAAGATTTTACAACAAAATAAAGCAAACTCTCAAGAACTTTGCAAGTGACTTTGTGCAAATCAACCGACGTTGAATCAAAGCAAACCCTAAAGAACTTTGAAAGTGACTTTGCGAAAATCAATCAAAGTTTAACCAATAAAGTGGGACAAAAATTTATATATTTGACCACAAGTAAAACAATCCAACCCATAAATACAAATATCACCATGGATCGAAAACTTCAAACAATCGAGCAAGAATACTAATCCTGAAGGACCTTACTACTCAACTCAAAGCAATTATGGAAAATCAACAGCAACAACTGGCAATTCCCGTGACGGAACTTATCAAGGAAGCATCAAGGATAAAAGAATTCCGGGGCGACCGATCACATGACCTATCCGACTTCATCAGAGAAGTAGTATTAGTACTACCCCTATTCAACGAAAATGCGGCTCTCAAAGAATTCGTATTCCAACGCTATAATAGGACAAAGATTCAGGGAGCAGCTCTTAATACAATTCGAACTTTGGGGTCACCGCCAACCTGGGATAGCATAAAAAGTGAACTAATAAGAAACTTTGGAGTTAAGGAAACATATCATAACCTTTACCATCAGGCGATCACCGGAAAGAACAACAACGTAAGTGACTATTTTAACATTTTAAGAAATATCCTAAACAAACTCAATACAAAATATGATCAGGACACTAATAAACCTGTAGAATTTTCACCAACAGTAAACGAGTCGATAATTTTGAAAACCTTTCTTAATGACATAGAACCTAATTTAGCCAGTATAGTATACAGTAGAAGCAAAAACTCCTTAAGAGACGCATACTACCTGCTAGAAGAGACAGGGATGTTAAGAAAAAAGTTTAATAAACCAAATAGGTTCACACAAAATTCATCACCACACTCCTCTCAGCAAGCACCCTTGCCAGATAGGAAAACCCAAGTACCAGTAATTAGTTCAGACAACTCCGGACAGTTTAGACAACCAAGAACCAACTCTGGCCAATTTAATCACCGCTATCAGCAGAGTAGGCGATTCCAAAATAATTCCACGAACTCAGGGCAATACAAAAACAACCGAACTGAACCTATGGAAGTCGACAATATAGAAGCTGTTCACGAAGAGGTCGAAAATTTTCGGTCGCCCGCCGACCCCATAATCTACAGTTAGTTAAATTAAATATCGGTGAGGACGAGATAACATGCCTTATCGACACAGGCTCAAATATTTACATCTCTGATTGGACAAGACAAGCTCCTCAAATACAAACGAACCAAACTAACAAAACCCATGACTTTCAGGACATTAGATGGAAACGTGGGGGTAAGTACTGAAATTATCACCCCCGTACCAAACGAATTTAAAGAAAACAATTTCATGAGTTGGAAATTGACCAAATTGAAAAATAACAAGTAAGGAAGTCTAAGTTCGGGTGAACCGAACATTAAATACCCAGCGTTAGTTTTCAGAACGAGATACAAATACCATGACTTGGCAATGATATAGGCCCTAGAATCTTATTTGAAATTTTCTATATCAAAAAAGGAGGCGTGGTTATCATCCGATTTCGCCCATTTTCAATAGCAACCTACCTTGGCCAGAAAGTAACCAATACACCTAATTCCAAGCAAATATCTCAGTTTTGACGCAAGTTATCGTGTACACGGGCGGACAGACGGACGGACGGACATGCCTCTTTTCAACCTAAGGACTTTCATATATGGAACTCTATATCTAACTCGATTATATTGCGCCGTTATATAGTACCGTTATGTGGACAAAATTATAATACCCTTGTACTAATCCTAGTACGCTGGGTATAAAAGTTCGACGCGATATTAGGACAAAATATTCTGCAACCTATGGAAGCAATCATAAACCTTAAGGATGGATATATCGAAATTTGAATGAAGAAATAAAAGGTCTACTACAGGTAATTACAAACGACAATGCTGACTTATTTTTTTCAAGAAGGACAAATACTTTCCCACACAAATGAGGTAAAACACGAAATCTTGACAACAACTGATAGGCCCGTATATTGTAAAATTTATCGTTACCCTCAAATCCACGAGGAGGAAATAAATAAACAAATGAAGGAAATGATAGAACATGGTATCATTAAAGAAAGCTGTTCACCTTATAACTCACCACTATGGATCGTCCCAAAAAAAGTGGACAAATCCGGGAAAAAGAAATGGGGTATCGTTATAGACTATAGAGCCTTGAACGATATTACTGTAAGCGACAAATTTCCCATTCCCAATATTGAAAACATACTGGAGAAATTAGGAGCCCAGTATTTCACCACATTAGACCTGGCCAAGGGTTTTCACCAGATTCTCTTTAAAGAAGAAGACAGTGCGAAAACCGCATTTTCTACTCCACTAGGACAATACGAGTTTGTTCGTATGCCTTTTGGCCTAAAAAATGCCCCAGCCACTTTCGAAAGGCTTATAAACTCAGTATTAAGGGATTACATTAATAAAATATGTGTAGTTTACCTAGACGATATCCTTGTGTTCAGCACCACAGCCCAGGAACACATGGATAACATCAGAAAAATTTTCAATAGGTTAAGGCAACACAATCTTCGAACTCAGATTGACAAATGTAATTTTTTCGCCACCACTACAGAATATTTAGGACACATCTTGACCACAGAAGGAGTGAAGCCAAACCCCACCAAAGTGGAGGCAATTCAAAAACTCAAGCTGCCGCAAACAGCAAAACAAATAAAATCCTTTCTAGGAGCAACTGGATACTATCGTAAATTCATAAAGAATTTCGCCAAGATAGCTCAAGCTATGACAAAGTATCTGAAAAAGGATGTAAAGGTTAACGTCCATGATACACAGTATATGGATGCCTTTTATAAACTAAAAAGGTTACTAATCTCCCCACCGGTGCTAAAGTACCCGGACTTTAAAAAGAAGTTTGAGATTGTCACTGATGCAGGTGATTACGCCATAGGAGGTGCACTAATGCAAACAGGACATCCAATCTGCTATGCAAGCACAACTTTGAATGAGCATGAAAAAAAATATTCAACCACAGAAAAAGAACTTCTTGCCATAGTATGGGCAGTTAACTATTTTAGGCCTTATGTTTATGGTAGGAACTTCGACTTATTAACTGACCACCAACCACTAAAGTGGCTACAAACTAAATATAAAAGGCAAGACATTAACCCTAGATTACAGAGATGGATACTAAAACTAGGAGAATACGACATTAATATCGGCTACATTAAAGGTAAAGAAAATACCCTAGCAGATTTTCTAAGTAGAATAAATAATGACACAGGCGAAATCTACTTAGCAAGGTCGGATAACATAGACAACATAAGCACTTGTGCAACAATACATTCCGAAGAAGAGGAACTCAACAATCACTTCCCAATTTTAGGTACAGTAGTCAATCGGTTCCATACCCGAATAATCTTAACCGATCATAAGAACAGAGAGATAGAACTAGATGATTGGAAAAGGAAGATATTTATTAGAATAGATGATATAAATAGCGGTTTTATTTCAGATATTTTCCGAAGATTCCTCAAATCAGGAAAGGTAGGAATTTTTTCTCAACTCCCTGATAGCGAATATAATACCGTACAACAAAAATTGATAGAATTATTTAATGGAGGAATAAAATTGAAAATTATCACTTCACAGAAAGTGGCTATTCAGACATCAATGAAAACTACGAAGGATTAAAAAGGCTCATATACCATAAAAATCTAAAACAGCTTATTCACAAATTTATAAACAATTGCGATATATGTTGCCAAACTAAATACGATCGGAAACCAATAAAACCGAAATTCAATTTAACAGAAACGCCCAAGGATACTAACGAAGTAGTACACCTAGATACTTACACAATTAAAAAACACAACTTCATGACCTTCATCGATAAATTTTCTAAATTCGCAGTAGCACTCTTTTTAGAAGACAAAAATAGCATCACATTTGTCGAAACTTTGCGAATGTACTTCGCTATGAGAGGGAAGCCTAGACTAATTATAACTAATAATGCATTCAATTCCGTAAATGTGAAGGACTTTTTAAGAGAAGAAGGTGTCGAAGTCCACTTTACTAAACCCAATAGTCACACGGGCAGGCATCGAAAGGTTTCACAACACGATAGGAGAAAAATTTAGAATCACAGAAATAGAGTGTCCTGCCTTATCAACCAGAGAGAAAATGTACAAGTTTACTCAGACCTACAATAACAACATTCATTCAACCTTGAAAGCAACGCCTTCAGACGTATCAGCAGGGAAAATTGACAAAAAGGTAATTCATGACAGGATAAGGGATACTAAGGAAAGAATCATCAACAAGTTTAACACGAAAAGGGAAAATTATAATGAAAACAGAAGCGCAGGATACGTAAAAAATTATCGAGCACTTAGGCATAAGCATGAATCCAGATATAGGAAGTGACCACTTCCAAACATCCATGCCAGTAATATTAAAAGACCTGGAAAATTTGCAGGTACTGTCGACACCAATGCTTATGATGTTCACACTGCTGATAATAGGAACAACCGCAATGATGACAACTGAGGACATCAAGAGCGAAGACGGATTCACCGAAATAAAACTCAGCAATGTACAAGTTATTACAGATTTCGACATTATTCTCCATATTTTCTATATATATAAAATTCAAATTATGTAAATAGGTATAGATCGACTTGCGTCCTAAACTTATAAACCGATCGTAACTAAATTTTACACACCCACTGTACATCTTCCAGGGATGGTCACAGGCTAAAAAATATTTTGATATATATAGGGGGTGTGGCACCTCCCATACAAATTGAATTTTCCATTGTCCGTATCTCTGGAAGCATTTATGTTACACCATTGAAACTCGGTAAGGGGTTATATGGGATCGATCCCTACCACCTCCAAAACAACTGGGTATAACGAAAAAGTGGGAGGGGCACCTCCCATACGAATGAAATACTTCTTAGTCGATATCTCTGGAAGTATGTTTTCGCTATTTACTTACGCTCCGGGACAGAAAACTAAAAATTTTGTGTATCGTGTAGCCTTAAACGGAATACTAAAATTTTATATTTTTGAAGTTGTATGCACAATGAAGTAGTGAAAAGTTAATAAAAAAATCTATTTCGGGAAGAACGAAGTTTGCCGGGTCAGCTATATTATATAAATATGAAATCTTAAAGTATATTATTGATTTTGAAAGGCCCCCTAACTACTTACATCCCGAGCAACGCCGGGTACCCTTTTAGTTCTCCATATAATCAGACCGCAGGAAATAGGAAATATAATTGACGCACTAGAAAATCTAGTTAGGGAAGCTAAACTGACTGAAAAGGAACCAATCTTGACACAGGAATTCACAATGTTAAGAAGTAAACTCTACACACTATTACCACATAAGCAAAAAAGAGGATTAGTTAACATCTTAGGTACAACAATGAAATGGTTGTATGGAACCATGGACGACGACGACACAGGTGAACAACCATAATGCTATAGAAACTATAAATAAAAACATAAAAATTAACGACAACTTTAATAAAACTTTCCAAAGCATCAAAAAAGCTATAGAGTCAGATACAAAACAGATTTCTCTTAAATTAAATTCAATACAAAATGAGAATAGAGACATACACAGACAGATCATATACCTCGACATCCTACTTAGATTAAGGACACTTAGTAGTAACATAGAAAACATACAAAATAATTTAGCATCAGCTAGACTAAACTTAATGCCCAGTAACATCCTAACCCCTGAAGAGATAAATAGATACAATATAGATAGATATATTTAAGTTAGAGAATATCGAACTAGGTGCAGCCGCCTCAGCAGGTAATATTATATTTTCACTAAAGATTCCAACTAAACTAACTACAGCAAAACATGTATTTATAACACCTTGTACAAACAAAAATTCGGAGGAGCTACAATTTAAAAGCGAACATGTTTTTAGAGGTTAATTTTATTTATTTATTTATTTATTTACTTCATATTATTGTACAACTAAGACTCATCCGTCTTTTTTATGTACATCAACAATATAACATTATTCTTGAACAAAAAGCAAGTTACATGATGTTAACTTAATCCTAATACATTAGCATATAATAAATTAAACCAAAAAGAGTGGTAGACAGTATATGAAATTAAGAAAGCAGAGAGAAATGAAAAAGTAGTGAGATAAAAATAGATTTTTTGTAGTTAGGAGGCAAGAGTCATAACAGGATCACTAAAATATTCATATAGGAGCTTTTTGAAGTTGTTTCTATTTAGCTGTGCTTTTATACTTTCTGGGATTGTGTTCCACATTTTTACAGCGCTAACGAAAAACATTCGGCTGGAGGTTAGGGTACTATGTCTGGGTATTATTAGATTGTTGAGTCTCTGAGATCTGGTTAGCTTAAGCTTGTCATATAGATAACAAGGAGTTTTCCATTCAAGCAGCTTGAACAAGAAAATGCAGTTTCTAGTGGCCAGATACTGCATAATAGTACAACCCAAAATTTTGTCTTTCCACGGCGATATATGAGCATAACGGCTTATGCCATAAACGTACCTTGTTACATTATTAAAGGCGACGGTAATTTTGTTGGCTGATTGTGCGTCTAGCTTGCTATAGACTATTTCGGCATATGTGATATGAGGTACCAATAACTGTATAGCTAGCTTCCGGCGAGTTTCTTGGGGCGTAAATGCTGCAGAAGTCTTTAACCTACGCAAAATGATATACACATTACCAACAACTTTGTTAATGTGATCACAACAACTCAGTTTATTGTTTACGGTGAATCCAAGATTCCTTATTTTGTCAGTGATCTGAAGGATAGACGAGCTAATTAGCAATGGCGGGATATTATCGGGATCTATATTGTCCTTACATATTGGCAAGGCATAAGACTTGGCGGAATTTATATATAAGGCATTATTTTGCGCCCAGCACAATATAGCGGACAAATCACTATTTAATTTATAGCATAAATCCTCTACGAGACCAATACGATTTGACAAGTACAGCTGAATATCGTCGGCATACGCATGAACACTAGCATATTTACACACTGTAAACACGTCATTAATAAACAAACTAAATAGAAGTGGACCAAGTATTGATCCCTGCGGTACCCCAGATTTGATAGCTTTTAACTCAGAGGACGCATTTGCAACCCTAACGCGCTGAAATCTTCCAGTAAGATAGCTAAATAAAAGTTTTATTGAGCTTTCAGAAAACCCGAACAAGTACCTGAGTTTCCGGCATAATATGGAATAGTTAACTGAATCAAAAGCCTTTGTGAAATCCAACAGGCAGAGAATAGTTAGGTCGCCTTTATCATATGGAGTTCTAATATCATCCAAAATCTTTAACATTGCAGTAGCGCAACTGTGCTTGGGCCTAAACCCAGACTGCAATGGAGAAAGCAAATGCTTCCTTTGAATGTACGCTGAGATTTGGTCGGCCAAAAGATTTTCAAACACCTTGGAAAATGATGGTAAAATGCTAATTGGTCTAAAGTCACAAGGGTTGGATGCGCGGGGTTTTTTTGGAATTGGCAAAATAACAGCCTTTTTCCAAGCATCCGGAAAGCAACCACTTGTGAAACAGTGGTTTATTATATGAGTAAGGGAACTTATAATAAATGGCAGTATAATTTTAACAAATTTAAGGTGTATCCCATCATTCCCAACAGCTTCAGATTTGATGGCCATAACAGCCTTGTGTACATCATATTCGCTTACACAATGGAACTCAAACTGATCTGGAATAGAGGCTGGTGCAGGTAGTTCTTCGGTACAACTAACGTTGGTGCGGCCGGATTGATCCGTAAAATATTCATTTAAGATATCGGGGTCAACATCACACAGCTCATTATGTTTCCCGTGGATGTGCAGTTTTTTAATGTTGCTCCATAATTTTTTGGATGGAAGAGAAGGATTCAACTTCTGTTGGCAGTACCATCTTTTTGATTGCCTAATGGCAGCTGTTGCTGCATTTCTTGCCGCTTTATAATCACGCAAGGTTGTTCCCGTGTGTGACCTTCTCCACTTAGCATGCAACTTGTTTCATTTCCGTATTGCAGTACTTACTCTTTTGTTGAATCATGGGCAGGCTGCATTAATAATACTAACATTTCGCAAAGGGACGTGCCGATCAAAAAGAGATATCAAATTATTATTGAGAAATTCAACCTTCGCGTCTACAGACTCATAGTTCCAACATTCATTCCAGTAAATAGTGCTGCAATCAGAAAACAGTGCACTGGTATCAATAAGACGGAAGTCGCGGTACGAGACAGCAACAGCAACAGAGGGACGCTCAAACACTACATCAACAGTACAAAAAAACAGATCATGATCCGATATAAAAAATAGTTGTTCAAATTTAAGTATGTGTTTCAAGTCAGAGACAATAAAATAATCTAAAAGGCTTGGTCTAGCATTACTCGCATATCTAGTAGGTACTTCTTCATTAACTATAGTTAGACCAGCTGCGGATATTTGGTCACGTAGTTTGCCACTATGAGAATCATTGGTAAGTAAGTTGACATTGAAATCACCACATAACACAAAATATTCATAATCAATAGTATAAGCGGATAATGCGTCAAAGAAACCATCTAATGATAAGCCTTTATTAGGGTTACAAGATACATTTTCTCAAAACATTTATACCAGAAAAATCTGAAAATTCAAAATTCATGTATAATTAGGAAAAACTGTTAAAAAAATAAAAGACAGTAAAGAAGAAATCGAAGAAATTGAAAAAGGCTTAATTATTGTAAAGAATACGAAAGGAATCGAGATAAGCAGTACATGTAACAAAAGAATTTTGTATTTAGTAGGAACTCATCTTATTTCATTTACTCAGAAACGAAACTTATACTAAACATAAATACAAAAACCCAGGAGTGTTTTCAATCAAAGGAAGGGGGAGTTAGGTCACCTGGCCATTCCACTCCAATAGCAAAGCAGATTGAGGTTGACTGGTCAGCGTAACGCTACACCCAACAAAATACTTCAGTGCATTGTACCATCGTATTGCACAATAACAAGAATTTGCCAATAAAGTAAACAAGTGCATTCCTTCAAGACAATTTCACAAACAGTATTTATTAGAGAAATTAAGCAATTAGCTCACAACAAAAGAAGTGCATTGACACCTACGAAATCAATATTTCGATACTTTAACCAATAGTTCAATTTTGATGACCAAACATAAAAATATTATAAATTAGCTTGTAAGAACTTTTGTAAATGAATAAATGTATAAACGAGTGATTTTTTTAAATCAAGTCGTTCGGCAAGACTTGTTTCGTGCATAAATACATATTCATACATATACATATGTATGCTCGTATGCTTGTCTGACTAAAAAATCGAAGTCCAACAACAAAAACCATTTCTACGCACAAAACTACAAATGCAACAACAAAACAAATTTTACGCACCAAAGTACAAATGCAACAACAAAAACTTCATTCAAACATTCATTCAAAAAATATTTGTCGGGGAATCTAAAATGAAATGTTGCAACAAGGCATATTGGCAAAAATCACCAAAATTAAATTTTTGTCGATTTAATAAAATCCAACTTCAATACATGCGGGGTATTCCATACATGCGCTCCTTCAATTGCGAACAAAAGTATGTGCAAAACTTTAGTTGGTGTCTGTTTACGCGACTTAGGTAGCCACACGTCTCAACCCCAAAATCATCGAAAACCTATTACATTGAATTGTACATATATATTTACCATTGAATTCTCGCATTGTATCATTTTTTATATATTACATAACAATTCATTTCATTGAATTATGTTAGGTCTTATCTTGAATTGTATTATAATATTCCCCTCAACATAAAAACATACCCTTAGGTTAAGTAGTAAATATGAGATCTTTTGGAACGTGTGGCAACCCTCGCGCAAATCACCCCACACCAATTCGCGGTATGCAAATCAGCTGATGTGGGGGCGGCCATCATTATTATTATTCCAATTTTTTGATTTTTTTCATATACACACCGGCTTTGCCAAGTTTTGATATATAGTTTACAAATTTTCTACCTTTGTATATAATTGTGAATTTTCTCATAAATCTATTATATAGATATATCTCTTCGTATTATTAAAACCCCAAATAAAGTTGCTAAGGAAGTTTGCAGAAATTAGAAGTGTTTTGTGTTTCTATTCGGCTTTTGAGCGTTGCAAAGTTTAGTGAATATTAACTACATTAGTACGCATGCCTAATTTCGACGAAAGAGAATACTGAACTTCGTTCTAGTGTTTAATTTGCAATCGATCTGGAATTGCAAGCAAAACTTAGCATAAATTGCGCATGCAATTATAACTAAATCAACTCAGCCGGCAACAAGTGAAAAGATTCAAGGAATCACAACAACACCCCATCATTTAAAGCAGTGGTGTCCATCCCATAGATCAATTGATCACACGTATTCGTACTCTCCACAGTATAATACAGTAGGAAAACTGTGGTAAAATCCGCGGCTATATTCACCTTTTTCGTGTACTCGGTGTTTCAGTCAACTATTTTTCAGCATTTTAGGGTGTTGTGTTGCAAATTGAATGAAGTGTATACATTATTTTAAGAAAGGAGAAATTGTTAAAAATACATATATATAAGATATTTTTCATTTAAACAAAATTTATGCGTATATTAGTTGGTTAAAAATTATAACGCTATACTTTTATGTCAAAATGCTGCACACATATCACTATGTCGGTAGTTTCGTTAAATTCGGTGTCCAATTTTCACACATATTTACTTGAAATAAACTTTTCAAATTTTTCGAAACAATCAAAATATGGCTAAGGTAGTTCAAAAAACAATTAATGCCATGATTTTTGCAAACATTTCACGTTTTCAAAATCACATTTCCAATGGTGTTAGAACATTTTACCTCGAAATATGGCGATTTCTATGTAATTTTAACTTTTAAGAGGTTTATAAATTGAAAATACATATACTGGTAGTCTAACTACTTGCAGTGCTACCAATACAAGGAAGAAACGGTGATGTTATTAGCCATTAAACCATTTTCTAAAGCTTTGTTCGACAAGATGAGTGATATAGAGCCATATTATTGTTTGTTTTTAAAAATTTGAAGGCCGCACAATCAAATAAATTATTTCATATATGCCATAAAATACATGCGCTACATGCACTTATGTGATTACATTTTTAAAGTTTTTTTTTGGTATGAAAATTCAACTATGCGCCCTTGAGATCACGTACTACGAGGAATATCAACCCTGAAAAATTCACCAATATGACGTACAATTCACCACAGTTTTATTACTATATAACTATGGTACTCTCTATCGTTCAGTCGTTAGCGAACCAGCAACGAATAAACACCAAGCTTGTTCGGGACGCTTAGTGTATGCATTGCAATGCCCTGTGAGAACTTTGTTATGCTAGAAAATGCCTTTGGCTACTTTCAATGCCTTCTATGTTACAATAATGTTGAATTCTGAAAAATTTTAGAAGGAACATCGTATCCAATATTGAAAAGAATATCTTTTCAGAGCCAATCACTTTTTCCCAAAACATATATTAATTTGCAGATCATTAATATGGGTAGTACAAGAATTTTATCAAATACAACATCTCTAAAATACCGCCCTTATTTAAAAATGTGTAAGCTTAACAAGTAACATCCTTGAATATTTTATCTGAAAGTCTAACACATTCCAAATTTTCTATCCCAATTCCATATGTTGTTATTTTGGTTTAAATTTCCCACTGGTCTGCTCCCATTCCCTCGTTCTCACTCATACACTCACATTTATCATTTTGGACAGCACTGATTTAAAGAAACACCACAACTATCAACAAGCCCAGCATTCGCACATATAGCCAAGTTAGCGCAGTGAGTATTACAAAGTTAAACAGTGTCCATTAACCAAGTATGTTATGGAAACAAATAAAAAACAATGTAAAGATATTGCTTAGCAGCAGGCCCAAACTTTTGTAAAAAAATAATTAAGAAAGCTTTTTTCTACATGTCGTAAATAATTCACTAAAAGTTTCCCTTAAGCAGCCATTATGCATACTTAGCATAGACTTGACTTGACTTGGAATTGCCACTTAGCGTTCTGTTTAATGAAGTTTGCATGTATCCGATTACCCTACTTGACTTGACTTAGAATTCTGTTGAGTTTTGATTTTCTATGTAAGTTCTAAGTTTAGTGAGCGCCGTGAGAGAACTGTGTGATGCCATACCTTTTTTTTTTAATTTTGAATAAAATCCCCCAACTATTCTATAGAGATACAAATTTTTGGATGTATATTATTCATATGACAGCCGCAAAACTTACTGTCAAATAAATTGAATTCAAATTAGGCTAACCTAAAAAAAAATTGTTTTCCTCCAAAATGCTTTATAGTTTTTTTTTGACTATATACTGATTGTAGATAAGCTCAGAAAATCGCAAAGTAATGCCAAGAAAATGCGTTTTGGTACTTTTTACTGAGTTATATGTAAAAAATCTCACGATTACTTTTAAAAAACAATTCGATATGGGAAACGTTTACTATTATTTGAAACTGGCTAGTGTGCTCTCTTGTTATTTTTCTAAGTGCTAAATGGCAGTTCCCAAGTCAAGTCAAGTCTATGCTAAGTATACATAATGGCTGCTTTATTCATAAGGAGTTTGCTTATTAGCATAAGCTATGGCTCGTTTGCACCACTCTTTAGAGTGACTCTCGTGTTTCTTCTTCTTCTAGCTAAAATCTGTCGAAATTTGGTCAACCATGTTTGTTTTAGCCGCAGTGTGGCCGTGATGGCGCAGAAGTACCCTTTTCATATTCTACTATGTACTGAAAGTCTAGCTTTTTCACTGCTTAACAAAATTATGTGCAACTTTAGATGAAATTCTTAGTCAAAGAATTACATAACAATATAGAGTTAATATCTGAAATAATTCAAGATAGTTTCAAGTCTTTATGGAATGAAAAAAACGGAAGTAAATAGTTACTAAGTAGTGAAAAAGTACTCCATTTTTTGGTAGTGCCTGAAAGATAGGAACAAACTCTGTGCGGCAACACTTTTGATCACCGACGACTTCACTCAAAGTTCGTGTCAAACACGAAATCAAAGACATTCCTTACATTTTATTAAATGGCAGTCCCGCTGAAAGCGTTTTAGCTAGAGGCATTGGTGCGGTAGTCTTATCGCTGTAGTCGTATCCTTAACGTAAGAGAAAAACCAATATGCAATTGGTTGGTAAGATTACGTTACAGATAGAAGCACCAATAATCCATTACATTGTTTCTCATAAGGTTGGTCGTATCAGCTGTTTTATAAGGCTACCGATAATGCACCAATGATTCCAGCTTTAGGCATGCGCACTTTCGTACGGATATATGCATTTAATTATGTTTTTCTGTTTGCTACGTATGTACATATGCTTTTGTATTTCAGTTGGGTGACCAAATATGAATATGCCAACCATATTGGATGTACGATTCACAAAATATTACACGATTCTATTTGCACTTGCATGTGCTTAGCGAACTTTATTACTACAATAATCCGGATGTAGTTACAAGAAAAAACAAAAATATTCGTATCAAAGCAAACAACAGAAAAATGTCATTACTGTGACAAAGAAAATAAGAATAACAAAGGCATACAATAAATGAATAAGATCAGCAGTGTTGCATTTGATGGTAGCGATATCGTAAACATACTCCCCAGGTTGAAGCTATTACTGGGCTTCAACTACTCGTCAACAAATAATGGACATATCTTCGATATAGATCTCCGGTACTCTCCAGTTTGTGTTTTGACGTCCACCACTCTCACCAATCGTTCACGATTGTTTGCATATAACGCCATCTGTTCAGCGCTGACACCATGCTGCCTTGATCAGGAATAGACTTTATTGGGCGCATTATTAAAAAATGGGCTACATGTACAGAAATATTTTGATAAGATTTTACACCACCGCCATAGAAATCTTATCACAATTCTGACGGCTCATTACCTAAGCCCTGAGTATCAGCTGATTTATCACTGATCGAACATAATGCACCAAATGTCCGGTAGGGTGGCGCTTCAAGAAATTCGCGCAAAACTATCAGACTTGCTCTGCATCAACTTAGCATCTCAACTAAATAGCATGTTAACAACAACAGTGTGTTCGAACTCAAGTCTGTTGAAATTCGAATTAACTGCTTTTCGAGTTATGAATACAACGGGCAAAAATCTAAAAAATTAGTGTCTCTCGTTATTGTAGTCACGGTTGCCATAAGCTTAACCAAAAAAATGACCAAGAAGTCAAAAAAAATTACCAAAAATTACCAAGCAGTACACAACGCAGTAGTATTGAATTATCAGAGAAAGTAACAATTATATTGTACTTATACTTGTTAGGTGCTAATAAAAACTGACGCTTATTTGGCAAAAAAGGATTGAAAAAGTTTAAAAGTAAAAGCCCGGTATGCTGTTGAAAAGAAAATGATCAAGAAATATTTTCAATTCATGAAATTGTCATGAATAGCCAAGAATTTTTGACGTTCCCTTTTGTATTCAACGTTACTTTATTATATTTTTTGTTTTTATTTTTCCGAAGCTTCAGTTTTTCTTCAAGAAATAAAGCGACAACTATTTACTTCTTTCCAAAGCCAGAGTCGGGCTGGTCACTTTTTTGTACACATTTTCCAGAAATTAGCAGTAGAAAAGTGGAAGAGATTCTGACACAAGAAATTTTTCTTAAGCGTTTCATAAGTGTCATTTATATAGAGTTCTTGGATTTATTTTAAACAGCGCAAAGGCCTAAAAAAGAAAAATATTTTCCAATCCCGAAAGAGGAGCGACCAAGCACTTTCATTGATGCATTAAATAATTGCTCCTAGCGAACGGTCTTTTTCTTCCCTTCGAAGGTTAAAAACTTATCTAAGAAGTACGATGGAAGTACAGGAGGGGCTGGCTCTACTCAACATCCACTCTACTTTTGAAGTAACTCCTGAAGAAATCCTAAACAAAACTTCAAAACAAACAAGAAAAATAAATATTGTTTTGTGCACGGCTAAATGTTTTAGTCTAGATTTAAAACTTTTTGGGGCTACATATACACCTAGACCAGTATGTCTGCGTTCAAAGTGTTGCTTGGAATTTCCAGTAAGATTAACTTGCTTTGACTAATTTCATTATTTTGTATGAAAGTATGTGTAAAAACAATAAAAGTATTGCAACTAAAAGTTAAGAATTTATAAGCGTAATATTTTTATATTGAAGAAAATGCTCTTGGTCGGCTAGAAATAAAAATTGCCAAAAATCGAGTAATTATTTTAGTAGCTCAAGAGTGGTATCTTTCACTACAATTGAACGAGCTGCAAAACTGCATACTCGAAAAAAATTTAAAAAATTTTACTAAAAAGTTAGAAATTTTGACGAATATTTTTCGAGTTTTCTTGAATAATCCACAAAGTTCTTAACTTTGAGTTTTTTTGTTGTGTATTTACACATACTTTCATTCAAAAATTATGAAATTAGTCTAAAGAAATTAATTTTACTGAACGCAGATATACTGGTCTAGGTGTATGACCAAACCAAATTTGGTTTAGAATCACATTTACGCCGGTTGTCATAGAAATGCGCGTAATATACAGGTAATTTTTATTTACTGACACTTTGGCTAAACCCAAGTAAATGCAAGTTTTTCCTCTGAATAATACGACTGTATCTTAGATGAAGATGATTTTAGTGTAGGCGTTCGACCACTTCGTAACGACCAGTTAGGAATTGGTCCATTTGGGACCACTTTGGAAGTTCCTTTCGGGACTCTAAGGATTGCTCCCAGAGCGAGAGTGATTCCACTGGGAGCTTCGACGAACACAGATGAATGAGGATTGGGTCCCAATCAGATACAGAAATTCCCTGTGATTTGAGTATTACGAGGAAATCCTTGATGGTATTCTGCACCTTTTGTATGCCTTCACTACTTTCCGTGGTGACTGGAGCTATATAGAAAAGCGTTTTCAGTTGTTTCTCTATTAAGATTCTTTTGTTTTCGAATCGAGCCCTTAACGCTTCCCAAGCTAAAGGAAAATTCTCATCGCACAAGGTGTATTGTTTAACAATAGCGCCTGCTTTTCCTCTTGTCTTGTTTCGAAGGTGGAATAGCTTTTGCGCGGGAGTCAATTTTGGGTGATTGAGGTAGATAGGCGTGAACATATCACGAAAGGATGGCCATTCCTCATAACTACCGTAAAATACCTCGGTGTCGCAAGGAGGTGTCTTAATGAAGGGTACAGAATTCGGGTTAACAGAATAGGACTGACGGGAGGTGCCGATTGCTTCGGCTGAATTGACTTGATGAATTTTAAGGTGATCTAAAATGTGTGATTTACTGATATAAATAGAAGGAGTCGGTGCAAAGTTGAAATTTATTATGGGCTTCCTCTTTGAATTCCGCGGAAACTACAGACTCTTCCGCAATACAAACTTTCTCATAAGAAATTCTCAACATATCCCACCGGCAGTTGGGTCTTGCATCTTCACATCTAGTAAGGAGTCGGTTTGATTATATGGATCCTCCTTTTGAAAGTTGGTACAAAATTTGACTACGTTGTTATAATCGAAGATAAACTTCGCCATAATTGCTGTAGAGAGTGCCATAGTTAAACCGTAAACAGATAAAATTCTGGAAGCTATATGATGCAAATAAGCTATACTTGTGCACGACACAAAATATTTGATAAGAAGAAGACGATTTACTATTCTGAAGTTGAATTGAATTTAAACCACGAAAGACAGAAGCTCCGATCAAACCCTTAAAACCAAAATTTTGTTAAATTGACTTGACTACTTTTACACTGTAGCCGTTCGCAAGACACTGATAATAAGATGAGATTCCCAAAGGTAAGAAGAAGAGATTCCCAGAGACAGCGCAAAATATACGTGTGATGTTAGAAATATTCTGAGATGTTAGATAAATATAAACGTGTTTAGACGCAAATAAACATATGATTTCAAATATAATATACACGCTTTATTATTTCGTTGACCATAAATTCGATGTAATTGTCATCTCGGATTAACGCAAGCAATTGTGTAATAAATTCAATGATTATTTACTGGTAACAATTCTCCAACGATCTCTAAAAGTTCTTACGCAATTTGTATAACAATTTTTTTCTTGAATTCAGATGAATCTAAAATTCACTCTAAGCGGACACAGTCATCAACACTTTTGATATATAGCTATATTATATGAGCATATTCTTGGGTCAGCCTTGGTCCACCTAATTGTCAATATCTTGGAAACGGGTTTGCAGATGAACCTGAAAACTGTTCCTTGTGAAAACTCTCATCAACACCTTTAATTTGATACGCATATTGTTAAAATACATTCCGGGTCACCCCTGGTCCACATGTTGATCAATATCTCGGGATTCCAGACACTTTTTAAACTTTTCCTTTCTGACGAACCTTCTCGGGGCACAGACAAATAAAATATAAAAAAATTTGTGAAATCGGTCCAGCCGTTCTCAATTGATGAGTTACTATACATTTTTTCCCTCCATTTTTATATACATACTAAAGGGTTGCATGCGTTAACTCTGCTACGAATAAACCAAATAACTTTCTAGTTCAACGCTGACGCCGATTGCGTTTGTTCGAATACACATACAGGCAATTTATTGTTGGTTGTAGTTTTTCGCTAGCGGTGAACTCGACTCGTTCGTAACATAAACACAAATAAACCACCCCTTCAACTTCAAGTACATTCGATTACAAGAAGTATTTGCACACATTTTTACGTGCACTCATTGTTCGGATATTTCTTTAAACTGGATTTAGTTAACTAGTATGTATCTTAGGCAATCAAATTATTGTTGTTTTCGGCCAATGCTAGCCTGTATTGTTGATTTGATGGTGATTGATGTCATCTAATTTTTGAAAAAAAAAAAACAATTTTTTTTATTTGGCCCAGTCTAATACTCATAGGAGCTAAAAGTACCCGTTTGGGCGAAATGTGGATTAGTCCTTTTGTACCCGTTCGGGTATAAATATGTATGTATAAATATATATATATGTCAAACGAATGTGAGCTGACATTAAACGCATATTCCCCTGCAACTGATCCCTAACGCATCCTAAACTAATCTCATTTTTTGCCAGGTTAGGACGCGCACATACATATGTATGTATGTGTATGTACACATCTGCGTTGCTTTGTTTTCGACTAAAGAACAACCCAGCAAAATTTTTGCTTACCTAGAATCGCAGCTGTAATCCAACGAATATTGTGGAACACATTACCAACCATATGAAACCACCGATTATTTTAACCCAGGCATGTCATTAAGCGAAAGTGCTTCCTCTTTGCCTTACTGAGAAGGATTTTTGGAATGCATATTTAGAATCTCTTTTTTTATATTACTCGCTTCTCTTATGCATTACTCAGAATCGATTCCTTTTTCTTGAACAGTGTTTACTCACAGCAAACGAGTTTGTTGCGTACTTGTGCGAGTATTTTTAGTTAAGCGCACCAGTTAGACCAACAACTAACAATATTTGCTTCATATTTTATCCGAACATGCGAGTACATATTTTTGTTGTTTGTGTGAGTTGAAGTTCAAATTTTGTATGAGTTATCAAAAGTTAACTTTTTTAGGACTTATGCAGCTCTTTAATACATACATCCTTCCTACTAATATTATAAATGTGAATGTAGCGATGTTTGGATGTCCAGACGTTTGCTTTTGTTCCCTAAAAACGTGAGAATGGCAAGACTGACTTTGTTGAAATTTGGCACGCCTACAGGTTATAGTCTGGACGGAGCTAAAGGCTATTTTTTTTTTATTTTGTGGGCTCCGACCCTGCTAGGGACCGTTACTGTTCGAAATTTTTTTATTCCATATAACTCTAAGTATATTGAACCTATACTTATGATATTTCGCATATATGTATAGAAAGATCGTACAATATGGGTATCAAACGAACGGGGAAGCCCCAGGTTTCATTTTATCTTCGATATATTTCGATAAATTGATCGATAACTAAGTTATCGGTCAAAATGCGATTGCCCGAAAACCTTAATATTACCCTACAATATGGGTATCAAACGAAAGGGGATGGCCCCAGGTTTCATTTGGACTTCGACAGGTTTCGATAAATTTATCGATAACTGAGTTATCGGTGAAAATATGATTTCCAAAAACCTTAAACTTGCCCTACACTATGGGTATCAAACGAAAGGGGAAGGCCGCAGGTTTTTTTTGGACTTCGATATATTTCGATAAATTTATCGATAACTGAGTTATCGGTGATTTTCCAAAAAACATAACATTACCCTACAATATGGGTATCAAACGAAAGGGGATGGCCCCAGGTTTCATTTGGACTTCGATAAGTTTCGATAAATTGACCGATAACTGAGTTATCGGTGAAAATGTTATTGCACAAAAACCTTAAAATTACTCTACAATATGGGTATCAAACGAAAGGGGATAGCTCCAGGTTTCATTTGGAGTTCGATATAGTATTTCGATAAATTTATCGATAACTGAGTTATCGGTGATTTTCCAAAAAAACTTAACATTACCCTATAATATGGGTATAAAACGTAAGGAGAAGGCCGCAGGTTTCATTTGGACTTCGATAAGTTTCGATAAATTGACCGATAACTGAGTTATCGGTGAAAATGTTATTGCACAAAAACCTTAAAATTACCCTAAAATGTGGGTATCAAACGAAAGGGGATAGCTCCAGGTTTCATTTGGAGTTCGATATATTTCGATAAATTTATCGATAACTGAGTTATCGGTGATTTTCCAAAAAACTTAACATTACCCTATAATATGGGTATCAAACGAAAGGGGAAGGCCCCAGGTTTCATTTGTACTTCGATATATTTCGATAAATTGATCAAAATGCGATTGCCCGAAAACCTCTATATTAGATTACAATATGGGTATCAAACGAACGGGGAAGCCCCAGGTTTCATTTTATCTTCGATGTATTTCGATAAATTGATCGATAACTAAGTTATCGGTCAAAATGCGATTGCCCGAAAACCTTAATATTACCCTACAATATGGGTATCAAACGAAAGGGGATAGCTCCAGGGTTCATTTGGACTTCGATATATTTCGACAAATTTATCGATAACTGAGTTATCGGCAGAAATGCGATTGCAGAAAAACCTTAATATTACCCTGCAATATGGTATCAAATCAACATTTGAATTTGCAATCATCCTGGCACAATTTGTCAAAATTGAATTCTTGAAAGGCCCCGTAACGTTACCAACGAATACCGCAAAATAAAATTTTTGAAAACCGGTTTTCAATACTATTTTTTCAAAATTTTCAAAATATTCGAATTTGGTAAATTCTTCAGTAGGCAATAATATTATATATGTAAATATGAAATCTTAAAGTATATTATTGATTTTGAAAGGCCCCCTAACTACTTACATCCCGAGCAACGCCGAGTACCCTGCTAGTATGTATATAGATTTGAATTTTTGTGTGTCGTTCATGGTATACGTAGTCCGAATTGTCTACACAAGTTCGTACATTACATCGATAATAAATTGTTTATCATATAGCCGGAAATTAAAATTTAAAATAACACAGGGGCGATGCCCAAGCAAAACACAGGAGCACAGGTAACCCAGTTAGAGCTTCTACGGCCATCGTCGTTAACTTTCCCACGACCGCCACCCTTCCATAACTTTTCAAGTCATGCCACAGCCCAGCGACCTAAAACCCAGCAGATACGCTACGAAATTGAACCGATGATCAAAGAAATGAGGGGGGAAGCGAAAGAGGCTCTGTTAGGGGGAAATGAAAACAACCACGCAGGAAATAATGAACACCATGCGAAACTCCAACGGTGAGGTTTGTGTTGTGGTGGAGCAAAGCAAATTGAGGTTGACTGGTCAGCGTAACGCTACACCTAACAAAATACTTCAGTGCATTGTATCATCGTATTGCATAATAAAGTAAACAAATAGTATTTAGAGAAATTAAGCAATTAGCTCACAACAAAAGAAGTGCATTGGCACTTATGAAATCAATATTTCGATACATATTGTACATAATACAATTTTGATGACTAAACATAAAAATGTTATAAATTAGCTTGTAAGAACTTTTGTAAAGTGATGAATGTATGAACGTTAATAAATAAAGAAGTGATTTTTTTTAAATCAAGTCGTTCGGCAAGACTTGTTTGGCGCAGTCTACGGAGATCAATTCCAAAGAATTGACAGAACCAAAGTTTCGGTTAATACAAATCTTAAGATTTGATTGCGAAACATAGCAAATTCTAAAGAATTTTGCAAGTGGCTTGTGCAAATCAGCCGACGTTGAAGCATTAAAGTGAAAGAAAAATCCAAAGATTTTACCACAAAATAAAGCAAACTCTAAAGAACTTTGCAAGTGACTTTGTGCAAATCAACCGACGTTGAATCATTAAAGTGAAACAAAAATCCAAAGATTTTACCACAAAATAAAACTAACTCTAAAGAGCTTTGAAAGTGACTTTGCGAAAATCAATGAAAGTTTAAATAAAGTGTGACAAAAATTTATATTGTTGACCACACGTAAAACAATCGAACCCATAAATATAAATATCACCACGGATCGAAAACTCCGAACAATCGAACAATAATACTAATCCCGAAGGACCTTACTACTCAAAGCAATTATGGAAAATCAACAGCAACAACTAGCCATTCCCGTGACGGAACTTATCAAGGAAGCATCAAGGATAAAAGAATTCCGGTGCGACCGATCACATGACCTCTCCGCCTTCATCAGAGAAGTAGAATTAGTACTACCCCTATTCAACAATAATGCGGCGATCACAAAATTCATATTCCAACGCTACATTAGGACAAAGATTCAGGGAACAGCTCTTAATACAATCCGAACTTTGGGGTCCACGCCAACTTGGGATAGCATAAAAAGTGAGCTCATAAGCAACTTTGGAGTTAAGGAAACATACCATAGCCTTTACCATCAGGCGATCACCGCAAAGAACAACAACGTAAGTGACTATTTTAACATTTTAAGAAATATTTTAGACAAACTCAATACAAAATATGATCAGGACACTAATAAACCTGTAGAATTTTCACCAACAGTAAATGAGTCGATAATTTTTAAAACCTTTCTTAATGGCATAGAACCTAATTTAGCCAGTATAGTATATAGTAGAAGCAAAAACTCCTTAAGAGACGCATACTACCTGCTAGAAGAGACAGGGATGTTAAGAAAACAGTTTAATAAGCCGAATAGGTTCACACAAAATTCATCACCACACTCCTCTCAACAAGCACCCTTGCCAGATAGGAAAACCTAAGTAAATACCAGCGATTAGTTCAGACAACTCCGGACAGTTCAGCCAACCAAGAACCAACTCTGCCCAATTTAATCACCGCTCTCAGCAGAGTAGGCGATTCCAAAATAATACCACGAACTCAGGGCAATACAAAAACAACCGAACTGAACCTATGGAAGTCGACAATATAGAAGCTGCTCACGAAGAGGGCGAAAATTGTCGGTCTCCGGCCGACCCCATAATCTACCGTTAGTTCAATTAAATATCGGTGAGGACGAGATAACATGCCTTATCGACACAGGCTCAAATACATCTCTGATTGGAGAAGACAAGCTTCTCAAATACAAACGAACCAAACTAACAAAACCCATGGCTTTTAGGACATTAGATGGGAATGGGTAAGTACTGAAATTATCACCCCCCTACCAAACGAATTTAAAGAAAACAATTTCATGAGTTGGAAATTTACCAACTTGAAAAATAAAAAGTTCGACGCAATATTAGGACAAAATATTCTGCAACCTATGGAAGCAATCATAAACCTTAAGGATGGATATATCGAAATTCATAATGTTAGAACGAGATTCATTGATACATGTCCACATAAGTTCGAGGATATACATACACTCGAAGCCACACAGGTAGATAGCACCATTATGCAAAAGTTATTGCGGGAGGACATGAATGAAGAAATAAAAGGTCTACTACAGGTAATTACAAACGACAATGCTGACTTATTTTTTTCAAGAAGGACAAATACTTTCCCACACAAATGAGGTAAAACACGAAATCTTGACAACAACTGATAGGCCCGTATATTGTAAAATTTATCGTTACCCTCAAATCCACGAGGAGGAAATAAATAAACAAATGAAGGAAATGATAGAACATGGTATCATTAAAGAAAGCTGTTCACCTTATAACTCACCACTATGGATCGTCCCAAAAAAAGTGGACAAATCCGGGAAAAAGAAATGGGGTATCGTTATAGACTATAGAGCCTTGAACGATATTACTGTAAGCGACAAATTTCCCATTCCCAATATTGAAAACATACTGGAGAAATTAGGAGCCCAATATTTCACCACATTAGACCTGGCCAAGGGTTTTCACCAGATTCTCATTAAAGAAGAAGACAGTGCGAAAACCGCATTTTCTACTCCACTAGGACAATACGAGTTTGTTCGTATGCCTTTTGGCCTAAAAAATGCCCCAGCCACTTTCGAAAGGCTTATGAACTCAGTATTAAGGGATTACATTAATAAAATATGTGTAGTTTACCTAGACGATATCCTTGCGTTCAGCACCACAGCCCAGGAACACATGGATAACATCAGAAAAATATTCAATAGGCTAAGGCAACACAATCTTCGAACTCAGATTGACAAATGTAATTTTTTCGCCACCACTACAGAATATTTAGGACACATCTTGACCACAGAAGGAGTGAAGCCAAACCCCACCAAAGTGGAGGCAATTCAAAAACTCAAGCTGCCGCAAACAGCAAAACAAATAAAATCCTTTCTAGGAGCAACTGGATACTATCGTAGGTAGGTAGGTAGGTTACAGTGGCTGCTAGCATGAGGGCTAACACACATAGGCCCCGGAGGTCCCGTTGTGATACCACATGGATCTTTAAGCGACCCCCTACTCGAACCACTTTACGGAATCCGCGAAGAGCAGGATGTCCTTTGGCTTAATATAGGATAGTTCGCCGAGATGCGGGAGAATACCCGACCCCAGATATTTCAACCTCTTACCCCACAGAGCGGGGCATTCACAAAGGAGGTGCCTCACCGTTTCAGGCTCCTCCTCGTCCCTGCAGCTTCTGCAGAAGTCGTTAAAGGGGATACCCAACCTTTCTGCATGTCTGCCTAAACCTATATGCCCCGTTAGAAGCCCCATAAGCAGAGAGAGCTCTTCTCTTCTGAGTTTGAGTAGGTCTTCCGACCTACTCGCACTAATTTCATATCAATTTTCCATATCAATTTTGCATGACAGCAGGTACTGATCTTATCCCACCTGTCACTTGCTTTGTGTAGGAACATATGCCTCGTTAAGAGCTTACTAGTCGCGAGCGGCATGCCTAGACCCTTTCAGGACTGTGAAAGCGGAGCGGATGTGCCCCCTCTAGCAAGCTCGTCTGCCATTTCGTTTCCCGGTATGCCCCTGTGTCCCGGCACCCATACCAGGTGAATCGAGAGCTGCTCAGCCATCTCGTTAAGAGATTTGCGGCAGCCCTCCACAGTCCTGGAATTGTACGTACTAGCCCCCAACGCCTTGAGAGCTGCTTGACTATCAGAGAAGATGTAGACATCACCGTTATTGATATCCAATGTCTTCAGGTACTCTACAGCTTCCTGTATCGCGGCCACTTCCGCCTGAAAGACGCTACAGTGGTCAGGCAGCCTAAAATTAAGATTAAGGCCCAGCTGAGGAGCGCATACCCCTCCTCCCAACTTATCGTCGAGTTGTGAGCCATCTGTATACAGATGGATTGAGCCATTTTCCAGCGACGGCCCGATGTCCCAGTATTCTCTCTCCGGAATTGTAATATAGAATTTTTTCCCAAAACAGTACTTCGGTGTACAGTAGTCGGAGCTGTACACGGGCAAATCGTCAAGGGTGGAGGAATGACCCTTACCAGGGGATCCCCATCCTGGTAGATTCCTGAGTCGCAATGCGGAACATGCCGCAGCTAGTTTACCGCTTAGATCAATCGGCAAAATATTCAAAATTGCATTTAGTGCGTCCGCCGCTGTTGTGAGTAACGCCCCGCTGACACATATGAGCGCGCTTCTCTGCACTCTTTGCATTAGGATAGTATTGGAGTTTCTCTCCAGCCCCGTCCACCAGACTAGGACTCCATACAAAAGAATCGGTCTAACCACAGCGGTGTAGAGCCAAAGTGTAACTTTGGGGGCCAACCCCCATTTTTGCCCTACGGCCCCCCTACAAGTGTATAGGGCCACTAAAGCTTTTTTAGCACGCTCCTGGATATTCTCTTTCCATGAGAGCTTTTTATCGATAATGACACCCAGGAACTTAGCAGAATCGCCAAGTTTGAGGGTGACATTACCTAACACTGGTAGCTGCAGCGCCAGAATTTTGTATTTCCTAGTAAACAGGACCAGCTCTGTTTTGCCCGGGTTAACACCTAGACCTTTACCACCAGCCCACCTTTCCACTAACCTAAGGTTTCTCTGCATAATGTCACAAAGCGTTTGCGGGTATTTACCACTTACCACCACCGCAAGGTCATCCGCGTACGCAATGACCTTGGACCCCCCCTCCACCGCCAGGGTCTCCAGCAGTCCGTTTACTGTAGCTACCCATAGAAGAGGAGAGAGGATCCCACCTTGCGGTGTGCCTCTGTTGACGACCTTACTTACCGTCACCCCGGCTAGAACAGCTTGCACCCTCCTGCTCGTCAGCATTTGGTTCACAAGAGACACTAACCAGGGTTCAATATCCAAGGTCGTCAGAGCTTCCGTGATGGCATCCGGCGTGACATTATTAAAAGCCCCCTCAATATCCAAGAAGGCTACTAGTGTAAATTCTTTATCGGCCAAAGATTTTTCGATGTGGAGGATCTACCTTTCATATAAGCATGCTGCGAGAGCATGATTTTATTCTCCAATTTCTCCCTGAGATGCGGTTCCATGATCCGCTCCAGAACCTTGAGTTGGAGTGACGCCAGACTGATTGGTCTGAAATCTTTCGGACCAGCGTGAGATATTCTACCCGCCTTAGGTATAAAGATTACGCTGGAACTCTTCCAGATGTTAGGAATGTAACAAAAGGTCAGCACTCCCATATAGATAGCCCGCAGCCACGGTATACACTGTACCATGGACTGCTGGAGCTGAATTGGTGCTATACCGTCAAGCCCCGATGCTTTGAAAGGCTTGAATGACCCAATGGCCCATTCTATTCTTTCATTAGTTAGGTACTGCCCTTGGTCAAATACTCCATGACCTGTATCAGTTAGGTACCTGCGCTCGTTTTCCGCGTCTGGAAAGTGAGTATCAAGGAGGAGTTGCAACGTTTCCTCCCCCGTATTCGTCCAAGTCCCATCCGGCCTTTTCAAACACCCCGGTCCACCACGAGGTGATTTTGATAGGATTTTCCGTAACCTAGAACCCTCCGACACAGACTCTATACCACTTCAGAAATCTCTCCAGGAGGTTCTCTTAGATTTCCTGAGTACTCCTTTGTACTTTCTCAGGTGCTCCTTATACGCATCCCATTTTGAAGCCTCCCTCGAGGCCTTAGCACTATTAAAAGCTTGTCTACAAAGCTTCCTATACCTATCTAGATCGGGGTTCCACCAGGGTGGTTTTTGCTTACCCCTAGCCCTTTTAATGGGGCAGGCTTTATCCAAAGCCAGCTGACAAGCGTTAGTAAACTTTTCTACCATATCATCTAATTCTACAATGTCCCTGGGCTCATGGGGATAATAGTCGGAAAGGTACTTGTCCAGTTCCTCTCTATACGTTTGTCAATTGGCATCCTTAAAATTTCTATACGGGGGGGATGTGGGCGGTACACCTTCCAGATCGAAGCGAATATAGCGATGGTCGGAGAAGGAGTGCTCATCGTAAACCATCCAATTTCCGACCATACCTTCCGCACCTCTCGAACAAAGCGTAACGTCCAGAACCTCCCTTCTACTCTTAGTAACAAACGTAGGCTCCTGGCCTCTATTACATATACATATGTTATACTGTAGTATATAGTCGAAAAGTGACTCACCTCTCTCGTTCACGCCGGTACTTCCCCACGCCGGGTTGTGTGCGTTGGCGTCGCCTCCAACGATGACGTGCCCCTTTGCTTGCTCCACGACCCTGCGCACCGCCTGCGTAGGAGCTGGTTTGTCGTGCGCCATGTACATCGAGGTCAATGTACATGCCGTTCCATTGACCTCTATCTGCACGGATGTCGTATCCTCGTCGCTAAATTGAGGAAGAAATAAGGCATGTATATTAGATTTTAATAGGATGCATGCCCTAGGTTTCCCTACTGTGGCTCCACTTACCAGTGTAAACCCTGCGGCCTTCAGCCCGCAAATATTGTGCCCGACCACCCATGGCTCCTGGATGCGGGCTATCTCCGCTGCCCCCTTTGATCCCAAAAGGAGCTGTAACGCAGCCGCCGCAGCTTTACTGTGGTGGAGATTAATCTGTAGCACCCGCACCATCAGGGTTGATACACCTCTCCACCACCGTGACATTGCCAATGTCTTCATCAGACATCGGCTCATCCCCCGAGTTCGCCTCGCATAATCTGCCGAAGCCCAGAGAAGAACCTAATGAGAGGGTCGATGCGGCGTCGTCCTGTTCCGTACCGTCCATCGGATCGGCCCGGCTAGGTTCGACATCCTCAACCACCCCCTCGCTGTCGTCCTTCTCCAGCTCCTCCTCCAGGTCCTGCACTGACCTTAGGTCGTAGGAGTACACCCGGACCCTAACCTGGACGAAGCCGAAATTCACCATCCAATTCGACTTTTCCAGGATAGGGACCGACTCCTTATTCAGCATCAGGACCGCCTGACGCGTCGCTTTGGAGCGGATACTATCGTAAATTCATAAAGAATTTCGCCAAGATAGCTCAAGCTATGACAAAGTATCTGAAAAAGGATGTAAAGGTTATCTAACGTCCATGATACACAGTATATGGATGCCTTTTATAAACTAAAAAGGTTACTAATCTCCCCACCGGTGCTAAAGTACCCGGACTTTAAAAAGAAGTTTGAGATTGTCACTGATGCAGGTGATTACGCCATAGGAGGTGCACTAATGCAAACAGGACATCCAATCTGCTATGCAAGCACAACTTTGAATGAGCATGAAAAAAAAATATTCAACCACAGAAAAAGAACTTCTTGCCATAGTATGGGCAGTTAACTATTTTAGGCCTTATGTTTATGGTAGGAACTTCGACTTATTAACTGACCACCAACCACTAAAGTGGCTACAAACTAAATATAAAAGGCAAGACATTAACCCTAGATTACAGAGATGGATACTAAAACTAGGAGAATACGACATTAATATCGGCTACATTAAAGGTAAAGAAAATACCCTAGCTGATTTTCTAAGTAGAATAAATAATGACACAGGCGAAATCTACTTAGCAAGGTCGGATAACATAGACAACATAAGCACTTGTGCAACAATACATTCCGAAGAAGAGGAGCTCAACAATCACTTCCCAATTTTAGGTACAGTAGTCAATCGGTTCCATACCCGAATAATCTTAACCGATCATAAGAACAGAGAGATAGAACTAGATGATTGGAAAAGGAAGATATTTATTAGAATAGATGATATAAATAGCGGTTTTATTTCAGATATTTTCCGAAGATTCCTCAAATCAGGAAAGGTAGGAATTTTTTCTCAACTCCCTGATAGCGAATATAATACCGTACAACAAAAATTGATAGAATTATTTAATGGAGGAATAAAATTGAAAATTATCACTTCACAGAAAGTGGCTATTCAGACATCAATGAAAACTACGAAGGATTAAAAAGGCTCATATACCATAAAAATCTAAAACAGCTTATTCACAAATTTATAAACAATTGCGATATATGTTGCCAAACTAAATACGATCGGAAACCAATAAAACCGAAATTCAATTTAACAGAAACGCCCAAGGATACTAACGAAGTAGTACACCTAGATACTTACACAATTAAAAAACACAACTTCATGACCTTCATCGATAAATTTTCTAAATTCGCAGTAGCACTCTTTTTAGAAGACAAAAATAGCATCACATTTGTCGAAACTTTGCGAATGTACTTCGCTATGAGAGGGAAGCCTAGACTAATTATAACTAATAATGCATTCAATTCCGTAAATGTGAAGGACTTTTTAAGAGAAGAAGGTGTCGAAGTCCACTTTACTAAACCCAATAGTCACACGGGCAGGCATCGAAAGGTTTCACAACACGATAGGAGAAAAATTTAGAATCACAGAAATAGAGTGTCCTGCCTTATCAACCAGAGAGAAAATGTACAAGTGTACTCAGACCTACAATAACAACATTCATTCAACCTTGAAAGCAACGCCTTCAGACGTAGCAGCAGGGAAAATTGACAAAAAGGTTATTCATGACAGGATAAGGGATACTAAGGAAAGAATCATCAACAAGATTAACACGAAAAGGGAAAATTATAATGAAAACAGAAGCGCAGGATACGTAAAAAATTATCGAGCACTTAGGCATAAGCATGAATCCAGATATAGGAAGTTACCACTTCAAAACATCCATGCCAGTACTATTAAAAGACCTGGAAAATTTGCTGGTACTGTCGACACCAATGCTTATGATGTTCACACTGCTGATAATAGGAACAACCGCAACGATGACAATTGAGGAAATCAAGAGCGAAGACGGATTCACCGCAATAAAACTCAGCAACGTACAAGTCATTACAGATTTCGACATTATTCTACATATAATCAGACCGCAGGAAATAGGAAATATAATTGACGCACTAGAAAATCTAGTTAGGGACGCTAAACTGACTGAAAAGGAACAAATCTTGACACAGGAATTCACAATGTTAAGAAGTAAACTCTACACGCTATTACCACATAAGCAAAAAAGAGGATTAGTTAACATCTTAGGTACAACAATGAAATGGTTGTATGGAACCATGGACGACGACGACAGACAGAAAATAGAAGAGCATCTCAAGGTTATCGATGTGAACAACCATAATGCTATAGAAACTATAAATAAAAACATAAAAATTAACGACAACTTTAATAAAACTTTCCAAAGCATCAAAAAAGCGATAGAGTCAGATAGAAAACAGATTTCTCTTAAATTAAATTCAATACAAAACAAGCAAGGAAAGGGCTGTCTTCGGCTGTGGCGAAGGCTTTATACCTTTCATGAATACCAAACCAGACTTATCGGAACAATCGATTGTATGGGAGCTATACGTTATGTTGGTCCGATCTGGCTGATTTTGCCTACATATGTTACATGTATAATATTTAGCAAACGTGCAAAGTTTAAGGTTCCTAGCTTTTTAACTGCAAAATTGATAGCACAAAACCCATTTATCGAAACTATCGATTATATGGGAGCTATATGTCATGTTGGTCCGATCTGCGTCATTTTCACTACACACGTTACAAATACAATATGTACTAAGCTTGCAAAATTTTACGTTCCTAGCTTTTGAATTGCAAGAGTTATAGGCCAAAACCCATTTATCGGAACAATCGATTGTATGGGAGCTATGCCTTGTATAGGTCCGATCTTGCTGGTTCCGACAAATGATTAATCCTATGCAAAATGGCGCCTGCTTGCAAAATTTCATCGAGATATCTCTTAAACTGAGGGACTAGTTTGCGTTCAAACAGACGGACGGACGGACAGACGGACATGGCTAAATCAACTCGCCTCATCGCGCTGATCATTTCGGTATACTTAATAGTGGGTCTATCTCTTCTTCTTCTCATACTTACAAACATCGGACCAAAGTTATAATACCATTTCGTGTTCATGAAAGGTATAATGAGAATAGAGACATACACAGACAGATCATATACCTCGACATCCTACTTAGAATTAGGACACTTAGTAGTAACATAGAAAACATACAAAATAATTTACCATCAGCTAGACTAAACTTAATGTCCAGCAACATTCTAACCCCTGAAGAGATAAATAGATACAATATAGATATATTTAAGTTAGAGAATATCGAACTAGGTGCAGCCGCCTCAGCAGGTAATATTATATTTTCACTAAAGATTCCAACTAAACTAACTACAGCAAAACATGTATTTATAACACCTTGTACAAACAAAAATTCGGAGGAGCTACAATTTAAAAGCGAACATGTGTTAGAGATTAATAATACAAGATACCTTTTCTCAAAAAATTTTTACCAGAAAAATCTGAAAATTAAAAATTCATGTATAATCAGGAAACACTGTAAAAAAATAAAAAACAGTAAAGGAGAAATCGAAGAAATTGAAAAAGGCTTAATTATTGTAAAGAATACGAAAGGAATCGAGATAAGCAGTACATGTAACGAACGAATTTTCTATTTAGTAGGAACTCATCTTATTTCATTTAACGATTGTGAACTCAAAATCAGAAACGAAACTTATAAAAACTTAAATAAAGCATTTGAACAAAAATATGTAATACGCTATCTCGAATCAAATATCAATTATATGCAACTTCAACCCACATTTGATGAACTAATCATCACCCAAATTGAAAACGCTCAGAAAATCGAACAACTTACCTACCACAAGAAAAAATATCAAATTAACATTTGGCTGATAATTTCATTCATTGCAGTAATTGCTTTAATTTTGCTTCTTTTTTTTTATTCATTTTACAAAAAAACATAAAGCAATTGAACTAAATATAAATACAAAAACCCAGCAGTTTTCAATCAAGGGAAGGGGGAGTTACGTCACCTGGCCATTCCACTCCAATAGCAAAGCAAATTGAGGTTGACTGGTCAGCGTAACGCTACACCTAACAAAATACTTCAGTGCATTGTACCATCGTATTGCACAATAAAGTAAACAAATAGTGTTTAGAGAAATTAAGCAATTAAATAGCTCACAACAAAAGAAGTGCATTGGCACTTATGAAATCAATATTTCGATACATATTGTACATAATACAATTTTGATGACTAAACATAAAAATGTTATAAATTAGCTTGTAAGAACTTTTGTAAAGGGATGAATGTATGAACGTTAATAAATAAAGAAGTGATTTTTTTTAAATCAAGTCGTTCGGCAAGACTTGTTTCGCGCGGTCCTTACAAGAGAGGGAGACATGATGTCAGTAGTGAGTCCATGGATTCAAGGAGGCCGCTTCCTCAAAATGCAAATGCCAATAGCAACGGCGATAGAGACACACGTAACCCGATGAGGCCTGAGCGAGGCGGAATTCGTTCTCGGAAAGCGTCCCAACCGAAAACCAATGTAGAAATGGGGGTAATAGATCTGACCTTAACTTAGGAAAGTGGGGAATTAGTTTTCAAGGATTCTGGGATTCCATGCCTGTTGAGGATTTTCTATTTAGATTGGAATATTTAAAGGAGAAGTATGGGTGTTCATGGGGAGATATTTTGAGGGATTTCCATCGTCTTCTGGGTGGCGAAGCACGTGAGTGGTATTGGTTATACATTCGTATGAACCGAAATGTAGACTGGCCAACCTTGCAGTTCGCACTACAACACCAGTTCGCCTCCCAGCTGACGGATTTCGAACTGATGAGAGAGATAAATGAACGTAAGCAGAAGCCCGGGGAAAGCATTGACGAATACTTCCATGCTATTGGCATATTACGAAATGGTGCGTCTCGTCAAAGGAAACTTACGGGAATCACTTGCGAAATTGGTTTATCCTATCGCGGTATACTCTGTCGAGCAGCTTAGGATGGAGTGCAAGGAGGTGGAAAGATGTTTCCCTCGACGAGATCGCGTGCTTCAAAGTGGATTCGCGTCCCGTTCGTGTCAGGTACATGAGATAACACCCACGCAGGATGATGAGCAGGAATCTCCCAAAGATGAGGGTCAAGTCTCTGTGGAAGAGTTCCGTTATCAGCGCGTAACTAAGCACCCACCAACGCGCGATCAGTCTAGCCGGAAAAATACTTGCTGGAATTGCGGACTCGAGGGTCATCTTTTCACCGACTGCATGTCCTTACAGAGGCGTATTTTTTGTTTTAAATGTGGAAAGCCGGAGGTTATCACTCCCAAATGCCCCATATGCAACCCGACGGGAAACTCGAACAGGAACGCGACGACAGCGGGGGTGTCGCGCTCCACTCAGTTCCCGCAAGAGGAGATGCGTCAACCAGCACAACTTTAGATTTGGACATAAAATATCAGAACGAACAGCTGAGAGTTAAGAAAAGATTCAGTGGAGAAAACCCATCAATAGCAAATGCCAGCAATGAGACTCCTACAACGACCTATTACAATTTCTTTCGAGGAACGCATGAGGAGATATCGCGAAGCCCGAGAACGAATTTTTGCCGACAGTGTGCTGCTAGATCGACGTATGGTATCGATTAGGATACAGAAGGCAAGGGAACGCTTTCGACAACGAAAGCTGCTTCGTCGAGAAGTCGTGGCAGCAGTAAAAAGGGCAGATAGAGGCGACCCGCTGGTATACGCAGAAATAGAATTAAATGGTATTCAAACAAACTATTGGACACAGGAGCATCGGTCAGTATTTTAGGTCGGGGATGCCGTGAGTTAGTGGAAGAGTTAGGGGTACCAATCGAGCGATTTATTGCAACTGTTACTACTGCCGGAGGCGGTGCGCATACGTTGTTAGGAAAACTCAATATAGTACCTGTAAAATACAACAATATAGTACACAATTTAACTTTTTATTTATGTCCATACCTTGAACAAAATATATATCTTGGAATAGATTTTTGGCGCGTTTTCGAACTGGCTCCCAGCGTGATAGGTTGCGAAGAAATTGATTTATCTAGGCTAGAGCAGGAGATGGTTAAAGAGGAAGATAGGCTCGAGCGTCGGGTGTTACACGACTTAGCACCAGATCAAAAACATTGTTTACAGCAGGTCAAAGATAGTTTTATGTCGTTTGAAAAAGATATGTTGGGTCGTACAACGCTGGAGAAACACACTTTTAAGCTAGTAGAAGAAGCCGTGCCCGTAAAAGATCGGCATTATCCATTGTCCCCGTCAATGCAATCCATCGCGTATGCTGAAATAGATAAAATGTTAGATTTAGGAGTAATAGAAGAGAGCGTGTGGACCTAAAATTCGCCTTTTGGCAAATAAAGCTGGAGTGCAAGCCATACACTGCTTTCACCGTCCCGGGGCGTCCTTTGTATCAATTTGTAGTTGTGCCATTCGGCTTATGCAATGCTGCGCAACGGTTGTGCCGATTGATGGACCGCGTCATACCGCAAAGATTGAAATCAAACGTATTTATATATCTGGACGATCTACTCATAATTATTCCGGATTTTGATACGTCCGTTTGCCTAAAAGAAGCAGGGTTTTGTTTTAAGAAATTACCATATTTGGGTTATATTATGGGCGGAGGTATGTTAAAGACGGATCCCGAAAAGGTGAAGGCTATTCTTAATATTCCGTTACCTAAAACAGTGAAACAAGTTAGGAGTTTTCTCGGAACGGCTGGGTGGTACCGCTGATTTATAAAGGATTTTGCAACCATTGACTGATACCTTGAAAAAATCGAACAAATTTCAAATAACACCTGAAGCAATAGAGGCCTTTAACAATCTAAAAAGGGCGCTTACTAGCGCACCTGTTCTAAAACACCCCGACTTCACGAAGCGTTTTTGGGTCCAATGCGACGCATCTGACTATGGCGTTGGCGCGGTATTATATCAAAAGACGGAAGATGATGCGGAAAATCCAATCGCGTATTTCTCACAGAAGTTGAACGAGTGCCAACGAAAATATAGCACAACTGAAAAGGAATGCCTCGCGGCGGTGATGGCAGTGCAAAGATTTCGTCCATATATAGAACTTATGCCGTTTACCTAGTCACTGACCATGCGATTTCCGGATTTAAAAGTAGAGGGGGGATTTGTCTTTAAAAAAATGTTGACGAAAGATACTGAGCTGGAAGAATGTGTGTGGAAGTTGTGGGTGCCTGCGGCATTGACATCAACGTTAATTGAAGATGCGCATTGTCCCGAGATAGCTGCACATTGGGGTATGACGAAAACATTGCATCGCTTACGGCGCATGTACTATTGGCCTAATATGGTTGTGCAAGTCCGAAACTTCGTTCGTGATTGCCAGGTTTGCAAAGAAAATAAACCAAGCAATACCATTTTGAAACCGGGTATAGGGTCAGAGGTAATCACCGTACGACCTTTCCAAAAGATTTATATAGATTTTTTAGCCAAATATCCCAGGTCGAAGAAAGGGAATACGTTTATATTCGTGGTGGTGGACCATTTCTCTAAGTTTACTTTTCTCCAGCAATGCGTGAGCAACTGCGACCAATGTCGTAAAATATCTGACCGAAGAGATCTTTTTCAAGTTTTGTGTACCGGATATAATACATTCCGAGAACGGGAGACATTTCACCTCAAAACAATTTGCTCAAATTGTGGAAATGTACCGCATTAAACACCTAAAAACCGCCTTTTATTCTCCTCAATCAAATGCAGCGGAAAGGGTCAACCAATCGGTTTTGGCTGCAATCCGCGCATATTTAAAAACTGACCATCGAGATTGGGATTTATACCTTCCGGAAATCGAATGCGCGTTGCGAAGCGGTAGTACATTCTGCCACAGGTGTATCGCCCTACTTTGCCCTATTTGGGTTTAATATGTTTATTAGTGGCTCCGACTATACTTTGGCCCGAAAGCTAAGCGCACTTGATGATAGCGAAACGCTAGTGCTGAGCAATAGTGATCGAATGAGAATTATGAGGGAGAAGATAAAAGATAATTTACATGAGGCGTATAAAACGAATTCGACACGGTATAACAAAAGAATCCGCGAGGTGCGTATCGTACCAGGTCAAGAAATCTATAAAAGAAATTTTGTACTTGGTAGGAATAACCAAACGATGATTCTTCAAAAGGAGTTGGTTTTCATAAAGTAACTCATCTTTGTATTTATAGAATGATTGACTTAACTCATCAAGTTGGTGGTATCCAGGCCACCCCGATACTACATATGTACTGATGCGGCGATAAGATTCGTCCTCATTCAATATTCTTACGTATGAATCGTAGTTCTCTTTTGACAGGCAGGCCTTTCGAGTTAATGAGTGAACCACTATTGAGATGTTCTGATCAAATTCCTTCGAGTCATACAATGACGCCCTCGACAAACAATCAGCAACTAGCATTTATTTTCCTGGCCTATATTCAACTGACATGCTTGGATATTTCAATAACCGCAAAAACATCCTTTGTAGCCGAGGAGTGACATAATCAATGTCCCTTTTAATTAGCGTTTCTAATGGCTTGTGGTCTGAATGGACAACGAATTGTGTTCCATACAAGAAATAATGAAAACGCTCACAGGCGAAAACTATGGCCAGTATCTCCTTTTTAATTTGAGCCCATTTTTGCTCACATTTTGAAAGTGTACGTGATGCGTACGCTACCGGTTTTCCTTCCTGAAGCAACACACTTCCGAGCCCATCTTTTGAACTGTCAGTTTGAATAATGGCCGGTTTGTTAGGATCATATATAGTTAACACAGGAGGACCGGAAATTGATTCAAGAAGGCTAGTAAGCTCAGCTGAATGTACATCCGTCCAGTTCCATTCAATTTTGTTGTTTGTTAAATTTCGCAAAGCAGTTGACCTTTGAGATAAGTTGGGAATGAACCTGGCAAGAAATTTAAATAGCCTAAGCAAACGCAAGACATCGGTTTTGTTCCTAGGCACTGGAATTTTTTTATAGCCCTTATATATTTGTCGGTAGGCTGTACATGACCGTCAACAATAATGAACCCCATAAATGTAATTTTATTTGTGCGATACTGTATTTTAGAGCTGTTAAATTTCACATTATTGGCAAGGGCACGCGCGATAACCAGTGATAAGGTTCGATCATGCTCATCCAACGTTTTACCAGATATACAAATATCGTCAAAATAAACTTTAACACCCGGGATGTGCCCGAATAATTGTACCATGCGCTTTCGAAACATTTCGGGCGCGTTTTTTAGTCCACATGGCACACGATTCCAGCGATACCTGCCAAATGGTGTCATAAATGTTGTAAGATCAGAACTTTTTCTGTCTAACTCCATATGCCAAACCCCGTTACACAAATCTAATACCGTAAAGACGTGCTTACCTGACAATCGACTTATTATGTTGTCAAATGTGGGATTTAAAGAATGCTCTCGTTTTATACACGCATTCAAAGGTTTAGGGTCAAGACAAATGCGAAGATCACAGTTTGTTTTTTCAACGAGTTGTAAGTTGTTAATCCGATCGGTGGGATAGTCAACAAAACTAATCACCCCTTCCTTTTGCATCAACTCCAGCTTGTCTTTTAATTTCTCATGCAGGCTTAATGGAATACGCTTTTTATAGTGAAGCGACGGGACAGAATTTTCCTTTAAGACAATTGAGCATTTACCTGGTAATACCCCCAAACCGTCAAAAAGTTGCTGGTTTTTCCGAACAAACACCGTGACTTCAGCCGGAAACACAGCCTGAATTGCATCGATCCTTTGAACCAATCCCATTGCAACACAAGAGTCTAGTCCTAGTATAGGTTCAAAGTGCTCATCAACAATCAAGAAGTTGCATGCATGACTTATTTTGTTATCAAGATCAACGCATATCAATTTTACTTCACCAAGACTTTTATTTTATTAGAACTATAATCAAGTACATCAAACCTTTGTACTTTGAAAAAGGAAGGTTAATCTTCCTAATGAAATTAAGTGGAATACAATTAGCATCATAACCGGTATCTATTTTAAATTCAATAGGGGATTCTCCAATCACAAGTTTCTTCCTCCAACTGATGCGATCCATGTTTATTCTGCTTAAATTACAACAACTACTTAAGGAACTAGTTCTATATATATTGCCAATCTGATCTACACAAGCTACTAAATTATTACCTTCATCACACCAATTCACTTTTGGTGTTCCATTTACCAGACGACCGAGCACTTTCCCCTTTCTCTTTTGATGTTGTTTTGCAATATTTTTCAAAATGGCTGACTTTTTGGCACGACCGGCATTTAACGTTCAGCGCTGGGCAAAAACGACGATGTTGACCGTTGAACACCTGCCACAATTGTAGCAATGCTGTTTAATTGCAGCAACCATCTCACGCCTCTCTTCTAAAGATTTGATTTCCACTGGCATCGATGCACCTCGATCTAACATTTGCTTGTTTTCTGATGCTGCTTCAAAAATTTTACATGTTTCTATAACTGATGACAACGACTAATTTTTTGCATCAAGCAACTTAAGTTGTAACTTTCTATCGTTAATACCGATGACGATTCGGTCTAACAACATGCGATCAGCATACGAAGTATTACAATTCTTGCACTCAAACTCGCAAAACTGTAGTTGTGTACGAAGTGCAGTTTCGTATTCGGCAAATGGTTGCTTTTGTTTTTGCCATATCAAATTAAACTTGAATGCTTCCATCGTGGTATTCTTTTTAGGCAAACAGTATTCATCAAAGGCCTTAATCACGTTATTTAATGTAAATACGTGTCTGTTGTGTAGGTACGCCACCATCACCATTTTCTCCACCGCCATTTTGGTTTCCTGCTGTTTCAGCAACACTGCCAAACATGCTGTCAGAGCTCCCATTATTGGGGAACAATGTATTGAATATTTCGACTCCCCGCTGTCCAATCAGCCAAAGAAATGTAGCAATTTTGTTATGCTCAGATTCCGACATTTTGTTATTTGCGATTAGATATATTGTAAACGTTTGTTTCCATTTTGGCCACTCTCTAGCTAAATCGGAGCAATCTAATGGCTGCGGTAGACGCAAATTTAAGGATGATGCCATTACTCTGAATTTTCACTTCCGACACTATGTTTTAACTTGTGTTACAATGTTTGTCCGCTCACATGCGTGGCTTTTTTATTATGTCCATTTTCTCGAATCTTACAGAGATGATCATTTTAGAATAGTTTATATATCGATAACAATAGAGAATTCGACAATACAAGAGTAACTTAAGGCTCAGTTAGTTTAACATTACAGTAATTATACTTAGACATCATGGTCAATTATTACAATGTATGTTTAAAGATAGACTCACGTATGAACCTAAAATTATAAAATCGTGTTAGTTTAGTTTTTGAATAAAATCCTGTGTATCGTAGGAAAGACGGTTGCAGTGATACCGGGAGGAAAAGAGAAAGGGTGAACACATTTGGGGTTTTTGGTAAAGCGATCAGTACGGCGACGTGTAAGTCCGAAAATATTTAAAGATATGTAGGTCAGTTTTTTTAATAACACTTAATGTTGCAGTGTGACCAGAAATTTTGACGTTGGAGGTATACCGGCACAACTCGCCGTAAGTTACTTGTAAACCTAAATACATATTACCTTTTTATGCTACATATATATACATATCTACGGACTATTATGCGCCCGATGGCCCAATATATATATATATACATATACGACCAAATTTTGATTCCTGCCAGAAATCCCACACAAATTTTAATATATACATATATATCTGCGCGTATATTGCGTCACAGCGTCCAGAGAAGGAAGTCAAAACTTAAAATATTAATGACATCGATCTGCGGCAATCCGCCAGCTTGAACACCGTATATGAACTTCTAATCCTACCGTACAACGTTAATACGAAGGTTAGACTCACGTATGAACCTAAAATTATAAAATCGTGTTAGTTTAGTTTTTGAATAAAATCCTGTGCATAAAGACGATACTATCGATGGTTTCAGACTTGTTTCTTTCATAAATACTTTCAAATCGTGCTAAATGGAATAAAATCGTGTAAAAAAATTAAAAATTTTCAATTTTCAAACCGTGTTATATCAAAACCGTGTACAAGAAGACCGTGTAAAACCAGACTTAGGTGTATACATATCTGCGCGTATATTGCGTCACAGCGTCCAGAGAAGGAAGTCAAAACTTAAAATATTAATGACATCGATCTGCGGCAATCCGCCAGCTTGAACACCGTATATGAACTTCTAATCCTACCGTACAACGTTAATACGAAGGCACCCGACCCGGGCGCAAACATATTTTTTGATCTTTAGTTATTTAATATTTATTTTATACACATATGTTTTTTTTTATTATTACGTTTTCCTATTATTACGTTTTTTTATATATTCGTCGTTTTTTTTCCTTTTGTCGCTTATACGCACGAGCACACGCATATTGTGAAATTATAGAGAATACGTAAAATTTTCAAAGTTTCGTGTAGCAAGAATCAAGACTTTTTTATTGTACCCGATTCTGGCCGTCATCACACTATGGTGACAAAACCAAACGCTTTTTGACGAACCTTTATATTTTTTATAGCATTCACTTTATAGTACGTATTATAGATATTTTAAATGTAATAAAACCACCAAAATTTTATGTAAACTTATATGAACGTTATTCTTACGAGATAAGCCATTCTGCCATACCAAAACACTAATTGGAAATTATCGTGTTTGGGGATAATTTTCGACGTGTCTACATATTAACATATAGGCAGGGACAAATAATCTAGGAGAGCTCTTTTAGGTAGGATACCATACCTTAAACCTTGTTAAATTTAGAAATCCAATTTCTCATATTTTTTGTTGGCTTATCGGCAGGACGTTTGTCGAAGCAGAACACCACATTTGGTGCATATATGTAATAAGATTAGTTTTGATGATGTTGTATCGTAAACCACCCTGCTAGACTGAGCTGACGGAAACACACATACTCTAACAAAATTTTGACATCACTAACACACTCGCCAATATTTTTCTTCTGTTACTCTTTCTCTTGACAGTTCGCACAAGAAGAAGAAGAGTAACGCGCATAAAATAAAATACCGCCAAATTTGTGAACGCCAGGCGTGGAATTTATTTCTAAATAAGAATAAAACACAAATATTTATATATTTCAAACCTATTCACTGTTTTTGTGTATATTAAAGTGCTAAAATGAATAAGAGGCATTTAAAGAACTGCCTTAGCAGTGAAAAAAGGCGATTTGAAGCCAATGTTAAAAAATTTAAAGAATTGATTGATTCTGAGAATTCGGAATCTGTGCAAATGGTTGGAGAAGCCAATGAAAAAGTGGTTGCATTTGTGGAAAGTGGAAGTGATAGTGGTTGTTCATTAGGTCAAAGCATAGGTCAGGATGAGTTAGGGCAAGGTGCATGCAGCTCCAGGGTTGCAAATAATTCTTTTTTTGACGAAGGTGTTCATGCTGATGCCGGCTTAGACTCTAGTGCAAATGTGAATTTACGGGAATTAATAAGATTTTGGGCGGTTGGCTACAAAGTTCCACATAATTTAGTCGGTGGGTTGCTTGAAACACTGAACAAGGGGGGGGGGTAAAGAATTTGCCCCTATGCTCAAAAACCCTTCTTAAAACGCGTAGAAGTAAAGTAGATCTTCAGACCTTTCCAAACGGTGAATTTCTATACTTAGGTATCCAAATGCACTTTCTCTCTGACTCTTTCGATTTTCTAGTGCAAGAATCCGAAATTTTAATTGATGTTGGTATCGACGGCCTGCAGCTTTTTAATAGTTCTAACAGGGTGTTATGGCCTATCCTTGGAGCGCTTGTGGGTTTTCCGAATGTCAGTCCGTTTTTAATAGGGTGTTACAGTGGCTTCAAAAAACCTGATGATGTTAACGTGTTTCTTCAAGATTTTGCTTCAGAAGCCAAAATGCTTAGGGAAAATGGTATTCGGGTTGGTCCCAATGAAGTTCTTGTAAATTTTAATATCCGTGCGTTCATATGTGATTCTCCAGCTAGGGCATTTGTTACTGGAGTCATGTCATCTAATGCGAAACACGGCTGCCCTAGATGTTGTCAAGAAGGTACATATGCAGAGAGAAGGATGGGGTTCTCGAAAGAAATCGGCATACTAAGATCGGATGCAACATTCGAAATGAGGATTCATGCCTCACATCATCTTCCCCAATTTAGAGGCCAGAAAAGTGTACTAGAGCTTGCGGGTTTCGGCATGGTTTCCCAGTTTCCTCTAGACTGCATGCACCTTGTAGCTAATTTTAAAAGGAGCAAATGCCACTATGCTTGACCAAAAGATTAATTTAATCAAAAATTGGTTTCCATCCGAATTCTGTTTTTATTATATACGGGAATATTTATTTTGAAAGATTGTGTCAATGACGAGCTGTACTTTCTGTTTTTGCTTTTGCATAGTGGCATTCGACTACTTTCTAATCAAAGATCTTGCTATACGGAGGCAGATGTGGCCCAACAAATTTTAAATCATTTCGTTTTTCATTTTAGTAGGATATTCGGGGATGAATTCGTTAGTTTTAATATTCACGGTTTACTTCATTTGTCCGAATGTGTTAAGTATCTTGGTCCCTTGGATTCGTTTTCTGCTTATAGGTTTGAAAACTATATGCAGTTTATCAAAAAAATTACTAATAAACCAAATGATGTGCTTCAGCAACTATTTCTAAGGCTTGATGAAAGGCGGAGTGTCAATCTACTTCAGAACTCCAAGATGGGATCTTTTGACATTGACATTAATAGCGAGCGAACTTAGTTCTGAGTTTCTGGCAATAAATAAAGATGATACCGATTATAAATACTTTTGTATCCCTTACCAAAATAAATGTTTATTAATACCACTACTGCACCACCTTTTCCATGACTTCTCAAACTGAACTGCACATTCCACCGATTAAGTATATCTATATAATGCAATTTATGTTAAAAGCCTATTTTCATATTATCACTTTAAAATAAATTCATATACATATATAAAATACTAAATCTACAAAACATTTTTTTTATCTACGTTTACAGCATTCTTCAATATGTCATCTCAAACCAAAGGTAAATATAATTCATTTTTACATTTAAATTGTACTAATATAAAATAATTTCTTTCAGGCAATCCTCTAAAGATGGTGTTTGTCACCAACGGCAGCTTTAATGCGACTGCATGCGCAACAGAAGTCAGGCCTCCTGCAATATCAGAAGTCGAAACCACTGACGAAGACATCTCGACGAAGTTGGACCGCTTACTACAAACTTTGCAGGTTGTCAAGGAAAATGTATGTATTTATGTATGTTTAATTTGTCATTGTGGTTTCTAATTATCTTTTTTTTCAATTAAGCAAAATGTATTAACGCAGAAGTTGGCTATATTGGAACAAAATGTAAGTAAATAAATAAATAAAACATACACTAAATAAATAAAGCCAAAATTGAAAACGAAGTACATATGTACCTCGAAATTTACCTTGAATTTACGAATAGCACCAGTTTCAATTTTATCTCTATTTCATTGCACATCAGTGTAGCGTTAACAGTACATAATGTCAAAACTTTTTTGTTTAGTTATGTGGTTTCTGTTATAAATTATAATAATATATACTTTTCTGTTATAAATAATACTTACTTTTATCTGTGGTTCACTGCATTTATATAAATATTTTAATTACATTTCAGCAGAGTGCACATAGAGCTGAGTCACTGGCACAGAGCCAACTTTTACGGGAGTGTAAGGTCGCTCTTAAAAAGGTGGAGCAATCGGTTTGCCGCATGACGGGAGAAACTAGCGACAAAACCATGGACGAGATAGCGAGCCTTCTGCCGATAAAGTGCAAAACCGTGGTTATACTTGTGGAGGAAAAACTTCGCGACCACGACTACGCCCAAGCCATGGTAATTAATAATAATTCTTATTTTTATTTAATAACTGAATTGCTTATATTCTCTTTTCTTTTAAAGACTACATACCTCCATAAAATTAAAGGAGTTTCGGAGGACGTACCCTATGTCGTTCGACAAATTTTTACGGACGAAGTAATGGAGGAATTTAATTGGGGAGGCAGGTGGGATAAGCAAGCTCTAGCCAAGCTTACAATTTTTGACAAAATTTTGAGAGGTACTACCTACATTTCTATGACGATGTGATTATACTCGGCGGCTAACTTTTCTCTTTATATTTTATTTAGACGTTTTTCAACACCAGGGCAACCAGGAGTTCGAGAAAGGAGTTAGGCGATCTGTCGAGCTAAGTCACCACCGCATGACTCAAAAAAAATATCAAAAGAAAGCAAACGCAACAACGAAAACGCGAAAAGCCTAAGCATTTTATTTTTTAAGTTTATATATAGTTTGTCAATTTATAGCAATCGTCCTTTTGTTTCGTCCTAATATGTTTTTAAACCATACATGTTAAATTCCAATTAGAATTAGCAATTAATGCAATAGGTTTATATTCTCTAATTCATTAAACAATTAGAAATAGTTCAACTAATTCCCATTAGATAATTGAAATTTGTATTCCAATGGTAAAGCTAATTGGAATTAATTGTCATTAGCAAAAAATATTGGGTTACTTTTACAATTAGAAATCTAATTGACTTTTGCTAATGCAATTAGATATTCAATTAGCTCGACTTGGAATCAATTATTTTCATATTTTAAAAAACAATTGATTCTAAAGCTTTGGTTTCCTCGAAAGCGGTGCCGCTATATAGCGGCCGTTACATAGCGGTAGAGTACGTTGTCAAAAGCAATTCAATGCAAAAGTAATTAGGTGTAAAGTTAGAAGACGGTGAAGTTCACCGTAATGTAATATAGCGGCAAGCATGATATATTACGGCCGTCATGACGGTGAAAACTAGTTCTTCACCGTTTTTTCTCACCGCTATTGTCATAGCGGTGTGAATTCTATCAAATGTTTCAAAATTTTTCTCCAAATGCTATAATTGAAACATGCCAATTTTTTCAAAATAAATATTAACGTATTTTAATTCAAAAAAGAAAACAAAAAAAATTTAAATTAAGCTAATAAAACCAAAAAATGAAGGAACGGTGATCATGTAAGTTTACAGAAAAGCGGTGCCGCTCATGACGGCAAGCATAGCCACCGCTATATAACGAACGTTACATAGCGGCACCGCTTTTCGAGGAAACCACGGCTTAATTCGAGCTAATTGAATATCTAATTGCATTAGCAAAAGTCAATTAGATTTCTAATTGTAAAAGTAACCCAATATTTTTTGCTAATGACAATTAATTCCAATTAGCTTTACCATTGGAATACAAGTTTCAATTATCTAATGGGAATTAGTTGAACTATTTCTAATTGTTTAATGAATTAGAGAATAGAAACCTATTGCATCAATTGCTAATTCTAATTGGAATTTAACCCCTCTATATTACTTTATGTTTGCTGAATTTTTGTGCCAATCTTCATTTATTTCATTTATTAACAAAAAAAATCTGAAGTATTTTTATTTTATTTATTTGTTTGATGAGACCATTTACATTAATGTTTAAATGAATTTTATGTAATATAATTATATAATAATAAAAATAAATGGCAATTTTTGTATGTGATGGATTTTTACATCAACTCGATTTTATTTATACAGGTGTGATAGGTTTATTCAACAGCTGTATCATCAGCTCATACATGACTGATATTTATATCAAAGAAGTGCAAATAGCACGCAGAAAAAGACAAGGATAGCCATACGCCGAAATCCATTTGTAAGAGGGGGACGCAAAACCATACACGTATACAAATTGTTTATACAGGTTTGTCATTCTGCTCTCAAGCAACTGATGGAAATTTTGTTCCACAGGCTGACATATATCTCAATCAGCCATATCTGTCAGTTGATTCCTCAATTGACTGATATATGTCTAGCAGGGCATTTATTTATTTGAATAAATTTTGATTTTGTACTCGAAAGAAAATGAGGAGATAAGAAAATTTTGGGAGGGATGTGAAGAAGGTATGATGAAGAGGTAAGTGGAGGGGATGGAGCGTGACAAGAGGGAACCGTCAGGGTTCGGATATAGTGAAGCGAGCGGTCCAAGGTATGGTGGGCTTCATGATGGAGAGGTGTGTGAGGCTGAGAGGAAGAATGGATCGACAGAAAATGATTGTCAGTCCGGCTCCCTGGTGGCAGGGTTGAGAACTACTACCCATCTTATATAGAGCTAGTCAGGGAAACCACCAGGCAGTGTTGCCATTTTGGCGTTTAGCTCCAAAATTCTGTTTTAGCTCCTAGCTCTTTTTCTAGTCCTTTTTTTCATTTTTAGCTCTTTTTTGGCTCCAAATTTGTTTGGACAAATTGTGTTGTAAAATGAAGAAATTTTATATTTCTTTTATAATCGACGTCGAAATTATTATATTAGTTTCATTGTGTACCATGTGGCAACTCAGTTTCCCTCACCGATAACAAATACCTAAATCGGTTAACTTTGTTGAATAACATTTCTAAAAGCCATATGTTTATTTTGCGAACAAGAATCAAAATGGGAAGGTAAGTAAATTGTGTGTAAAAAACACTTTGCTAATTTGCTAGGGATTCTGAACAGCCTTACCCTCCGATTCTGTCTTCATGATAAATAATCAGAAAAAATATTTCAAGCGTTTTGAATTCTGAGTCAGAAATAAAATGACTTTATTTGGCTTTGACACAAAAATAAAAATAATTTTTGAGTTTTACTAAACATTAAATATTTTTTTCTTAACTATTTATGAAGCTTGATAATTTTTCAAGAGCACACTTATTTTTTTTTTTGCTGAGCTAATTATGTATACTTTATATACGTTTTAAACATTGTTATAGTTAAATCTATACTATAACCAGAAGGACCCGGCAGACGTTGTTCTGCCCAAATTTATGGAAAAAATCGCACGATAAATAAAAAGTTTGGAATATTTCGGTTCCTGGTCCACTTCCCGGAATAATGAAAAATAGATAACGGCCGATGCTCAGACCTACTAAATACGTTCACAAAATTCCTGAGAATCGTTCAAGCCGTTTCGGAGGAGTATGGGAACGAAAACTGTGGCACGAGAATTGTATATACATATGTATGTATAAGATAAATCGCTAGAAAAGTCGTAACTTTAAAATTTCTTTGAAAAAATGACTGGGGATGACTTGGGGAATGCTATAGAGTTCATTTGATCCATTTTTAAAATCATTGTCTGTCTGTTTGAACTTAAGGAGGAATGCATTTTGACGAGAGTTTCACTAATGAACTGGTTGAAGCTTAAGAAGGGACCTGCACTTTGTTTTATCAAAATCGAACGCCAAACAAAAAAGATATACTGATTTTTAACGAGGTATGTAACTATGAAATTTTTTTCTTACATAACTTTATATTAAGAAAAATTCACTTACTTTGTCAAAAAAAAACCTAAGCGTGCCTCTCTAAAATTTTTGTTCACTTTATTTCAATTTCAGCTAAATCAAAAATCGATTGCATTGGTACGCGGCCGTCCTTTGTGGGTATCAGCATATCTATACTATAATAAAACTCTGAATAAGTTGTGTCTGTATATTTGAAATTTCTTTGAAAAATGTCTGGGGACTTGGGGAATGTCTGGGCACATCTAAGGAGTCAAATAGAGGGGAGATGACAAAATGTCAAAGTTAGACTATTAAAAAACGCCTTTACTTTAGTTGGTTGCCGTAGACATAAACGGGATATAATATGGGAAAATAAATATTGTTCTGAACCTTTTCAGCCTGTAAATTGTTTTCGCAATTAAGGGTAGCAGGAATTTATTAACTACTTATGTACATACTGAGCAAAGCTGGGTACCCTGCTAGTATGAAATCATTGTTAGGTGTTTTTTATACCTAGTAGTGCTTCGCACACAAGGTATATTAACTTCATTCGCCTAATGGTAGTATGTAACGGCATAAACGAATCGAGATAGATATTGACTTATGTATATCAAAATGTTCAGGAGGAAAAGAGAAATTGATTGAGCCATGTCCGTCCGTCCGTCCGTCCGTCTGTGAACACGATAACTTGAGTAAATCTTGAGATATCTCAATGAAATTTGGTATGTAGGTTCCTTTTCACTTATCTCCGAGCGCTATTGAAAATAGGCAAAATCGGTTTTGGATCGAAGAGCGTTTTCTGCGACCGTACGAATTCCAAATTATCGGTGAACTATGAATGTAGCAATTAGGCCAAGTGAAATTCCAAATAAAAAAGCCAAGTGCTTCGATGGTGGTCAGCTAATAGACTAAATTTATTATTCAATTTGGTCTCCTTATATATAATTCACGAAGTTGAAGGAGTACCGATATTCTAATACATAATATAGTTTAAGACAATAAAGGTAATAAAAATATGGGAGAACATAATTGCAGTAGGCATTCCCATATGTTAACATTTCTGCATACACTTGTTATTCAAGTGGACATACATACATAAGTATACTTGCTTGAAGCATAGCGGGAGCGTATGAATGTACATTTGTTAGGTTGTATGTAAATACGTACATAATATATTGCAAGCCGACAATGCATTTGAGAAAAAGGTAAATGACAAAATGTAACACAGTGATTGACATTGATGCTTTAGCCTTGAATAATTTAGGCATATTATTGTAAATAATAAAAACTGTGTGCTAAGTACATAAATGAACAGATGATTCAAAAAATGCAGTGATGGGCGCTTGATGACCCAACATCCCGGCCCGTTGAAAGAACTTTCAAACAGGCAAGATAGCAAGTTTGTGTATGGGGCGTCGAATGATTCCCCTCGCGGTGCGTAGGTCGACTACTCTTATGTGTCCATCCTTCCCTGGAATAGCATTGATTACTCGTCCCAATTGCCATCGTTGAGGTGGAACGTTGTCTTCGTGTACAATCACCATTGTTTCTTTCGTAATATTAGGGTGCTCAGCAGTCCACTTTGTGCGTGTTTGTAGTTCACTTAGGTATTCACGTGACCAGCGTCTCCAAAAGTGTTGCTTTATTGCCGTAATTTGGTTGCATAGCTTGTATCAGTTGGAATTGTTCGCTCTGGCAAACTCCTCAAAGCGCTTCCAGTTATGAAATGACCCGGAGTTAGTGCTTCGTAATCATTTGGGTCTGAGGATAGAGGTGCGATAGGACGAGTATTAAGTATGGCTTCGATTTCGACTAATACCGTTGACAGTTCTTCGAATGTAAGTCTGGCGTTCAACAGGCTTCGATTCAAATGACCCTTGGCAGATTTGACAGCAGCTTCCCAGATACCGCCAAAATGAGGTGCCCTGGGAGGAATAAAATTAAAGTTTATGAATTCGTTTGTGCAATAGGTGGTAATGATATTTTGATTTTGTTGGTCAAATAAAAATGCTTTTAAGTTGGAAAGTTTTCTGCATGCCCCTACAAAGTTTGTTGCATTATCGCAGAATATATCAGTTGGAAGACCCCTACGCCCAATCAATAGCAATATAGGCCTTGTAAGGTGTCTTGCCCCTAATTCGAAGGTATACATTGACAGGTCCACAAAAATCGATACCGCAGCGGGCGAACGGACGCGCCGGTGTTAAACGCTCTACTGGTAAATTGCCCATCATTTGCTGCAGAAGTTTTGGCTTGTACCGAACGCAAAGTGTACATGATCTGACGACCTTCCTCGCTATATCGCGCGCATTCACAATCCAGAACTGAAGTCGAATTAACGCTATAAGTGCTTTAGGTCCTGCATGATAATTCCTTTCGTGTAAATGGCGAACATAATGCTGAACAAAGGTGCATTTGCTTGGAAGCAGAATGGGGTGTTTTTGACCTTCTGGTGAGTTTGCTAACTCCAGTCGTCCGCCGACCTTCAACAGCTCGAAATAGTCTGAAGAATCCAAGAAAGGATTAAGGTATCGAAGATTGCCATTTGTCGATGACCCAGCCCGTATCGAACGGATATCTGTTGCAAAATATTCTTGTTGTATGTTCCAAACGATGCAAAGCAATGCGTGGTGCAATTCTGCAGGAGAAAGAGTTTCGTTTGTGGTATATGAATCATTCTTTCGAAGTCTATTGTAGAAGCGAAGAAGCCATGCCACTAGTCGTATACAACGGGTGTAGGAACTAAATTTGTTTATAATTTCAATTATATAGTTAGGTTTCACTATTATCTTGAATATTGATTTCCTCATCTCTGAGCTCACTACTTGCGTGTCGATGTCTCCACTTCTTTCCTTAGGCCACTTTGATTCGTTTTCCGTCAGAAACGATGGTCCAGCATACCACCTTGAGGTTGTCAGTTCTGAAGCTGTACTTCCTAGAGAGACGATGTCAGCAGGATTCATATTTGTTGGGACGTGTCTCCAGTGAGCTCCAATCGTCAGATCTTGTATCTCTGACACTCTATTGCCGACGAAAGTTGAGAGCGTAGCTGAATGCTGTTTGAGCCAGTGGAGTACAATCTGCGAATCTGTCCAAAGATAAGTATCAACATTGTAATTAGAAAAAAGAGGTTTGCATTTTGCATAGAGTCTAGCAAGAAGAAGTGCGCCGCATAATTCACGTTTTGGTAATGATTGCTTTTTGATAGGCGCGACTCTGGATTTTGCTGTAAGCAGATTAATCCGAATAGTTCTAGCGCTATCTATGGTACGTATGTAAATTCCACACCCATAAGCTCGAATAGACGAATCGCAAAAACCATGGAGCTGAAGAGATTGTAGACTTGTCGCAACGCAATAACGTGAAATTTTAATAGTTGAGAGCTCCGACAAACTGTCAACAATTGTAAGCCAAGCAGACTGAATATTTTGAGGTACCGATTCATCCCAGTCCAGTTTTAGCAGCCATAGTTCCTGAAGAAGGATTTTCGAAGTAATTATGATGGGTGCTAAAAGTCCAAGTGGGTCAAAAAGCGAAGATGCAATTGATAAAATCGACCTTTTTGTCACTCGCCCCTTGGAGCCTTTCTTTGGCTGGAAAGAGAATAAAAACAAGTCATTAGTTTGATCCCACCTCAGGCCAAGTGTGCTAGTGATAGAAGAGTCAAGATTTAAATCCTTTGTAGAGCTGTCATTTGTAATTTGTTGATGGTTAGAATGCCATTTTGCTAACTCTAATCCGCCTAGTTTTAAGAGATTTGTTACCTCATTTTTTATTTGCAATAATTCCGTGATTGTGTCAGCTCCACATAGTAAGTCATCAACGTAAAATGATGACTTGACGACATTTGAACCGACTTCGAACTGTGATGCGTATTCATCGGCAAGATATTGTAAGCTTCTAACAGCGAGATAAGGTGCAGCAGCCATGCCATAGGTGACTGTATTCAACTGAAATGTTCTGATATCTTGTTGCGGTGAGCTTCTCCATAAAATATATTGGAATCTTTGATGTTCTGGATGCATAAGCACTTGCCTGTACATCTTAACGATATCTGCGGTGAGGGCGAAACGGTTGAGCCGGAAGCGTAAAAGAAGACTCACCAGATCATCTTGAATTGTAGGTCCTACCATTTGAATATCGTTGAGAGACTTCTGAGTTGTTGTCCGGCATGATGCATCAAAAACTACCCTCAATTTTGTTGTTTCACTAGATGGCTTCAAAACGCAGTGGTGTGGAATGTAATAATGAGGTTCGTTAAGGTTAGGGTTTTGTACTATGCTCATGTGGCCCAGACGTTCATACTCCTCCATGAAGGCGACGTATTGTGATTTGAGCTCTGGAGACTGTGCCAACCGCCGTTCCAGTGAATGAAATCTGCGTAAGGCTGTTGTGTGAGAATCCCCTAGGCAACTCGGATCGTCCTTGAATGGCAATTTAACGATTATTCTGCCGGTATTGGTACGAGACACGGTATCAAGATATACGCGTTCACAAGTTTGCTGTTCGCATGTCCATACATCCTTCTTCGGAGAAATTTCCTCAATCAGCCATAGTCGTTCCAAGTTTTCTTCAATAGTCTGATTGCATTCCAGATGACATATAGTGAGAGATTCCTTTGCAACGTTCGTCTGGTAGCGACCTGAAACAACCCAGCCTAACAGCGTTTTTTGCAGAATCGGCAACCTTTCGCCGAGTTTTATTTGGCCGACCTCGAGCAGACTGAAGAAGCTCTCTGTACCGAGGAGTAGATCGATTCTTTTCGATTTGAAGAATTTATCATCTGCTAGCGGAAGGTTTGGTGGTATATTCCAAGATGAAATATCTATGTCTGGATCTGGCTGGTAGGCAATATGCGGAGTTAAGCAAAATGAAAGGGGTAATTCGAAACCAGTTACCTGGGACTTAATATTTGTATTAGTTGAGAATTTAATTGTTGTTGCTGACTTACCGATGCTATGAATTTCGATATTGTGTTTCATTCGTGGCAACAACAATCTTTGAGAAAACTCATCTGTCATTAGATTTACCTGCGAGCAAGAGTCCAGCAGTGCCCTACCAAGCCGATACCCACCACATGCGTCTCGAACCCAAACCACAGCAGTAGCAAGAATAATTTGATCTGACAATGAATCGTCTGTATGAGTGTGTACAACTGCTTCCTTCGAGGTTGATGTTGACGTGGATGCTGATGGGTTTACTGCAGATTCACTATGCAGAAGACTATGGTGACGTCGAGAACATACCTTGCATTTGTACGGCGATGTGCAGCTGGACAGTTGATGACCTTTAGACAAGCAATTGATGCAAAGTCCTTGTTTCTTTGCATATTCAAAACGTTGAACAACACTAAGTTCCTTGAAGCGATCGCAACTGTTGAGTTTGTGGGTCGCACTTGCACACATCAAGCACGATGATTTTGAGCATGCAAACGAAAATCCCTTGCGTTGAGGTTTTGGGGTTTGTTTCTTGTTGCAATTTTGACTTGTTGAGCATGACGATTGCACCTGGTCTGTGGAATCCAAATACTGGCAATGTCTCTCCAAAATGGTTGTACAGCTTTCCCAAGTTGGCAGCGACTTGAAATCTAGTGACTCCTTCCATTTTTTGTTTGTCTCCTCATCAGCCTTCTGTAGCACAACGTGTATAAGCATTGCTTGAACTATTTGACTGTCGTTTCCCAATGATTGAAGTGAGCCGTATATTGCAGATGCCTTGTCGACTAAACTCCTAAGTTGCGCACCATTGGACTTGGATGCTGATTGCAGTTCAAAGAGCGTCGAAATATTTTCCAAAAATATTAATGTTGGATTGTCATACCGACTTCGAAGTCGTTCTAAAGCCTTGGGGTAATTTTCATTGGTGACCTGAAATGCATCAATAGTTTCAAGAGCTGGTCCCTGCAGACAATTACGCAAGTGATTAAATTTTTCAATATTTGACAAGTTAAGTTCACGATCTATAATTTGTTTGAATGATGTTATAAAATTACGATAATCTGAGTACTTGCCATTAAAAGAAGGGAGTTTGAGCTTGGGGAGCTTCGAATGAGTTTGGACGACGCAAGTAGTGTCTAACATAGTGGAATTGGGATCTTCTGATAACTGCGACTGGATTGTAAGTTTCGTAGTGATATAGAGTTCCTCAATGTCGGCACGACCACCATCGTCTGGGTCCTCCTTCTCGATTTCAGATTGCTTTGTCAGGAGTTGTTTGAAGTAAGATTCCAGGATACCCAAACGACAGCGATACTCAGGCGCTGAAAGCAACTTACCACCTGGTCGAAGGCTTGCATCCACAATATTCTTTATGCGCGAAATATTCTTTTTGATACTTGCGCGTTGCTGCTTAAGCTCCTCCAAAGTCATTGCAAATAAATGTATTAATTCAAAAAAGGGTATATGTATGTACGTAGGTTATGAGGACTAATTTAATTATAATATTACCCATCACTGATTCCGAAATTAACTCCGCCAATGACTTATTTCCTTCGATAAAAGGCCAAGATCAACGACAATGACAAATATTTACCTTTAATACGTTTAATTTCGGTACCAAGAGTAGAATCAGCGTTTAGAGCATGTGTATAGCGAGACCGAATATAGCGCGATGAAATGTGAGTGTGTTTCAGCAAACGAAGCGATGTCGCAGCGACGGCAAACCTAATGTGCAGTGATGCTTGTGAAAATCCCCACGATGACGTCACACGATGATGATTCCAGCGATGATTATAACGGTGGAGTCTATTGCTGACCACCAGATTTCAAATTATTGTATTGACTGACTTACTCCAGTCCCTGCTCGGGCGCCAAAATGTTGGATCGAAGAGCGTTTTCTGCGACCGTACGAATTCCAAATTATCGGTGAACTATGAATGTAGCAATTAGGCCAAGTGAAATTCCAAATAAAAAAGCCAAGTGCTTCGATGGTGGTCAGCTAATAGACTAAATTTATTATTCAATTTGGTCTCCTTATATATAATTCACGAAGTTGAAGGAGTACCGATATTCTAATACATAATATAGTTTAAGACAATAAAGGTAATAAAAATATGGGAGAACATAATTGCAGTAGGCATTCCCATATGTTAACATTTCTGCATACACTTGTTATTCAAGTGGACATACATACATAAGTATACTTGCTTGAAGCATAGCGGGAGCGTATGAATGTACATTTGTTAGGTTGTATGTAAATACGTACATAATATATTGCAAGCCGACAATGCATTTGAGAAAAAGGTAAATGACAAAATGTAACACAGTTATTGAGGTGATTGACATTGATGCTTTAGCCTTGAATAATTTAGGCATATTATTGTAAATAATAAAAACTGTGTGCTAAGTACATAAATGAACAGATGATTCAAAAAATGCAGTGATGGGCGCTTGATGACCCAACAATCGGTTAAAAGCCACGCCCTCTTTCTATATATATAATATTTTCGAAAATACAAAAGGAGTGATTATTCAGTACATAATACACCTATAAGGATAATATTTGGTGTGCACTTTAGCGTTAAGACAACAAATACATTTTTGAAGAAATTTTTAACAAGGGGCGTGGTACCGCCCACTTTTGATATAGTCAAGTTTGGAAATATTATTAATCATAAATCAAAAACCGCTCAAGATAGAAAAATAAAATTCAGCACACATATATATATTAATACAGGCAATATTTCGTAAAAATTAGCGAAATCAGAATAGGTTCACGCCCAATTTCATACGAAAGATTTTGAAAAGGATCATAGATATATTGAATATGCTATAACTTTGCTTAAACTAGCTGTATATAATTTCTATTTCACCTCTGAAGTGTTCGTGGGCAAAGAAAGTCGAAAGCACAACATTTTTGGAAAATGGGCGTGGCCCCGCCCTTTTATGGGGGATTATTCCACAAAACTTTCCATGCCGTAACTCCGGTAAAAATTGACTTATTGAAACGATATTTAGAGAAAGTGTTCAACATATAAAGCTAACTCTTTGCTGTAAAAATAAACAAAATCGGTGAACGGACACGCCCACTATTTGAACACAGTTCTAAAAAATTTCTTCGTAAAATTAAAATCGCGATATTTTCATAATTGTATAAGTTATATAAATAAGTTTTACACACATAATAAGATTTTTAAGCAAAACTAAACTGTATAAAAATTTTGTGGATTTTGGGGATTTAGGCGTGGCGCCGCCCACTTTTTAGCATAAAAGCTCTGCTACTTTCAAAAGCGATTGTTTGGAATTTCAAGAATGTATTTCAATGAAATTTTGTGAGATGCTTCCCAATAGTATGTAGTATACTCCTGCCAAAAATTACGGAAATCAAATAACAAACAAGCAAGATTTACGGGCAAGTAGTTAACACCCTACTGCCTTTTTTTTATTAATTTTTATTATTTTCATACCTTTCATGAACATGAGGAAAGATATTTATATTTTGTTATTTAGTAATAATTTAATTTACCACTCACAACAGAAGTGTTTTTATCGAAAACAATCAGTTGCCTTTATAACAAATTTTCAGGTATGTATTAAAATAGACCTGAGTAAATTATGATACCAAAACAGATCACTACTAGGTATTTAATGTTCGGTTACACCCGAACTTAGACTTCCTTACTAGTTTTTACATGTTTTGGATTTTCTTGAACTAATCTAGATCTTTTCAAGCTAAAAAATAAATTGCATCCTGGCAACACTGCCACCAGGAGCCAATGGTACGGTTACGTGACATTGCATACATCGTACACGGTGGGGTGCAATGAAACCATACGCAATAAAGCCATATGGCTTTATTTCCAATAAGTTTAAGAAATAAAGCCATATGGCCCTATTTCCAATTGCTAATGGGAATAAAGCCAGTATGGCCTTATTGCCATTTTCAAAACATGGGCGGTGCGATATCATGAATCTGGGATTTAAAAAATGAATCTGGGATTGACTTAGGTCAGATCCCCAATTCGGGGCGTGATCCATAGTATTTATGTGCAGAACTCCTTTCCGCATTGGCGGCCTTCGGCCGCACTTCAAAAAATAACCCTGGGCTACGCCATTCCAACTCCGGGTGGTTGGCATAGCCGTGGCTACCGCCACGGTGATGTGCTTCCGCGTGCAGTTAAAGTTCAGAATTTTCTGTCATTTTCATCTGGTTGAGAAATAAAGCCATATGGCGTTATTGCGTATGGCTTCGTTGCACCCCACCCATCTACCCTGTGTGGTTTGTATGTGTGTGCTGATTCGGAGTAAGTCAGCTGTTAGTTGCGCTACTAGTAGAGATATACTATGCTAGCAGTGGCGTAGCGAAAATGTGGCTCAATTCAACAGAGAAGTTGTACTCGAATTGGAGTGAACTTTCCAAGCGGCTGTGCGAAGAGCATAGCTGTATACCAGATGAAGGTGACGTTCATTTTAAAATGAGTCAAGCAGTGCGTCCCTGCAAAAACCGAAAAACTCCGTTCCATACTCCATAGAGTACTCCTTAATCAGTATCGGAGTACTCCAACACTTATCCTCGCTCATATAAAAAAGGTGGCCCAATTTATATGGCGATATCCGGTAATTGGATCACCTAATCCGACTCGGAGTACTCCATTTCTTTGCTTTTGATTACTCTATAGACCACCTACATGAGAGTAATCCCAAAATACTCCTATTGGATTACTCTATGGAGTATTCAACAGCAAAGCGAGAGAGGGAGTAGATGGTCATCAAAAAGAACACATACTCCCTAGCGGCTTCAACAGGGGTGGACCAGAGGGATATGGTTGTTAGAAGAGTAGGCTGGGTTGAGCAGACAAAAAGATGATTTGTATTATGGGGGGACAAGCCGCATGCCGGACAAACATTAGGCAAAAAAGAGTTTAACCTATTACAATATCCCGACCGGAGTTGAGCCAGCATCACCCTAGTCTCCCGAGGCAGCACGCGCTCCTCTTCGGCAACGGGTGGCGTTGTTGCCTGAAGAACGGCGTTCGCCGGGAGAGAGCCGACAATGGAGTTTACCGAATTCGTATGGATAAGGGTGAGGGCCTGCCGCTGCACCTTAGGATCAAACGGCGTGGAAATCAGGTGCCGGATCTCATCGAAGTGTTTGCGTAGATGGCTCCTTATGCTCCTGGGGGGCGGATTCTCGTTGACCAGGCGTCTGTTCGGATGTTGCGGTTTGCAACAGTTGAACAGGAATTGCCTGGTCAACATCTCACTATGATCTTTAACGGCGAGCATTTTCGCTTCATTATGAAGGTGATGCTCAGGAGACATAAGAAGAGTAATATTTTGCCAGCATTTTCAAAGTACTCTCACGTAGGTGTTCCACTATGCTCTTTAACGGCGAGCATTTTCGCTTCATTATGAAGGTGATGCTCAGGAGACATAAGAAGAGTAATCTTTTGGCAGCATTTTCAAAGTACTCTCACGTAGGTGTTCCATAGACTATTCAGCAGGGTGCTCCGATATGGATTGGGTGATCCAATCAACGGACATGGGCTTATAAATTGGACCACCTTTTTGTATGAATTAGGATAAATGTTGGAGTACTCCCATACTCCAAAGTTCTTACAGGGGTAAATCAAATGAGATGCTACTTGACTATTGTTTTCGTGTGGGTGCTTTAGGCAGGCGCTATGCTTTGAGTGAACCAGCAATTATCAAGTATGCAAAAGAAGGGTTTAAAAATTTTCATGAAGACGAAGTACAAAGTACACTTGACACACTAAACTCCTATAATATTTAGACATATAAAATGGAACTTGAGAACGACGGAAAACTTCCATATCTTGACTCGATTGTGATTAGAAGAGGCAATAAACTCAAGTTAAAGTGGTACAAGAAACCATTAGCAACTGGACGAATCATCAATTTTCATTCAAATCACCCGAAAACGATGATAATGAGTACAGCAATGGGCTGTATTAAACGAATGTTAAATATATCGGACGACACATACCACAAGGCGATTAAAAACGAAATAAAATTACTGTTAAGAAGCAATTATTTTCCCGATAATATAATTAATACTCTTATAAGAAGATATGAAGGAGAGCGCTATTCGGAAAGAATGAAAACACCGAGAATATTCAAGGCAGTAACATAAGCAAAGTCGGATTGCTATGACAGGGAAGAAATAAAAATAGCCCATAAACCGACAAACACCTTAAAAACGCTATTTAATAGAACAAAATCCGTGATTCCAAACACGGAAAACAGTAATGTAGTGTACCAAATCCCTTGCAATGGAAAAATCTACGAACCATGTCACAGCATATAGATTATGTGGGTAAAACAAAAGGAAAATTAAAAACTCGACCAACACAACACAAATCGGACTATAAATATTGCCACCACACAAACAACCAAAAAACAGCACTCATTACCCACTGTACTGAATACGCCCACTCCCCAAACTTCGACAGAGGAACCGTTATCCAACAAGAACAACACTACAGCAAAAGATTTACCCTGGAAATGCTTCACATCATAAACACACCGACCGACATACGAATGAACTACAAAACGGACGTAAATAACTGCGCTCACTTGTACAGGGACTTGTTGACAAAGAGACAAAACAGACAAACAGTAAACAATTCTATGTCAGCAGGTGCAGACGTGAATTAAATGTATGTATGCAATTTTTTAATGTTTTTATGTTTTAATATGTAAATGTTAAATTATTATTAAGTGTTATATTTATTATATACATTATTTTTTGTTACTTACCCTGGAGACGATTACCATGTGTAATCGAAAAATTTTGCGTTTTTAATAAAATATTCGAACCTCAAGCCGGCTTCAAATACATAAATAAAAATTTTTTAGCTAATACTCAATAACGGCTTGACCGATTTTCAAATTTTTTTCTTTTCTTTATTCTATCGGATATAGCGTTTATTCCTATAGAACAAAACATTTTCTAAATCCTCAATTTAATCATATATTAGCTGGTATTCTAACTGAAATGTTCCTGTAGAGAACTTAATGCCGTACAAACAAAGTTTACTTGACCAAATGGTGAATTCCTTTTCGCTACTTTGGCGTATGTTGAAAAAGTGAATACAACAACCAAAATTTTTGATTGTGAATATAGGTTGTTAGTTTTCAGAACGAGATGCAAATACCATGACTTGGTAATGATATATGCCCTAGAATCTTATTTGAAATTTTCTATATCAAAAAAGGGGGCGTGGTTATCATCCGATTTCGCCCATTACCACCCGCTATTTCCCACCTACCTTGGCTAGAAAGCAACCTGTATGCAAAATTTCATGCAAATATCTCAATTTTTGTTCAAGTTATCGTGTACACGGACGGAGAGGCGGACGGACGGGCATGCCTTAATCAATTCCTCTTTTCAACCTAAGAACTTTCAGATATGGAACTCTATATCTAACTCGATTATTTTGCGCCGTTACATATTACCGTTATGTGGGCGAAATTATAATACCCTTGTACTAGTACTAGTACGCTGGGTATAAACATGAATTTGTGTTCGTGAGTCCCGTAAGAATCCGTATCGGCTCAACCGATTTTAAATATTTTTTCTTTGATGTTTCCAATCTGTTTCAAGTATCATTTACCACATAAATTTTTTTTTCTAATCTCAATTAACCCAGATATGCCCATTCGTTGTACAGGGACTTTTTCATCGTGATTTTGTATTATTCCCCATTGAAATGACAATAAAAAGACTAATTGGTAATGATTTAAAAAAAATTTATTTTGAAAGTTGGATTTTACAGCCGTCCTATATATAGGACATTGGGCACATGGTATACTATGACATGATGAAAATTATTTCCTGTGATATGTAACAAAACATTTTATATGTAATCCTATATTACATTTTTCGCACCTTGTTGTTGCCTTTTGATGGCAAGCGCCACACCTGGTTTGTTTATCTTGTGGAATTACCAAATGATCCCTTCGATCATACCGCAAATCGTCGATGGAAGTTTGTGAAGGACGTCCTTTTTCATAAACATTACCCCTTTTATTTTGGGTGAGCAAAGTTGTCGCAATGATTCTTCTGAAAGATAATTGATCCATTGTTCCACCATTATGTTTGTGTATCTGCCAGGCATTTTGAACAGCCATATCCCCACACTGAGATATGAGGGGAAAATACCATTTCTTACCTCTTATGGCAGTGCAGTAAAGCCTAATATTTTGATCAGAACGGTCAACCCCTCCCAGGACGTCCTTCAAAAACGTTCCAAGACCAAGGTCCTTATAAATTTCACTGATATTTGTGAAAGCACCTTGGTAAAAAAAATTGTATGTAGTATAATATGTGCCCAATGTCCTACATGTAGGACACCACATTTTACGCTAATACAACAACTTTACTATAACACCAATAGAACTTTTCTATGTATATAACAGTGGACGAACATTTCAAATATACGAACTTCAACAAAAAACATTGATTTTTTATATCTGAATTAGCTAATTTTTACTTACCGTGCAAAGGTAGCGAGAAATTCCGACATTTTGAAAAAAGCACAAATTTGTAAATTTATTTCGCAGAAATGGTAGAGAAAACTAACCAAAACGACCTGTCACCAGTAAGGTAGAAACAAAAACTAACCAAATGAGTAAAATTAGCGGATCTCGACAGTCCTTTACTTTTTATGTAAACAACTGAGTAGGTGGCCTATATATAGGACATTTAGCTAATGTTCAATAACGGCTTGACCGATGTTCAAAATTTTTTCTTTTCTTTATCCTATCGTATATAGTCTTTATTTATATAGAACGAAACATTTTCTGAATCCTCAATTTAATCATATATTAGCTAAAGAAATCTAGCTACCATATAAATTGTAGTCAGTTGAGATCACTGGTATTCTAACTGAAATGTTCCTGTAGGGAACTTAATGCCGTACAGATTTTTTCCGTTTTATATTTAAATACAAAATTGCCTTGACCAAGTGGTGAATTCCTTTTCGCTACTTTGGCGAATGTTGAAAAAGTGAATACAACAACCAAAAGTTTTGATTGTGAATATAGGTTGTTATTCCGTCCTTTTTCATCTATATAAATTAATTGAACTCACAGCTATATTTAATTAATTGAATTCACAATTATATATTTTTATTTGAATTAATTGAATTCACAATTATATTTTCATTTTTACCGAAAGCTTGGCTTATTCGGTTGAGTGCTTCTTAAGAATTAAACTAACTTAAAGCTACCCATACGTCCTGCACTTGCCGTCGAGATCGTCGCTGGCAGCAAAGCAGTCCGGAATGTGCTGATTCGTAGCAAACACAGATGAGTAAGCAAAAGTCACTCCCACGCTAGAGTTATTATATTTGCTGGGATAGTGACTGTGTTGCAGCTGCAGGCTAGTGTCTTTCGGATTCATCTTTATTGTTGGCCTTGAGCCAAATGTGTAAACTCCTCCCCTTCTAAATGAAGGCCGTCCTCGGACTTTTAAGGTTGTCAATGACGGATTGAATATCTCGCTTCAGACGTTTTCTAGTCTGTCTTCGTCGCAGTTTGAAGAGTGAGTAACAACCAACCAAAATTGCATGGTAACCAGACTAGATAATACTGGCCACATTATAGTCGTTACCTGCATCTTTTTAATATGCCTTAAATTATCCGCGCTAATTCGCCGGAGATATGGTAGGCTCAGTATCTCATGATGTTTGGTAATATTTACAAAAGTTGCCGTTGCAGAATTTGGCAACTTCTTTACTATGCCGAATTTGTTTTTAAAGGAAGATCTATTAATTAATCTTCAAAGGTGATAAGGTAAGTACCGGTCACAATCTTTTCGGAGCCATCATTTAGTTTGATCAAAGCGGTGTTGTCGTTGATAATTACAATGCCCTCATCGACCACCGTAATTGGTGCAAGGTGGCTGGGCTGCGTGCCGCAGTGAGCCACGTTTCCGGAATGGAGCTGCTGCGCGCATGTTGTGCAATTCAATCTTCTACAAAATGTGGAGGTAAGAGCCGCAATACAGTTCCCAATGGGCAAAATCTGATTACCGCAGTGAATGACGGTTTCATTACGTTGAACGAGAAACAAAATAACTCGCTTACACACTAATATAGGTTTTGAATACTTAATTAAAAAATATAAAAACTTATGATCTAACAGGACCTTAATGCTAGACACCTCTATTAAATCTAGTACAGTTGTATTTGTAGAGTGCATGTTAGTTATATCTATTATGTCATCGGAATTTAATATCGATGGATTAATAACGCCGACCCTTGCAATGGCAATAGCGGAAATCAAAGTTTTTATTTCAGAAATTAATATTCTATTCCTAGCAAGCAATGTTTCATATAAACGACTGGTGTCGATATGTTTTGCTTTTACGTTTTTATACCCAGCGTATCAGTACTAGTACAAGGGTATTATAATTTTGTCCACATAACGGTACTATGTAGCGGCGCAAAATAATCGAGTTAGATATAGGGTTCCATATATGAAAGTTCTCAGGTTGAAAAGAGGAACTGATTAAGGCATGTCCGTCAGTCCGTCTGTACGTCCGTGTAGGTACACGATAACTTGAGTAAAAACTGAGATATTTGCATGAAATTTTGCATACAGGTTACTTTCTGGCCAAGGTGAGCTGCTGTGAAAATTGTCGAGATCGGATGATAACCACGCCCACTTTTGCAATACCCAGACCTCGATAAACAATTCTGCATTACAACAGATGCAAGTGGATACGCTTGCGGAGCAGTCCTTAGCCAAGAGCACAATGGCAAGTTACCAATCGCTTACGCCTCTAGGTCCTTTACAAAAGGCGAAACCAACAAAGCGACAATAGAGAAAGAACTAGCCGTAATCCACTGGGCCATAACCTTCTTCAGACCATGCGTCTATGGCAGAAAATTCCTAGTTAAAACTGAACACCGTCCTTTAACATACCTATTCTCAATGAGGAGTCCTTCATCTAAATTAACACCCGTACGGCTCGATTTAGAAGAGTACGATTTTTAAGTGGAGTACATCGCAGGAAAAGAAATCCACGTTGCGGATGCATTGTCCCGCATAACAATTACAAATTTAAAAGATATCTCAGTGGAAGCAAGTAAAATACTAAGAGTAAAAACAAGATCAGCAGCAAAAAAACACTTACCTTAGGGGACAAATTGTTCAAAAATAATTATACTGCAGTAGGAAAATTTATTGAAATGGGTAATAAGATTCTCAAAAACCTAACAACAGCACTAACCCCAGAGGTTATAGATGTGACAGATCCCGGGAAAATAGAAGAAATCCTGCAAAAATATCATGACGATCCTATTAGTGGTGGCCACCCAGGAATAAATCGCATGACAGACAAGATCAAGCAGAGATATAGCTGGCTGAATATGAAAAATGACATAAGAAAATATATAAAGAACTGCATCCACTGCAACAAAAATAAAACAAATAAACACATAAAAGAGCCAATGACAATAACGGAGACACCTCCGAAGGCATTTGACATTGTACAAATCGATACAGTCGGACCATTACCGAAATCGATAAATGGAAACGAATATGCAGTTACCATTATATGCGATCTAACAAAATACTTGGTAGCGATTCCAGTCCCAAGCAAACACGCAACAACAGTTGCTAAGGCCGTGTTTGAAAACTTCATTTTGATTTATGGACACATAAAATCAATTATGACAGACATGGGCACCGAATACAAAAACAACTTATCCAAAGAACTGTGTAACTGGGTACAGTAGAACGAAGTCACCGAACATTCAATGAATATGTACGCTCGTACATATCCAGTGACAAAGACGATTGGGATGAATACCTTAAGTACTTCGCGTATTGTTACAATACAACGCCATCTACCATACATAAATATTGCCCGTTTGAGCTCATATTTGGGAAAAATCCACCAAATTACGAATTTTTAGAAGAAAATAAAATCAGCCCACTGTACAATCACGAGGCTTATGACAAAGAAATAAAATATAGACTCCAGATAGCACAGCAGAGAGCTAGAAAATTAGTCCAAGAGGCTAAAGAAAAACAAAAGTTTAATTATGATAAAAGTAGTTATAGTAAGGAGATAAATATAGGAGATTCAGTATTAGTTAGAGAAGAGGCCTCCCATAAGTTAGATAGTAGATATAAAGGATAATATAAAGTTAAAAGTATAGATATAAATAATAATTTAATAATAATTCATAAAAATAGACTTAAACCACTATAACACCGTAGTAATACAAAAAAAATCTAAAATAAAGCACTCCAGATTACTCAAAGTAATATACCCTGCAAACATCGGCTACCGAAACTACAAACACAAACAAAAAAATTTCAAACTTACTAATACCAATGAATCGAAAGTAAATAAGCTTTTGGTAAAATTTCGGTATCCCTCCTTCATAGCTACCAATGTATAAATAAAGTATGTATTGGGTATTTTTTAGGTATTTTCCAGGTATTCCACTTTATTTTTACTTGAATAATACCATAAGTTTCCAATAAGTAAAGTTTTGGTATAAATCCAAAATAAATACGAAATTCCAAGTTATATACTTCTTTCGGTATTTTTCAAATATTTTACAAGTGAAATACTTAATATTTACCACAATATTTGAAAATTTACACTACGTTCAAGCAGGCTATATGCAGAACGATCAATTGGTCTTTCAAAATTTTTCATTCGGTTTTTTTTGAAAAATAATTTTTCGGAATGGCAAAGCTGGAGGAAAGGGCAAACGAATGTGGGAAATATCCTGGTAAGTAGTTTAGAAATTTGTTTCAAATAAGATATTTAAGGCAATTTTTCGTGATGGATACACGTTTTGTGTTTTTTAAGTTGTTTTTTTAATAAGGAAATTAGAAATGAAATCTTATTTCCCAAAATGACGAAAAATCGGCCTTAAATATGAGAATTAAATTAAAATTTAAAACAAACTTTGATATTTCATAACACTTTTTTCTATAGATGCATTTTCACCCTGCAAGAAACGATCTGCGGCCAAGCCATCAGTACTACAAATAATGTTTTTTTAAATATTTTATTATGTTTGTTTATAAGTATCTAAATGTTTGTAAAAACCATTTTTCCTTTTTTAAACTAACTAGCATTGACAGTAAATGTTTAGTCAAATATTAATGAATTCGTATTTAATTTAGAATATGGAAAAAGTAAGTAACTTACAAGTAAAATATTGGTACCTTCCCTGTAATTTACTGAGTATTTACTAGAAAATAAATAAGTAACTATTGAGGAGAATACTTCGAAGCTACAGGTATTCAAGGATATATTTACAAGTAAATTACTAATACCTATTTAGTAAAATACCTGTATTTATTCATGTAAGTTACCTTTAGTTATCTGTAAAATAAAAATAAACTACCAGTAACTTTACCCATATTTGTACGTATATTACAGCTAACTATCAAGAAAAATACCAGTATATATTCATGGAAACTACCGAAAATTTATCTTTTAAATTATAAGCAGTATTCTGGTACAGTACCTGGAAAGTATCAAAGAAATTGCTCCTATGCTCCAGTTTTATTATTTGCTGTTGTACTTGATTAATTCACATGTACATGAAGTATATAGGGTAATTCTATCCCGAGGCCAATGCTGTTTAACTGAAAACTTATCTGGGAAATTATCTGGTAAATACCGAGTTATTACCAGTAGTGTGTTTGCTGGGATATGTAAATATGCACACGATCACACATAAACAAAGTCAGTATCCCAGCAAACACACTACTGGTAATAACTCCGTATTTACCAGATAATTTCCCAGATAAGTTTTCAGTTAAACAGCATTGGCCTCGGGATAGAATTACCCTATATACTTCATGTACATGTGAATTAATCAAGTACAATAGCAAATAACAAAACTGGAGTATAGGAGAAATTTCTTTGATATTTTCCAGGTACTATACCAGAATACTGCTCATAATTTAAAAGATAATTTTTAGGTAGTTTCCATGAATATATACTGGTATTTTCCTTGATAATTACTTGTAATATTCGTCAAAATATGGGCAAAGTTACTGGTAGTTTATTTTTATTTTACAGGTAACTAAAGGTAACTTACATAAATAAATACAGGTATTTTACTAAATAGGTGTTAGTAATTTACTTGTAAATATATCCTTGAATACCTGTAGCTTCGTAGTATTCTCCTTAATAGTTACTTCGTGATTTTCTGGTAAATACTCGGTAAATTATGAATATTTTCTTTGCTAGTTACTTACTTTTTCCATATTCTAAATTAAATACGATTTTGTGAATTTTATTATTGTATTGAATTATTTTATTGTATTAGTTATTTTAAAAAAAGAAAAGGAATTTTTATAAAAATTCAAATTTTTATTAACAAACATAATAAAACATTGAAAAAAATATTATTTGTAGTCCCGATACTTGAACCCAGATCGTTGCTTGCTGAGTAAAAATGCATCTATAGAAAAATTTTAATGAAATATCACAGTTTGTTATCAGATTTTAATTTAATTTATATATTTAAGGCCGATTTTTCGTCGTTTTGGGAATTGTTATTTCATTTCTAATTTCCTTATTAAAAAAAAAAAAACAACTTAAAAAAACACAAAACGTGTATTCATCACGAAAAATTGCCTTAAATATCTTACTTGAAACAAATTTCAAAACGACTTACCAGGACATTCCCGCATTCGTTTGCCCTTTCCTATATTTTCCACAGAAAAACAAATTTTTCAAAAAACCGAATGAAAAATTTTGAAAGACCAATTGATGGTTCTGCATATAGCCTGCTGAACGTAGTGGAAATTTTCAAATATTGTGGTAAATATTAAGTATTCCACTTGTAAAATATTTGAAAAATACCGGAAGAAGTATATAACTTGGAATTTCGTATTTATTTTGGATTTATACCAAAACTTTACTTATTGGAAACTTATGGTATTATTCAAGTAAAAATCAAGTGGAATACCTGGAAAATACCTAAAAAATACCCAATACATACATTATTTATACATTGGTAGCTATGAAGGAGGGATACCGAAATTTTACCAAAAGCTTATTTACTTTCGATTCATTGGTATTTGTAAGTTTGAAATTTTTTTGTTTGTGTTTGTAGTTTCGGTAGCCGATGTTTGCAGGGTACCCAGCAAACACACTACTGGTAATAACTCCGTATTTACCAGATAATTTCCCAGATAAGTTTTCAGTTAAACAGCATTGGCCTCGGGATAGAATTACCCTATATACTTCATGTACATGTGAATTAATCTACTCGGTAAATTATGAATATTTTCTTTGCTAGTTACTTACTTTTTCCATATTCTAAATTAAATACGATTTTGTGAATTTTATTATTGTATTGAATTATTTTATTGTATTAGTTATTTTAAAAAAAGAAAAGGAATTTTTATAAAAATTCAAATTTTTATTAACAAACATAATAAAACATTGAAAAAAATATTATTTGTAGTCCCGATACTTGAACCCAGATCGTTGCTTGCTGAGTAAAAATGCATCTATAGAAAAATTTTAATGAAATATCACAGTTTGTTATCAGATTTTAATTTAATTTATATATTTAAGGCCGATTTTTCGTCGTTTTGGGAATTGTTATTTCATTTCTAATTTCCTTATTAAAAAAAAAAAAACAACTTAAAAAAACACAAAACGTGTATTCATCACGAAAAATTGCCTTAAATATCTTACTTGAAACAAATTTCAAAACGACTTACCAGGACATTCCCGCATTCGTTTGCCCTTTCCTATATTTTCCACAGAAAAACAAATTTTTCAAAAAACCGAATGAAAAATTTTGAAAGACCAATTGATGGTTCTGCATATAGCCTGCTGAACGTAGTGGAAATTTTCAAATATTGTGGTAAATATTAAGTATTCCACTTGTAAAATATTTGAAAAATACCGGAAGAAGTATATAACTTGGAATTTCGTATTTATTTTGGATTTATACCAAAACTTTACTTATTGGAAACTTATGGTATTATTCAAGTAAAAATCAAGTGGAATACCTGGAAAATACCTAAAAAATACCCAATACATACATTATTTATACATTGGTAGCTATGAAGGAGGGATACCGAAATTTTACCAAAAGCTTATTTACTTTCGATTCATTGGTATTTGTAAGTTTGAAATTTTTTTGTTTGTGTTTGTAGTTTCGGTAGCCGATGTTTGCAGGGTACCCAGCAAACACACTACTGGTAATAACTCCGTATTTACCAGATAATTTCCCAGATAAGTTTTCAGTTAAACAGCATTGGCCTCGGGATAGAATTACCCTATATACTTCATGTACATGTGAATTAATCAAGTACAATAGCAAATAACAAAACTGGAGTATAGGAGAAATTTCTTTGATATCTTCCAGGTACTATACCAGAATACTGCTCATAATTTAAAAGATAATTTTTCGGTAGTTTCCATGGATATATACTGGTATTTTCCCAGATAGCTACTTGTAATATACGTACAAATATGGGTAAAGTTACTGGTAGTTTATTTTTATTTTACAGATAACTAAAGGTAACTTACATGAATAACTACAGGTATTTTACTTAATCGGTATTAGTAATTTACTTGTAAATATATTCTTGATTACCTGTAGCTTCGTAGTATTCTCCTCAATAGTTACTTCGTGATTTTCTGGTAAATACTCGATAAATTACAGGGAAGGTACCAATATTTTCTTTGTTAGTCACTTACTTTTTCCATACTTTAAATTAAATACGAGTTGATTAATTGTATGAAAAATTTATTGTTAGTGTTGGTTATTTCAAAAAAGGAATAAGGGTTTAACAAACATTCATTTACATAACATAACATTTGTTAACAAACATAATTAAACATTGAAGAAAATACTGTTTGTAGTACCGATAGTTGACCCCAGATTGTTGCTTGCTGAGTAAAAACGCATCTATAGAAAAAAGTGTTATGAAATACCACAGACTGTTATCAAATTTTATTTTAATTTTCATATTTAAGGCCGATTTTTCGTCGTTTTGGAAAATGAGATTTCATTTCTAATTTCCTTATTCAAAAAACAACTTAAAAAAACACAAAACGGGTATCCATAACGAAAATTTGCCTTAAATATCTTATTTGCAACAAAACTCTTAGCTACTTACAATTTCCCGCATTCATTTGCCCCTTTCTGCAGCTTTGCCATTCCGCTTTTCCACAAAAACCGAATGAAAAATTTTGAAAGATCAATTGATCGTTCTGCATATTTCCTGCTTGAACGTACTGTAAATTTTCAAATATTGTGGTAAATACTAAGTATTTCACTTGTAAAATATTTATTTTGGATTTATACCAAAACTTTACTTATTGGAAACTTATGGTATTATTCAAGTAAAAATAAAGTGGAATACCTGGAAAATACCTAAAAAATACCCAATACATACTTTATTTATAAATTGGTAGCTATGAAGGAGGGATACCGAAATTTTACCAAAAGCTTATTTACTTTCGATTCATTGGTATTAGTAAGTTTGAATTTTTTTTGGATGTGTTTGTAGTTTCGGTAGCCGATGTTTGCAGGGATGTTGAAAAAAAAAACACAAACAGGGGTGTTCTGCGATTGACTTTCACTCGGATTTGCTTGCTTTAACCATACAATTTACATAGGCTCAACACATAATTTCACTCGAAATTGAATTGCAGAACCTGCCTGAAAATGTTTGTAAACACTTTACTCATAACAACAACATACACAAAGAAAAAAAATATTATATATATGTACGCGCAAAGCGAATGTAAACAAATAAACAAACAACGCGAGCAATATCAAAAAAATATGTACAACAAGAAATTACAATAAAACACAAAACTTATTAATAGTCATATCCAATTTCAACCAATTATTTATGACTATTCTTAAGGTGGATGGTGTAGTGTGACGAACAGGCTGTTGACTTCAGAATATTTCGTCACAATAAACAAACACCAGTGACCTAGATAAATCATGAACTCAGCGGGAGTTCAACTTCACTAGCACATGCCGCATATTTGGTTACATATGACAGCACTTGATCGCAAAATGCTGAATATGACAGCACTTGATCGCAAAATGCTGACGCTAGACATTTCTACATATTATACATATTTACACATTAGGAAAGTAGTTTTTAAGTATTAGTGTTAAGCTTATACGTGTAAGTCAATAATTTGTATAAAAAGAGAAAGAATTTTTAATAAACACTCACTTTTGGATCACACGCTAAACTCCAGTGTTACTTCACTTACAATATCTTCAATGCTATAAACCGATTTTTAAAATTTTGTTTGCATTGGATAGGTAACTAAATTACCTTTCATTTGAGATATCACTTCTATGGTTACATATGACAGCACTTGATCGCAAAATGCTGACGCTAGACATTTCTACATATTATACATATTTACACATTAGGAAAGTAGTTTTTAAGTATTAGTGTTTAAGCTTATACGTGTAAGTCAATAATTTGTATAAAAAGAGAAAGAATTTTTAATAAACACTCACTTTTGGATCACACGCTAAACTCCAGTGTTACTTCACTTACAATATCTTCAATGCTATAAACCGATTTTTAAAATTTTGTTTGCATTGGATAGGTAACAAAATTACCTTTCATTTTATTATATTATACATATTTACACATTAGGAAAGTAGTTTTTAAGTATTAGTGTTTAAGCTTATACGTGTAAGTCAATAATTTGTATAAAAAGAGAAAGAATTTTTAATAAACACTCACTTTTGGATCACACGCTAAACTCCAGTGTTACTTCACTTACAATATCTTCAATGCTATAAACCGATTTTTAAAATTTTGTTTGCATTGGATAGGTAACTAAATTACCTTTCATTTGAGATATCACTTCTATGGTTACATATGACAGCACTTGATCGCAAAATGCTGACGCTAGACATTTCTACATATTATACATATTTACACATTAGGAAAGTAGTTTTTAAGTATTAGTGTTTAAGCTTATACGTGTAAGTCAATAATTTGTATAAAAAGAGAAAGAATTTTTAATAAACACTCACTTTTGGCAACATGCCACCGTTCCCACTCTATGGGCGGGATCCATGGTATTTTTGTGCAGAACACCTTTCTGAATTGCCAATAAAGATAACATAAAGGGAATAATTTTTAATTGTAGAGTTTGCGGTATTCTGCATTTAAAATTTAATGAAATAAAGAAACCATATACTTAATTCTTGAATCAGCTTGTTTTAATTCGTTTTTAACGTCCGTGGGCTTTAATCTCTTCGAAAAAGGAAATAACACCAATCAGCAAAAGGTGATAACACCTTTTTAAAAAGGAAATAAAGCCCATGAGCATTTTCTCCCTTGGGCGTTATTTCACTGTACCAATTTTTACCACTCTATCACTTAACGTCTAACTTAAAATTTAGGATAACTTTCATTTAGATATCTCATCCAGTTCCCGAGTTATTGACCAAAAATATGCGTTTTTTACAATTATGCCCACTACACAAAAACTATGAATGAAAATTTCACCATTATAATACTAGACGTCTATCCTAAAATTCAGGACATCTTCCATCAGGATATCTAATCCGGTTCCAAAGATATTGACAAAATGTGACCCAAAATTACTTTTTCCAACATGGGTGTCAAACGAAATTTAGAAATGAATATTACATAGTGATGTGAGGTTTATTTCAATATCTCAAATGATTTCGGAGATTTCACAAAAAATAGTAAAAATCTCTGGTCATAAGCAATAACAGCCTAAGTGGACTTAAGAAATAAGACCAGTTGAAATTTTTACTGGCAATTTTGAATAGCAACATCGAGACATTTTTCAAGACTATCATTGGTCTATTATTACTTTGTTTATAAACAATTAATCCAATATGTTTGCCAAAGTTATAATTCACATTTAAGCTCAGCTGCTTACAGCCCACACTAATAAAAACACAAATCGTGATTTTTCTATGGAAATATTGTTGTAAAAGGGCAACTGAAATTGAATTCAGTGCGTTGAAACTTAACTCCAAGAAAGCTGTGGAAACTGCCAGTCGCAATATGCAAGATATCCGGCAAAACGATTCAATCATGGGAAAGGTAACAGTTTTATTTTGTGGAGATTTCCGTCAGACACTTCCCGTTATAACTGGGGGAACAAGGGCTGATGAAGTCAGTGCATGCCTCAAACGCTCGGTGCTCTGGCCAATGGTAAATAAATTAAATCTAACGCGCAACATGAGAGCGCAAGAATTTTCGGATATCCTGCTGAAAATTGGCCAAGGTTTACTTCCCGAATCGGATGGATTAGTAACTCTGGCAGAAAATCTTTGTAATATTGTGCCTTCAGTGGAAGAACTTATTTCTTCGGTTTATGGAGACGTTTCTCAAGTAACGCGCCAGAATAATGCTTGGCTCTGTAAACGAGCTATACTTACGCCCAAAAACGACCAAGCAGCAGCAATAAATTACAGTATTTTAAAAAAAGTTGATGGAGAAGAGGTGGTATACCGATCAATAAACACGGTTTTAGACAGAGCCGAGACTACGAACTATCCTGTTGAGTTTCTCAACTCTATTTCTGCGCCCGGACTTCCCGCTAATAGCATCGCTTTAAAAAAAGGCATTCCGATTATGTTGCTTCGTAACTTAACCCCTCCAAAGTTATGTAATGGAACTCGCCTTAAAGTTACTTCTCTTCGAAATAATATTATAGAAGCAGAAATTCTTACGGGTTGTGGAGCAGGCGAAATAGTTTTCATACCACGCATATCCATAATACCAAACAATTTTCCATTTCACGTTAAACGCGTGCAGTTTCCTGTGTGTTTGCCTATGACAATTAATAAGTCGCAGGCCAGACACTTCGAGCAGCCGGTATCGATCTTGGGACAAACTGTTTCTCACACGGACAATTTTATGTTGCTTGCTCAAGGGTTACTGGCCCAGAACATTTGTTTCTAATTTGTAATATGGGAGGACCATCAAATGTTGTATATAAAGAAATTCTTTAGACTTTGTTTAATTATTGAAAATATCATTTTTATTTATTTAACTAAATGCAACTGTAAATAATTGAATTACATTTGAAGCTCTTGCTACATCCGTTATAGAACTATTAAAATAAATTAATCAAATAAAGTTAGTCCCAGTGTTTTATTTAGACGCTTTCAAAAAAAATAATTATGCGGATACTTTATTATAACATCATCAGCTAGTCTTATAAATTCTCGTGTCACAGTTTTTTAAATCATACTCCTCCGAAACGGTTTGACCGATTCTTATGAAATTTTGTGAGCATATTGAGTAGGTCTGAGAATGGACCAACATCTATTTTTCAAGAAACTATGCGACCCGTTTTCCGAAATATCGAGCAAAATGTGGACCAGAGGTGACCCAGAAGGTGTTTATACGATATGGGTATCGAATAAAAATAAATAAAAAATAAAAAATAAATACAGGACTCTATGCTAAACCGCTAACGAGATATCGCCAAAAATGTGGACCAGGTGTGACACCAGACGGGTTTTCTACCATATGGGTATCAAATAAGAGGCGTTGATGAGTATTTAATAAAGATGTGATTTTCAAGACCCTATGCGACCCGTTTTCCGAGATATCGACCAAAATGTGGACCAGCTGTGACCCTAAAATTGTTTACACAATATGGTATCAAATGAAAGGTGTTGATGATAGTTTTAATAGGAAGTGGTTCAAAGTCCAATATGGGGCCCCGTTTCCTAGATATCGACCAAAATGTGGACCAGGTGTGACCCTAAAAAGTGTTTACACAATATGGGTGTCAAATGAAAGGTGTTGATGACAGTTTTAACAGGAAGTGGTTCAAAGTCCCATATGGGACCCTTAGAAGGTATTTATACGATATGAGTATCGAGTAAAAGGTCTTGATGAGTGTTTAAAAAAGAGGTAATTTCCAGGACCCTATGCTACCCCGTTGGACCAGGTGTGACCCCAGACGGGTTTTCTACAATATGGGTATCAAATAAGAGGCGTTGATGTGTATTTAAAAAGGAGGTGGTTTTCAAGACCCTATGCGACCTGTTTTATGCGATATCGCCAAAAATTTATTCATTATTTATTTATGATACAACATATAAAAATACATACAATCCTAAATTTTCACCCTTCTACGATCAAAACTTATTTTTTAATAGCCATTTTAGTAATTTAATCAGTTTTCATCACCGGAAGATAACTTATCAATCCTTATTTAGTTAGTTATCCCCGCCAGATGTCTACATGTGTCACTTTTGGCCCAGTAAACAGCACGGAGTAGGGATTAGAACAAAGCCGGTCTCCTGTTTCTCTCATGGCCGCGTCACAACCAAGTTTCGCCTGTACATGCAATTAACGCAAACTTATGCGTCACAGGATCAGCGGCACATATTAACTAGGTATTAATCATTGCTATTCTATCAATAATGTAGCACTGTAACAGTAACACTTCAACACCTGTTGTGAAAATTAGGTATTCGAAGAAACATTATTCAAACGATACTTCAAAATATGGAAATATAAATTTAAGTTGAAAATAAATATTGTTAAATAAAGATATACTTTGTGAAATATGAAGAAGTAAACCACAATAATAATAAAATTATCATCAATAATAATAAAATTATCAATTTTAAGTGTATTTTGAACGATTAATTAATCAAGTGATTTCCATATCTAAAAAGTACTAAACACGTGGCACGACCTTCCAATAACAACGGATTTTGCGTTGTAAGTACACTTTTTTTATTTATGTATATCGAAAATGTTGTTGGAAACGGTCGTAAAAGATTCGGTGGAATTTAATTTTACCTAGTAGTGCTTCGCACACAAGGTATATTAACTTCATTCGCCTAACGGTAGTATGTAACGGCATAGATATTGACTTATATATATCAAAATGTTCAGGAGGAAAAGAGAAATTGATTGAGCCATGTCCGTCCGTCCGTCTGTGAACACGATAACTTGAGTAAATCTTGAGATATCTCAATGAAATTTGTTATGTAGGTTCCTTTTCACTTATATCCGAGCGCTATTGAAAATAGGCAAAATCGGTTAAAAGCCACGCCCTCTATATATATAATAGTTTCGAAAATACAAAAGGACAATAAATACAAATACATTTTTGAAGAAATTTTTAAAAAGGGGCGTGGTACCGCCCACTTTTGATATAGTCAAGTTTGGAAGTATTATTAATCATAAATCAAAAACCGCTCAAGATAGCAAAATAAAATTCAGCACACATATATATATTAATACAGGCAATATTTCGAAAAAAAATTAGCGAAATCGGGTTAGGTTCACGCCCAATTTTTACGAAAGATTTTGAGTATGCTATAACTTTGCTTAAACTAGCTGTATATAATTTCTATTTCACCTCTGAAGTGTTCGTGGGCAAAGAAAGTCGAAAGCACAAAATTTTTGGAAAATTGGGGTGGCCCCGCCCCTTTATGGGGGATTATTCCACAAAACTTTCCATGCCATAACTCCGGTAAAAATTGACTTATTGAAACGATATTTAGAGAAAGTGTTCAACATATAAAGCTAACTCTTTGCTGTAAAAATAAACAAAATCGGTGAACGGACACGCCCACTTTTTGAACACAGTTCTAAAAAATTTCTTCGTAAAATTAAAATCGCGATATTTGCATAATTGTATGAGTTATACTAAACTGTATAAAAATGTTGTGGATTTTGGTGAAGTAGGCATGGCGCCGCCCACTTTTTAGCATAAAAGCTCTGCTATTTTCAAAAGCGATTGCTTGGAATTTCATGAATGTATTTCAGTGAGATACTTCCCAATAGTATGTAGTATACTCCTGCCAAAAATTACGCAAATCGAATAACAAACAAGCAAGATTTACGGGCAAGTAGTTAACACACTACTGCCTTTTTTTTTATTAATTTTTTTTATTTTCATACCTTTCATGAACATGAGGAAAGGTATTTATATTTTGTTATTTAGTAATAATTTAATTTACCACTCACAACAGAAGTGTTTTTATCGAAAACAATCAGTTGCCTTTATAAAAAATTTTCAGGCAAGGGCGGATTTAGGGGTGGGGCACGGGGGCACGTGCCCCCCCCAGACGGTTTTTTTGTACTGTTAATACTCCATCACAGAGCATTTTTAGTCGAAAAAGACTACAAATAATTGAATTTAGCAACATTTTCGGAATCGTGCCCCCCAGACGGTATTTTTGTACACTAGGTATGGAATTTCCATTAAATAGATGAAGAATCACTGAATTTTCGAAATCTATTGCATATTGGTTCAGATATATATAAAACTCTGTGTAACGCAAACATCAAACTACATATTTTGATTATTCGTTTGGTTTGTACTGTGCGGATGCCTTGGTGCATGTGTAGGTACCCACCAAAAATTTCATTTCTTTTAGTTAGAAACCTTACATCGCTTGATTATACGGCTTACATAATTCATCAAAAATGAAATGGGTTTATAAAGCTTTTTACAATGACATTTTCATACAAATTTTGAATTATAATAGCTTATTAAAATATATATGTATAATATATAATATATATGTATATATATGTATAAGAGGGTTAGGCTACGTTCAATTTAGGCCATAAACTCCATTTAAAAGGGGATTTTTTTTGTTAATTTATATTGTTGTTGTCAATAAACTCGAGTTTATGGCTCAACGTGAACGTAATATAAGGCCTTAAATTTGTAACGAATTCCGTTGTATGCAAAATTACTTATAATATACATTTTTTTCTTTACTTATGTCATTAAGTAAGTCTTAAATGAAGATTAATTAAAAGAATCTCTCTATGTCAGACAACCTTACGCAGAAGGCCTGATAGAACATGTAAGTTAGGCAATATTATAAAAAGAAAAGTGAATATAATGAACTTATTATAAGAATTGTTGTAAGGCCAAAGAGGAACTATGATAAACTTATTATAATGTGATGCAGCCGTATACCTTATTCCTTATAATCCCTTATACGAATTTTTTGTGGGTATTGACTGAAACAACAACGGTTTGTGTATGAGGTTTGCTAAGTTTTCCCACAAGAACCCTTAAGGTTTTAAATTGCAACTATTTTTTGCAATGCTGTTAAAATTTCAAATTCGAGTCTACGCGACCTCCGCACGATGGGACATTTTGGAAAAACTTGCCTCAATTATTATTATTATTAACTTGCCTCAAAGTCAAATTTTTAGGGAACTTTTTAGAATCCATTTTCATACAAAGTTTTTCTAGCGTAAAACGCAGCATAATTTTGGCAAATGGTCAAAAACGAGTTGTTAAAGTTTAGTTGTGGAGTTTTTTGCACAATTAATTTTTTTTTTTGGATTTCTGTAGTTTACTATGAATAACACTACTTTATAAGGTTCCTCATATGTAGACATATACATATGAAAGGCTGGGGTAGTTAAATGAAAAACGTATATTTAAAGTAAAAGTGTAAAAAAATATTGTATCTACAGTAAAAGTCAGACAAATTGCTTTTTTCATTTAAAGTCGGAAATATGGTTGGAAAAATAAAACATATCTCTTACTTTTAATGAAAAAACGATTAGCCTGACTATTACTGTACAATCTTTATTTACGTGAATGTATCAAACATTTTATAAGGTTTGCTTCACTTGCATTAAACATATTTTTTACTTTTACTCCCAACCTTTCATAAATATATAGGTATTTTGACTCATTTATTAACCTTAATTTTAGTTACATATCTCCCATTTTGTAAAGCATAAAAAGGGTTACTGCCACGCCTATTTCCGAGGGGTTGATCATCGCGAAATCGTTTGAGCAAATGTTCATAGCAATAGCTATAACACTCTACTGAAAAAAAAATTCCAAACGACAATTTTTTGGCACCATGCATAATGCTTTACATAAATCTACTCTTTTGATTTGCGAAAAATTTATTTTTGAGACAAGTTTTATTAAGAATTCTCATAGTGCGATGCATACAAATTCATATGAATTTGTACCGCAACGCCTACTACCTTTGTGCCGCAGGAGTGCTTTATTTTCTTATTTTATTGCGCTACAAGTTAGCAAAAGTGATTAATTATTCGATTGGTCAAATAGTCCATGAAAAGTTGTGAAAAGTGATTATTGTTAGTGCTATCGTGTTTAAGTGATTTTGTTAAAAAAATGAGTGCCGAAAAGATCCGAAGAAGCAAAGGTGTAATGATGTACTTCCTGATAAAGTGAGCGGTGTCCAATTACATTCCGCGGAGCCGGCGAGTACATCAGTGGCAACAGCCTCAACGAGCAACGCACTACAGGAACGGGATATAGGTGAGTAGTGTAATCCTTGTGGGTTTAGAAATTTTGTTTAGTTAAAAGTTGGATTGTATGGGAGGTACCACGCCCCTTTTTGGTTAACCACGAGTTTTATGGGTGAGAATGGTGCTGCCATCCTATAACTTTATACCAATTCTTATGTTCCTACTTTAAGCATTTTTAAAGAACAAATTGAGAAATTCCAAAACGGTTTGAAAATTTTAAAAGCTAATAAAATTTTCTGTAAGCCATGCATACAAAACTTTTCGCTAGGCCCTGTGGCTCGAAGATAATGAGCAATCAACACGGATTTTTACCTTTTTTTGAAAAATGTAAAAAATGTGTATTTTGCAGGAAAGGATATCGAAAACTTTTAATTTTGTTCCAGATATTTTTTTTCTCTGTAAGCTCTGTTTTATTACAAAACAAATGAGCTTTCATCCAAGAAAATCGATGGATTATTACAAAAGTTATTAATGGTTTTGGAATTGCTCAATTTATTCCTGAGCTATACATGATTACGTGGAGCTAGGGTCGGCGCTTAGGCGCAGATAAATGTTTGTTGGAAAACCTCGCCTTGATGCGGATCGCAGCGAGATGCTCGTCCACAGGGGTTGAACGCTAGTAGTCTTACACCACGCGATTTGCTGTGTGTCTGGCCACTGTAGTATACGTCACAAGGTTCGATGGTCGTCTTTCCTTGTCCCGTCCATCGTATTTCCTGCAGGGCGGTGATGTCAGCCTTTGCGTTCGTGAGGACATCAACCAGTCGGGCAGCGGATCCTTCCCCGGAAAGGGGTTTTGGTTTCATTGGTGTTGGTTTTCACGTGGCTGGTCCCAAACCCATCGCACAACCCTTTTTCGGGGTTTTGTAGTAAATTTACATATTTATATAGCGAGCCGCTTGATCCAAGACAGACGCCCGCTTGCAACCGCACCTCCTGGTGTACAGACGCTGCGAAAAAGACCTCGGTGAGCCCTTAACCCAAATACGTCAGAGTGGCCCCACCGGGGCTCCCTCTCTTTCTGCCGCGAGCCTAGGAAGCCCACGTTGCCCGGAGTGTACGAAAGAGGACGCAAGAGTCGGGATTGAGCAAGGTCACTCAGCAACCACACCCAAATTATTATTTTTGTTTGGCCGAGTCTAATGAACACGATATTAAAATAACGTGTTTTTGAAGCCTTAATGGACTTTTTTGCGAACTTAGTATAAGCCGTTAGATAAAACTTTAACTAAAAATCGGCACAGATTACCGTTATCACATGTTATTTTAGGTTGAAACGCACCATTGTACTATATACAAAGATTTACCTTTCTCTCCTTTTTATAAATTACGTACAATTTTGCCGCATTGTCTAATCCATTTATGATTTTAGGTTCTCTACTCGGCAGGCAAGGCGGGCTTTCTGATGAGGAACGGTACCAGTGGTTGAAGTATACCTGGCAACCTACTGCAGAATTTAAGTTTCCACTGAAGAGAGAGGGAAAAAGGAACCGGTCTTTTCAAAAAAGCTGGTTAAGGGACCATGAATGGCTAGCATATAGTAAAATTGCTGGCGGCGGATTATGCAAAGTGTGTGTGCTCTTTGGTCGACGTGAAGCGGGTACAAATGATGTGAAGCTGGGAAGACTGATGTCGGAACCACTAGTAAAATATAAAAAGGCAATTGAGACGATCGCACACCATGAGAACGCGAACTACCACAAAGCGAACATGGTAGCATCCCAAAATTTTTTAGAGCTTTGCTCAAATTTCGAATCGATGCTGGGGATGAAATACTTAAGGAACATATAAGACATAGCGCTAAAAATGCTTCGTTATAAGTAAGTCAACACAAAATGACTTAATTGAATGCTGTGGCGAGTTGATAAACAATAAAATAGTGACCAAAATTAAAAAATCCAAATATTTTACCATTATGGCTGATGAGACCACAGATGTTTCCATTTGTGAGCAGTTATCAATTAGTATTCGCTATTTCGATGTGGATGAAATCGAAATAAAGGAAAATTTTCTTATGTTCATTGAAGTTGTCGAAACCACTGGTGAAAGCATTGCACAAACTATTCTGAATGCATTAGAAAAGCATGACCTTGACATTAGAATGTGCCGTGGTCAAGTTTATAATGGAGGAGCAAACATGAGCAGCAAACTAAAAGGTGTTCAGGCACGTATATTAAATGTTCAGCCCTTAGCCTTTTTTACCCACTGCGCAAGCCACCGGCTTAACTTGGCTATTAGCTCAGCCTGCACCGTACCCAGTGTAAGAAATGCATGGGTTATAGCAAGTACTGCCACTTTCTTCCGTGAATCGGCCAAACGAATACATCTTCTTAGAGAAGAAATACAATCTAATCTGCCACAAGACAAACAAAATATGTTAAAAAAAATGTGTGAGACAAGATGGGTTGAGAGGCATGAAGCGGTTTTGACCTTTATGGACGTGTTGCCATGTCTCCCTCCAATATTAGAAAAAATGGCTGATCAGCAATATGGGAGCAGAACAAATTCTGTACTGCCATTTTCTTTGCTGCAATCCATAACTTCGTCAGAATTCCTAATAAGCTTGGTGATCCTATCAGATATTTTAGGAATAACCCTGTCCTTATCTCGATCGCTTCAAGCCAAATATATTGACATACTTTCTGCAGTTCAGCTTATTACTACGACCACAGCAAGTTTGCAGAGGCAGCGTGAATCTAGCAATGACACATTTAAAAAACTGTTCGACCAGGCTGAGGCCATTGCAAATGACCTTGGTACAGAAATCACAGTCCGTAGAACCACCGGTCGTCAAATCAATCGATCAAACATTCAGACTGAATCAGTTGAAGAATATTACCGACTTTCAGTTTATATTCCATTTCTAGACTTCATGTTGAGTGAAATGTCAACCAGGTTCCCTAGCGCTCTTCTACAAAGAACCTGACAGTTGCAAAAGTTGCTGTCGCATAACTTTAACGACGAAGATTTAGATAATGTTTTGCAAGGTGCTGATGTTTATAAAGAAGATCTTCCTTGTTTTTTAGCTTTAAAGGGAGAGCTAAAAATTTGGCAAGAGATGACTGAAAATATACCAGAAACTCCAGCAGATGCCTACAAACGAGCCACGATGCTGCCAAATATTAGAACCCTTTGTCAATTGCTGTGCACGTTTCCAGTGACAACCAGCACTGCCGATCGATCTTTTTCTACCTTACGCCGATTAAAATCATATCTTCGAAACAGCATGACAAAAGATCGTTTGAATGGATTGGCTTTAATGCATATCCATGTAGATATTGCGGCACAAATGGAGGCTGATGAAGTTTTGGACGTTTTTACCAGGAAACACAGAAGAAAACTGTCTTTATTAAACATGTAATCATGGATGGAATATAATAAAACTGCTATTACTAAACAGAAATGCTGTTTTTTATTATTTTGACTTTGATGTAAGTTCTTAATATCCGTGTACTTGTGAAGATAAAATAAGCATATTTCAGTTGTTGATTTTTTTGCATGTTGGGCGTTCGTTCCCCCCCAAAAAAACATCCTGGATCCGCCCTTGTTTTCAGGTATGTATTAAAATAGACCTGAGTAAATTAGGATACCAAGACAGATCACTACTAGGTATTTAATGTTCGGTTACACCCGAACTTAGACTTCCTTACTAGTTTTTATTAAAATTAGGCAAACTTTTTCTTGTGTATTTATTTTTTTTTTACCATTTCTAACCATATATTTTCGATATGATTATGAAAAATAAAATTTTTCGATTCTCTATTCTCTATAATTCTATTTACGTGTTTTGTACAGTGAGCAATGCCAAGAAAACGCAAAGGGGCTAATTTGAGCCATAATACAAGTCAAAATCGAGACTTGCGAATTTTCAAATCCGACAACAACAAAATATTGATACACGTGTCAGAATGTCGCAATTGCATCAAGAAGAGCCAGAAGATATACGAGCTGAGCGCAATAAAGTCAAAAGCTTACAACAACGACAATCACGCCGTTTCACAGTCAATAGCAGGGACGGGGACTTTTATTCCTTTTAAAATAAAAGTCCAAAGAAAAAAGTTATTTCTGGACTGTTATTATTACCCGGACAAAAATAATCGGACAACTCGGACTTTTATTTTTTCTCGCCAGCAATAAAAGTTATCTTTGTCCTTTTATTTTTTAAGGACAGAATAAAAGTCCGAGCCAAAATCTACCAACCCGCCAATCTAAATTTAATGAATTTCTTATCATATGAAAGAGGATTCACGGCTTAATAGATTTTGGCTCGGACTTTTATTCTGTCCCTAAAAAATATAAGGACAAAGATAACTTTTACTGCTGGCGAGAAAAAATAAAAGTCATTGGTTTTAAGTTATTATCGGAATTTTTTCACAAAAGCCAGGAAAATTAATTGTGTCCAGGATATTAATCCTAGAAGTCCTGGGATAACAGAAAATTTAATCATTTTCTTCAGGGACACTATCTAACCCCGGACTTTTATAAGATCGAAAAAAAAATAACTTACATTTTCCGTCCCTGGTCAATAGACGCAGAACAAATGACCAACAACGACAACAGGTATGATCCCGATATTGAATATTATGCTCATTCAAAAGTGGTAATTGGTGCTATGGACAAGGAATGTCCGCATTGTCATGCTCTGAAATTCAAAAATGAGCCAGTTGGGATGTGTTGCGCGTCAGGAAAAGTGCAAATACCTGAACCATTGAACGGTTTAGTTATCGGCACGGATCCAGATTCTAACGTGTTCCTGAAGTCAATTCGAACATTCAATTCATGCTTTCAAATGACATCGTTCGGAGCAACAGAAATAGGTCGAAATACTAATGCAAATGGTCAACAATACAATTCTACATTCAAAATCAGAGGCCAAGTTTATAATAAAATGGGCTCACTGCTGCCAAACTGCCAATGCCAAACGAACCACATAAATTCTTACAAAAATACTTTATGGGGGGCGAGGACTCCGGCTGACGCTCGCCAATATCCGCTAATATTCTGGAAGGGACAAGACGGATATTGCATAAACATAAAACAACGAGATCCCGTATAAGGTACTTCATTGATTATGAATTTGATCATTAATCATTTAACAAAACTATTAAATTATTGAACGAAATAAATATAAATACATTTTTATGAACAATTCTTAAAGGAGCTGAAACAAACAAGAACGTTAGCTCAAAGGATTATTATGCGTACCGATTAATGATTAGACGTGGCCAGGACAACGTCTTTCTACGATGTCGTGAGCTTTGTCAACAATTCATGGTCGACGTGTACGCCAAGATTGAGCGCGAACGACTACGATACTTACGATATAATCAAGTAAAGGTGCGCGCGGAAGAGTATATTCAATTATTAACCACGTCATTTTACCATCATCGTACGTAGGCAGTCCACGTCATATGCAAGAATATATACAGCATGCTCTGACTTTCGTGCGCGAATATGGACGACCATGTTTATTTATCACCTTCACATGTAATCCAAAATGGCCAGAGATTGCATCTTTGCTATTGGCTGGCCAAAATGCCATACATCGCCATGATATTACAGCACGTGTGTTCAGACAAAAGTTGAAGTCTTTAATAAGTTTCATTACTAACCCTGCAGTGAAGCACCAAACTAGTCAGACAACATACTAGTATACAACTACAATTTTCTGGTTTAAATCATACTAGTCAGAAAAAGTCTATTCCATACTAGTATTCAACTAAAATTTTCTGGTTGAAATCATACTAGTCTGAAAAAGTCTATTCCATACTAGTATTCAACTACAATTTTCTGGTTGAAATCATACTAGTCAGAAAAAGTCTATTCCATACTAGTATTCAACTACAATTTTCTGGTTGAAATCATACTAGTCAGAAAAAGTCTATTCCATACTAGTATTCAACTACAATTTTCTGGTTGAAATCATACTAGTCTGTTGAAATCCATACTAGTATTCAACTACAATTTTCATGTTCAAATTGTTCTAGTTTGAAAAAGTTCAAACCTAATTACACTGGATCACAAATTTCAACTTTTTTTCTGCACCAGAGACGCCATAATGAAATTCCTATGTAAAATCACCTCCTAATTCCGAAAATCAAGGTTATTTTTACTTGAAGGGTACCGTTTTTGAGATATTTACGATTTACTGTTATTTCAAAAAACAAAAAAGATGGCTCCACTTAATCGTGTATATCTCAAGAACAAACTGAGCTCTTCCAAAACGGTTTGAAAAATTTGAAAGCTTATGAAATTTACTATAATCAGTACATACAACACTTTTTGCTAGGTCCTGCAGATTCAAACATATTGAACAATCATAACGGATTTTTTAAATTTTTTTTGTAAAAATATAAAAAAATGTGTACTTTGCGAGGAAGCATCTCGAAAACTTTTTGTTTTTTTTGTAGATATTTTTCCCCCCATTTAAGCTCTGTTTTATTACAAAAAAAAAAGCTATCAGTGAACAAAATCGATGAACTAATACAAAAGTTAAAGGGATTCAAGTAAATATATCCATTTAATACTTAAGTACCCTACAAATAATAGCATATGTACATATGGTTCTGTCTTAACTCTATGATCTTATTTTATAATTGTTTTGACGCTTATTTAGATTAGGATCGGTTTCTCTTATAAGAAACCAACAGTAGTCGCCCATCATAGCGACATCCCAGAATCCTTGATACCGACTTTCAATCACTTTCATTTGCTGGGGAAACCTTTCGCCATGCTCGTCACTTTCGTCGCCAAGATTTTGCGGGAAAAAATTTAAGTGGGAGTGTAAGAAATGAATTTTTAAAGACATATTTACTCCTGAAAGAAAATAAAAACGAAATTAGATAAATACATAAGTGACACATTAGTATATAATTTTCTTAGGCTGTATTTATCTTTCAATTCAGAACAAATTTTTTGTTAATATTTTTCCCGTTCTTGTTTGTTCGGAACTGGACGATGAATTCAGATTTATGGCTATATATTCTCATGTAAATTTATGTAATATATAATTTATTATAATATTTTTTTTTATTTACGCATTTCCGCATAGTTTTTGATTAAGTCGTTCACTATCATCTCGTAGTTAGGACTTTTGTGTTTGCCTAAAAAAGAAGTAACGACCTTTTCAAAAGAATCCCACGCTGCTGCCTCCACTGGTGACAATAGTTCTTTGAAATGGTTATTGGTCATGATTTCACTATGGCGTCTCTGGTGCATTTTGGCTGTAAACCATTGTTACCTTATATGCATTCTTTTAACTATGAAGTTATTAAAACAAAGTTTGCTTTTAGTTTTTATTTATTTTTTATAGCTATTATATGCATTTTTCAGTTGCATTGACCATTTTCAATCAAAATTTTAAAATATCCTTCCAATTCTGCTTTAACCTCGTAACGACACTGTATGAAAATATTCCTTCTAATGTGGAAATGCATCGGCAATCTTGAATTGGGAATCAGTATGCAAAACTGAACTATTTAGTGGTTTTTTTCAGATACGAGGTTACAGCAGAAATGAGACGAAATGCATTTTTTAGACACTCGGAATATCTACTACTATGAAACTGGTAGATATATTTTACCAAACTATAGGCAAACTAGTATGTATATACTAGTAGATGACTGGTATGTTCTGGTCGAAATCTGACAATTGAAATTTCGTAGGACATCAACATTGTAAAAATACCAGTTGCTTATATGAAAATATGACAGTTGGCTGACTAGTTGGGCTTAGTGCACATACTAGTTGTAAAGTAGTTTTCAACTAGTTGGTTTGATTGCAGGGAAATTACACGTTGCTGGCTGTATTCGGCTGAGCGGCAAAAGCGAGGATTACCTCATGCACACAATCGATAGTATCATTTCTACGGAAATTCCAGATCCATCCACTGACCAACTGCTGTTTGATATTGTTACAACAAACATGATCCATGGTCCATGTGGTACTCTTAATAGTTCATCGCCTTGCATGGCAGATGGAAAATGTACTAAAAATTTCCCTAAAAATTTTACCAATGATACGGTCACAAATGTCGACGGATATCCAATATATCGTCGAAGAAATCCTGATAATGGAGGACAATAATTTATTAAAAATATCAGCAACACAGACATTGATATTGACAATCGTTGGGTGGTGCCATATTCGCCTCTGAGCATATCGCACACTAAATCAGACATGGGCGTTTTCACTCAAACGAGCAGTTACTCTCAGCACACGTATTCTTACGCTCTTATTTCAGTCGCTATTGAGAGCGAAAAAACCAGTTTGGCACTGTGGGCTAAGGAATTGATTTTCCTGCCAGTCGCGCTGCAGACAGCAACGAGGTAAAATAGGCAGTCGGTATGTTGATGTTTTTTTTATGCCGTAGTATATTTTTGCCCCATTTGAAATGTATAACATAAATAAAATGTTATAATTTCAGATACCTTTGGTGGGGTAAATTCGGAGTTGACTACTACTACTAGCAAACTAGTTAGCGGAAATTTAATGAGTTCTTAAAAACTTCAAAAAACATATTATCTCTCCCAATACCCTCATATTTCTCAAAGCCTTTATGGAAGGTATTATAGTGCCTCCTAAAATTATATGCCCGGGTCCCCTTTACATACATATTACACAATAGACCTTGCATATTACCAAAATCATCAAAAATCATAAAGCAATATTTGTCATTCATTTTGAACAAGCACATATAGGTACGCGCATAAATCTATATATATAAAAATAAGTCCCCGTATATGTACGTCGCGGAATTACTCATAAACGCGTGGTGCAATTTCAACCAAACTTATACACTACGTAGGCAGTGGTCCATTTATGGTTTATATGAAGTTTCACGACCCTATGCGACCCGTTTTCCGAGATATCGACCAAAATATGGACCAGGGGTGACCCTAGGAGGTGTTTACGCAATATATGTATCGAATGAAAGGTGTTGATGAGGGTTTTAACAGGAAGTGGTTCAAAGTCCCAAATGGGACCCCGTTTCCAAAATATTCACCAAAATATGGACCAGGGGTGACCCTAGGAGGTGTTTACGCAATATGCGTACCAAATGAAAGGTGTTGATGAAGATTTTAACAGGAAGTGGTTCAAAGTCCCATATGGGACCCTGTTTCCGAGATATCGACCAAAATGTGGACCAGGTGTGACTCTAAAAAGTGTTTACACAATATGCGTACCAAATGAAAGGTGTCGATGAAGATTTTAACAGGGAGTGGTTCAAAGTCCCATAGCACCCCGTTTCCAAAATATTCACCAAAATATGGACCAGGGGTGACCCTAGGAGGTGTTTACGCAATATATGTATCGAATGAAAGGTGTTGATGAGGGTTTTAACAGGAAGTGGTTCAAAGTCCCAAATGGGACCCCGTTTCCGAAATATCGACCAAAATGTGGACCAGGCGTGACTCTAAAAAGTGTTTGATTAATATGGGTACCAAATGAAAGGTGTTGATGAGGGTTTTACCAGGAAGTGGTTCAAAGTCCAACATGGGACCCCATTTCCGAGATATTCACCAAAATGTGGACCAGGTGTGACTCTAAAAAGTGTTTGCACAATATGGTACCAAATGAAAGGTGTTGATGAGGGTTTTAATAGGAAGTGGTTCAAAGTCCAATATGGGACCCCGTTTCCTACCCCATTTCCGAGATATTCACCAAAATGTGGACTAGGTGTGACTCTAAAAAGTGTTTGCACAATATGGTACCAAATGAAAGGTGTTGATGAGGGTTTTAATAGGAAGTGGTTCAAAGTCCAATATGGGACCCTGTTTCCTAGATGTCGACCAGGTGGGACCCTAGAAAGAGTTTGGATAATATGGATACCAAATGAAAGGTGTTGACTAAGGTTCCAACAGGGAGTGGTTCAAAGTCCCATATGGGACCCCGTTTCCTAGATATCGACCAAAATGTGGACCAGGTGTGACTCTAAAAGGTGTTTACACAATATGCGTACCAAATGAAAGGTGTTGATGAAGATTTTAACAGGAAGTGGTTCAAAGTCCCATATGGGACCCTGTTTCCGAGATATCGACCAAAATGTGGACCAGGTGTGACTCTAAAAAGTGTTTACACAATATGCGTACCAAATGAAAGGTGTCGATGAAGATTTTAACAGGGAGTGGTTCAAAGTCCCATAGCACCCCGTTTCCAAAATATTCACCAAAATGTGGACTAGGTGTGACTCTAAAAATTGTTTGCACAATATGGTACCAAATGCAAGGTGTTGATGAGGATTTTAATAGGAAGTGGTTCAAAGTCCAATATGGGACCCCGTTTGCTAGATATCGACCAAAATGTGTGACCCTAGAAAGGGTTTGGACAAAATGGATACCAAAAGAAAGGTGTTGACTATGGTTTCAACAGGGAGTGGTTTGGTACGCTGACGGATGTCGTAGCGTATAAAAGTATAATATATCATTTTGATAATATATCATTTTGACAAGAAAATTAAAAACTTTTTATTTATTGTAGCTTTTGTATCATAAACCTTGGTTAGTATTACCGCGAGGTAAGAAAGCTTTCACTACCCCTCTTAATCTCAATCAAAATATTTTAACATTTGACAAATTTTTATTTCAAACAAGTAAGGCCCGCTTGCTTCGCTGCGTATCAGAACTTATAACAGACTGAGTCCGATTTTAATCATTATAGCCTATACGCACTTTTTCGAAGTTCGACTTTCTTTCTATAACTTGATTGTATAGTTCACAACAACAATTAAAAAATACATTTGGGCCAGTTTTCGAAATTTGAAATACATACATATCTCTACATATAATAAAATTGTAACAGGTCGATGTCTGTACATGGATTCTACCCAACCTTCTCTTTTTCCGTCCGAAATTTTTGAAGTTATATAATGGAAACCATTTGAAAGTCTGTTAAAAACTGATTTACAAACAGTTTTTTTAGTTTTGTTTGGTAGTTTTGACAATACGAGCCAATTTAGAGTTGTGACTCTTTAGTTGAAATTTGTTCGCTGGGTTTATGGTATTAAGTCGAATTGTGCCTCTTTAGTTGAAAATATGTAAGAAAAGGAAAGACGTTGCTATATTTTGAAAAGATTAAAATACATTTTATTCAGGCCACAAATATGTACATACAAATTAAAGTGTGTAATATATTTCATGAAAAAATAAGAAGTTCGAATTCAAAATAAAATTATACTAAACATAATATTAATATTATTGTAGTAAGTTTTTATAATAAGCTTCATAGAAGTTTTTCGGAATTTGATTCTTGTTGACTAGTTCCTTTATGTCTCGTTGCATTGCCATAGGTAACGGCAACTTTTCTAAATAAAGGGGGCATAAGCTAAAAACAGAAAAACAGAAAAAAAACATTGTTAAAAAATTAATAAAATATAAAAAAATATAAATTAAACAAGTAAGGAAAGCTGTTTTCTCGGCTGTGCCGAAGGCTATATACTTTTCTTGAATAAGTGTCACGATTTTTACTGTAAATTACATATGAATTAATTTTACCCAAAATACTCACTCGATACAACTCAAAGGTACAGGAAGCGTAGAGCTCGTTTTTCTCACATATGCTATTTGGTAATTCGTATCTTTATATGATGTTTTATAAAAAAATGAGTTCATATTTTCTTTATTGACATGCAGGATTTTGATGTCATGCCAAACAATTTTCTTATTGTCTTCATTGGTCGAAAAATTGTGACCCCACCTTTCTTAGAGCGACTTTAAATCGTAAAAGACGTCATGAGTCAGCTCCCGAACCTTATATGGCGGGCCTGTCTTCTTTGCAGTTGCTATGAGGCTCGTGTACTGTTCTGGCAGGTATATGGGATTAGGTACTTATTAAGTGTCTTTTTATTTGTTTTTCAATTACTCTATGCACTCTATGGTGGCATGCCACAGTGCCAAGCAATTGAGGCAGTACCCGTGGGCCTGCGCTACTTGTTGGCGTTGCTGCGGTTGCATGCCTTTGAAAATGGCGCATTGTCGGAGCACATGTGGACGGCAGCAAAGCGGGCCTGCGCTACTTGTTGGCGTCGGGGCGACTTCCTCGATTTCCATATTCATGATAATCTATATGGATAGAAATTATGGACTTTAGTGTCGCATAAAGTATAGGGGTGCTTGATTTTAGCACTTGATCAACATATGGTTTCAAATGTGATATGATTATTGTATCTTTTATGCGGGTTTTTATTTGCGGTTTAGATCGAGGAAACGAAAGTCCTTCGAGCTACCTCTTTAGGAGTGAGGTATGTATTTGTTTCGGATAGCAACATCGCTTCGTTGGGTGAACTGCTTCGTATTTGATTTCATATTGATTTTAGGTATTTGCGCGATCGGTATTAGCGGTATTAGACTCGGTTGGTAGAAAACAAAGTTTTACGAGCGGGCGAGTTCGTTTTCCGTTTTGCGTATGTAGGTCAACTACTTGGATGTGACCGTCGGAACCGTAATGTACCTTTTCGATTCGGGCTAGCCGCCATTCGGTAGGAGGTAGACATTCGTCATGAATTAAGACGCATGCTCCAATTTTAGGTGCTTCTTGAGTATTTTTCCATCGATATCGTTTGTGAAGGTCTTTAAGGTATTCTTCCTTCCATCGGCGACTAAACTCATGATGGAGGATTTTGATCCGTTCCCATCGATTTATGAGGGAGAGTGAGTCCACGTTTTGTTCTGGTATGGCCAGAAGTGGCGCCTCTCTAAGAAAACGCCCAGGTGTGAGGGCTGTAAAGTCGGAGGGATCTTGCGAGAGTGCTGAGGGCGGCCGTGAGTTTAAAACGGCTTCAACTCGAATGAGTAGCGTAGTGAATTCTTCGAATGTAAATTTGTTATTGCCAGCGGTTTTCTTAAAATGCGATTTAAAGCTTTTAACAGGGGATTCCCATAGTCCACCCATATGTAGGGCGCTCGGGGGGATGAATTGCCAATTAATGCTTTGAGGTGCGTATTTTGCGCGTTTGGCACCGATGAAGGTTTTATTTATTTTCATTTTAGAGGGAAATCCTCGCCGTCCGACAAAGCACGCAAATGCCGCGAGAAAAGCTGCCGTTGTCAGATCTGAACATAATTCTAAATGTACGGCTTTTGTCGTGAAGCATACAAAAACAACCTTTCATTGTGGTAGAAGACCTTAACATCAGCTGGAAAGGCCCGGCAAAATCTACACCAGTGAGTGTGAAAGGCATAGAATAATTGCAGCGTTTTGCATCTTTTGCTTGTGTAGCGTACCGACTTTACACATAAAGATGCATTTTTTGATCAGAGGCTTATATCGAGGAATATAATACTCTTGTCGGATCATTTGTTGCATTAGCCTGTGCTCGGCGTGTAGCATTAAGAGGTGAAGATAGTTGAGAAGGATGTGAAGACCAAATATGGCCACAAATTTGGCCCACACAAATATCAACGGCATAACACCAAAATGACTAAACGGAACAAAGCAACCAACATACAACAGCAACATCAGACAAACCGACTCCAACACGAGTCGGCACAACAAGTCGCTAGAACATGACAACAGCGAACCACAACAAGTCGTAGCAACACGGTCACAACATGTAATCATACGCACAAGCAACAATACGAAGAGGTGTATATAACAAGCAACACGAGGAGACAGCAGTCAGTCAGCACGGAACTGCGGTAGCGACAAGATCTACGCGGAAGGGTGATAATTAGTACATGGGAGCTTACCAATGCTAGTGATCATCGTTTAACGTAGACGCGGACTAAGCTGTACTTGAGGTGTGCTGGATTTACCCCGCCCATTATACGCTTAAGGCTGCGATTACCTGATCAGCCGTGGATACGCACATTACAACGCGAGTACAGTTGCGACGGCATAGCCGTGGGTACGAGATCGCGACGTTGACGCAATCACAACGGTACGCTCTCACGCCAGCGAAGCAGTAACAGAGATAGCGGAACGCATATAAACCGCCATATCATCTGCATAGCGTTGACCAGTACGGAGTCACGGTCAAGATCGGATCTACGCTGGGTAGTGATAGTTAGTAAATGGGGTTTACCAATACTAAACATTACGATCCAGAGTAGACGTGGACTAAGCTGTACTTGAGGTGTGCTGGATTTACCCCGCCCATTATACACTTAAGGCCGCGCTCCGCCGATCAGCCAGCACTCGCCATAGGGACGCGCAGTAGAGGCAGCCAGACGACGTCGCTGCCAAGTCACATAGCCACCAACACACGCCGACAGAGGGACGCCACTGCAAGCAGCACAGAGCAACGCTAGCAGACGTACGCCGACGCCAACAGCACAGAGCGTCGCTAACCGAGGTATAACGGGATACGACGAACCGTTACCGAGCCAAGAGGCGCATTATCGCGCCAGACGACGTCGCTGCCAAGTCACATAGCCACCAACACACGCCGACAGAGGGACGCCACTGCAAGCAGCACAGAGCAACGCTAGCAGACGTACGCCGACGCCAACAGCACAGAGCGTCGCTAACCGAGGTATAACGGGATACGACGAACCGTTACCGAGCCAAGAGGCGCATTATCGCGCCAGACGACGTCGCTGCCAAGTCACACAGCCGCTAAAACGCGCGACCACACGCCGACAGAGGGACATCACCGCAAGCAGCACGGAGCAACGCCAGCAGACGTACGCCGACGCCAACCGCACAGAGCGTCACTAACCGAGGTACAACGGGATACGGTGAGCCGTTACCAAGCCAAGAGGCCCGTTACCACGCCGGACAACTAGGCACCGAGCCAACAATACGAGCAGAAATCATTGAGTTACTTAAGATTATTGAATTATAAGTATAATTAAGTTGAACAGAATTGAATAAAGTTAAGAATACGACTTGCAAAAGGGCCCCAAAGTATAAATTTATTGTACAAGGACCCTGGACACGGCGAGTATACCCCAGCACCAGATAAGAAGCATAGGGGCAGGGAAAAGCTTCGTTACAAGGATTGTGGCAAATACGGATTTTTCCGGTATTATTATAGGGTGCCGCTCATTGTGGCCCAGACTGGAGTTCGCTAGCCTGCCATTGGCACGAAGCAGTCCCTTAGAGTCTACAAAGGGGTTAAGTACTAAGAGTGTGCTCTTTTTGTCAATGGGCTTTGATGCCATTAACAGTGATCGTTCACTACTGTAATAGCGAGTTTGTGTGCACTCGATTAGGGCTATTTTTGCCGGTTGCAAGTCTTGATGCGTTCTTCTTTAAACGGTTTACAAATTTAAACATATACGCTATTACTCTTAAGGCTCGGGGGAACGACGAAAATCGCTCAAGGATGTTTGTGTCCTCCAACGTTACATGAAAGCCTTCGATTTTTCGACTTTCTGGGGCTATGATATTACGAGCAGGCGACTTTGGCCATGCGTCTTGTGATTCTATTAGCCAGTTTGGGCCATTCCACCATAGTGTGGTGGTCGTTAAATGTAATGGTTTGCAACCTCTTGTGCCAAGATCCGCAGGGTTGTCAGCACTGGCAACATGCCGCCAAGTTGGTGGTCCTACTAAATCGATAATTTCAGCTGTACGGTTTGACACGTAGGGTTTCAACGTATGTGGTGGCTTTTCTAACCAGGCTAGGACGATTTCTGAATCTGTCCATAAATATAATTTCCTATTACTCAGGTTTAGGTGTTTTTTCACGGTCGAGGTTAGTTTTGCGAGCAGAAGTGCGCCGCATAGCTCGAGCCGGGGAATTCTTACGGTCTTAAGAGGTGCGACCTTGCTTTTGGCTACCAATAACTGTCTTGTAATTTTGCCATTGTGCTGGTTTCGCACATAAATATCTGCGCAGTATGCTTTTTCAGAAGCATCGCAGAAGCCGTGTAGTTCGACTTGGTGATCAGGGGCGAAATTTACCCACCGAGGTATTTGTATCTCGGATCTAGTATGCAGGTGGTTTGCAAACTGGGACCATTTTATTAAGCGGAGTTGTTTAACCACTTTGTCCCAATAGGTTCCATCTAGCCATAATTCTTGTATTAAGATCTTCGTTTGTATCATAATTGGCGCAAGCCATCCTGCCGGGTCGAAAAGTTTCGCCACCGAGGATAAAATTTGCCTTTTAGGTTTTGCGGATTTTGCAGATATCGACTCAAGAGTTTATGAAAATTGGTCTGATATTGCATTCCATTGTATGCCCAAGGTTTTGGTGGTGCTCTCTTTTTCAAATTTTAGAAAATTGATATCTAGCAAGTTCTCTTTCTTTACTTTTGCTAGTATTTCTGGATGATTAGATGTTATCTTTCGGGAAATTGTTGTTTGAATGGTAGTCGTACGACGTACCGCCCGTTTTCTGATCTCGTAGTTGTGGCCTCGTAGAAGTCTTCACAATACTTGTCGTCAGCTGTAACTAGTAACGGGTATTGAGGGTAGTTCTTCTACCTCCCAGAATTTTCTCAATTGTGAGTTAAGATAGTCATTCGGAATATCTTCCACTTGCGTTGTGAAGCTGAAGATTTTCTCTTTGACTTGACCGCTTAAAATCAATCCAAAGATGGTATTTTGGGCTAGTAGGTTGTTGGAGATTTTCTGAACAACTCTTCCGCCGTTTCCTGAAATTTCGATGTTATCTTGTTTGGTTGGCAGATTTAAACTTTTTTGGACCTTAGATGCTATGAATGATCGCTGTGATCCTTGATCTATTAAGGCTCTTAGTTTAAATATTTCTCCTCGGTGTTCGATGGAGACTATTGCTGTGGGTAATAATGTTTTACTTTCATTTTCTGAATGAATTGTTTGTATATTGGCTGCTTTTAAGCAGCATGGTTGTTCTTGACAACTTTCGGGATTTTGGCATTTGAATTATTTTGGGGATTGTTATAGTTATTATTATGGAGCATCGAATGATGTCTCCTACGGCAATATGAGCAAGTGTATTTACTCGCACATGTCTGTGCAGTATGAGTAGGCGATAGGCAATTGTTGCAAAGTTTCTTAGTTCTGACTAAGTTATTTCTTTCGTTTATTGATAAATTTCTCGAAAGATCTTAGTTGATGCCCTCCGCTGCACAGTTCGCATGATACATTTCTATATTGTTCAGATGTGAACGATTGAGATCTATTGAAACTTTTATTGTGCGAAGTATGACTACTGGCTTGGGGTTTAAAGAAGCTTCTATTTTGGTCAATCGAGTTTTTCGGCTTTGTTGCTTTACTATCTACCCGTTCTGCAATTTCGAATTGGGTGGTGAGGAAATCTTTCATTTGTTGCCACGTTGGGCATTTTTTACTGGATGAGAGCGATTGCTCCCATAAAATTAGTGATTTTTCTGGTAATGTGGCAGCACAGATATTGACCAGAATGGGGTCCCAGTTTTCAGTGGGGATGTTTTGGGTTGCTAGAACCGATAAACAGTTTGTTACTGTCGACTGTAACTTCAGAAATTCCTCACTTGTTTCTTTTTGAATTTTTGGTAAATTCATTAAGGTCGTTATTTGTTTATCGACCAAGACTCTTTCATTCTCATATCTAGCTTTTAACGCTTCCCAAGCCAGATTAAAATTGTCATCATTGAGTGCGAACTGTTTTACTATAGCCGCTGCTTGACCTTTGGTTTTATTTCTTAAATGATATAGTTTTTGCGCCTGTGATAGCTTTGGGTGGTTTATGTACACGGCTGAGAACATATCCCGGAAGGACGGCCATTGTTCATAACCCCCATGAAATACTTCAGTATCACAGGCTGGCACTCTGAGATATATTCCGGAGCTTGAATCGTTCATTTGTTCTTGGGGCAGCTTTACTCGCTGGGGTGGAGCAGGTGCAGTAATAGGCTTTAGGAGTTTTAATTGATCGGATATCCTAGCCTTTGTTTCTTCATATTGGTCTAAGCAGTTTTCGTATTTCGAATAACCCGAGTCTTTGAAATTGTCGGGCAACTCTGAATCATCGGTTTAGATGATTGCGTCATATGCCGATTGGAGTCGTGTCCAAAATTTGCCGAGGGACTTTTCTTTCACCTCGAGAACAGATTCTGTATTTTCCTCTATGGGGATTGAGGAGAATCTAGTGCAGTATCTAATGATACTGTCAATTTCCGCAATAAATCTTGCTGCTGAAAATTCTTTTAATTTTTTTGGGCTTACACCCCGCTTTGAGCGGGTTCTTTCCGCAGGGATACTTTGAGGGTTTTCCTCGTGGCCTTTCTTAAGCACATCTAATTGTTGGGGTGGGGCCATATTGTGTATATTTTACAATATATATATATATGCATATATGCGTATGCATAAATTAGTAAAAATATGTATGTATATATTATCGTTTTTGTTTTGCTCGCTACTGTATTTTCTAGCGCGTTATTAGTATAAATAAATATTTATGCCTAGCTAGTGTATTTTGTAGCGTTATTTTTTAAAGTACCGATTTTTTTTGTACGCTGCTTTTATTTTGCACGCGACTGTTTTTTCTATATTAGTTTTTTCTTGCTAAGAAATGTCCAAGACTAATTGTAATTCTTACCGCTTATTTTGTCCTTATATATTTTTTATAACTACTTACAGTATTTTTGTAAGGTTTTGTCAATTTATAAGTACTTTCACTATTTGTTGGTGGGTATGTTTAGACCGGTTACCCAAAAAAAAAGCATTTCTTGAAATGAACGTCAACCGATATACAGACATGTGTACATATGTAGAAAGATTACCGGCGTAGACTTAAGCTGACGTCAACTCCGTGATGCACTTAAAATTTTGCAGATAAATCCATACTGGTGGGTTGACTGCAAACCGACCTATAATCTTGAATACCTATGAGCAGTTTCCCCTCAACTGGATTTGATATCAAAGTTGCAATCTGTGGAAACATAGACGGTATAATAAATCGTTATATTATTATTGCAAAATAGTTAAAATTGCAGTGCTTACCTTTTTTACAATGAAATTAGAATTTATGAGCAAAATTAAAAAAAAATTAATTTTAATTTTGACAGATAATTTAATTTATGAAAGCAGCTGTTAAAAATTCCCTTGCTATGACTTTGTTTGGAATTGCAAATCTTACTATTTCAGTCACACGCATGGGAGTAGCAATAGCTATAAAAGAGTACGATTTTTGTTTGGGAAATATACATATATTTCATAAATATGAGTTGGTATTGGCATGGAGGAGAAAAAATAGATAAGAAATTAATCAAAAGTGGATAGCCTTAGTTGGTAGGGTATGTACGTATTTTCGTTTTCTTATTAGTTAGCGGGGGTGACTTTTTACCTATAAGTAGGTCCAAAGCTAATTTCAATGCAATTAAGTGCAAGGAGCTTTTTTGTTTATTTTTTATGGTGGTTTTGTATATCCGAAATAATAATAAGCACACCCAAATGGACTTTAAATTTACTTTATTATAAGTGATCAAAATAGTACACGTCAGCAGAATGTTGTTCAATATATTTCGCGATAGGATAGCCTTGGTTGGTAGGTCTTTTATAGGACCGCAGCAGAAAAACCTGTTCTTGTGAAACTTCAGTTAGTTCCTTAGGTATTTGCATTCCCTTTTATGCTATGTCTTTAAATAAGTTTCGTCATGTCATTGGCAAGCATAGATCACCTGACTTGCTAACATATTGTGAGTCGTTGGTGTAGATGAACTTGTATCGGAGTCAGATGGACAATACGACGAAGAGAGTCGAGATCTTCCTGGTTGAGTCGACTCAAGTGGTGATGGCGTTGTTATCGTATTATTACTGTCATCTGGTACGTCGTTGTTGTTGCTAACGTCTTGGTAGTCATCGGTAATCACAAATACTGGTTTGAGGCGATCGATGGATACAACAGTGTATTCGCCTCTGATCTCAATTACGAAATGTTTTTCATGCCTAGATACAATTTGATGAGACCCCTCATATGGTGATGTAAAAGCATGATGTGGGGCATCACGACGAACCAAAACATGTGAACAATTTGCCAATTCTTTGAAAACGAAAGTTTTTCTCTGACCATGTCGTGCTACGGGTTGAGGAGTGAGATTATTGAAATGTCGTTTTAAGCGCTCTGCGATATTGGATGGAGGCAACCCGCATTCTGGCGAAGGTGCAAGGAATTCCCCTGGTAGGCGAAGGGGCTCCCCATAAACGAGGTCAGCCGGAGTTGCTCGAAGATCTTCCTTCCAGGAGGCGCGGATTCCAAGAAGCACAACAGGTAGCATATCTACCCATGAATCATTTTCATGACACCGAATAGCATCCTTCAAGTGACGGTGCAGGCGTTCCACCATTCCATTGGATTGTGGATGGAAAGTCGTGGTGCGTATTTGTTTGCTGCCGATTAGACGAGCGAGAGCGTTAAATAATTGACTCTCAAACTGTGTTCCTTGGTCGGTCGTAATTCTAAGCGGTACTCCGTAGCGGCATATCCAGCCAGTGAAAAGCGTACTGGCCACACATTCAGCTCCAATGTTTTCAATAGGAAAAACTTCTGGAAACCTGGTGAAACGGTCGATAATCGTCAGACAGTTGCGATATCCCTTGGATGGAGTATATGGTCCGATGATGTCTACGTGGATATGTTCAAAGCGCCGTGTTCGTCCTGGAAAATCTTGAATTGGTGATAAAACATGACGAGTTACCTTGTTTCGTTTGCAGGCTAGGCATGCACGAGCCCACAGTCGACAGTCTTTGTTAATATTTGGCCAGACATAGCGTTGAGTTATTAATTTTATAGACGCTCGTATTCCAGGATGACTGGTGCTATGAAGGGCGTAAAAAATTTTCTTCCTCAAAGGTTCGGGAACAAAAGGGCGAATTAGTTCGCCGGACACGTCGCAATATATTGCTTTATTACAGCCTGGGATGTTGACAGGACGCAGGGAAAGTGAATCATCTTGTTGACCCTGTATACGTTGTAGAAGCTCCTCATCGCTAGCTTGTGCATCGGCAAGGTCATTAACCGTAAAGATCGTTATGTGCCTTGCCTCAAAAATATAACGAAATTTTCGTAATGCAGCGTAGATAGCGTGAAGTTCGCGATCGTATGGACAGTGCTTCCTGAGCGCTGGCTGTAGCTTTTGACTAAAGAGGGCTAGCGGCTCCCAGTTCTGTCCTCGTCCTTGCTGGAGGAGGGTGAGGAAAATTAATGATGGTCTCCACTTTCGCTGGGAGTGGTAAGATTCCCTGAGCCGAGATGCGATGACCAAGAAAGTCGACCTCCGATTGACCAAAACGACATTTAGCGGTGTTAATTACGACTCCGTACTTTGTTAGTCGTTCAAAAAAAGTGCGTAGATGTATGCGATGTTCTTCAATATTTGTCGATGCGATCAGGATGTCGTCGATATATGGAAAGGCAAACTCATCTAATCCCCGTGTGACCTCATCGATAAACCGCTGAAAGGTCTGTGCGGCATTTCGTAGTCCGAACGTCATGAACGGAAACTCAAAAAGGCCGAATGGCGTAACTATGGCCGTTTTGTTGATGTCGTCTGTGGCCACTGGTATCTGGTTAAATGGCCGTACCAGGTCAATGGTTGAAAATGTAGTTTTACCAGAAAGATTGGCTGTGAAGTCCTCAAGAACGCGTACAGGTTAACGATCCGGTATTGTACGGGCGTTGAACCGCCGATAATCCCGGCACGGTCGCCACTCGCCTGACTTTTTAGGTACCAGGTGGAGCGGGGATGACCAGGGACTCTTTGAACGCTGAGCGATTCCCAGTTGCATCATTTTATCGAACTCCATTTTGGCGATTTTTAGTTTGTCAGAGGCGAGTCGTCGTGCCTTGCTAGATACGGGTGGTCCAGGTGTTGTAGATATATGATGCAGCGTACTATGTTTGGCGGGCAAGCAAATGCCTTCAGGTTTTGTCACGCTTGGAAAACCCGAAAGAAGAGCAGACCAGGGCGAATCGACAGGCGTGACCTTGATTTCTGAAACGATACTAGATAACGATAACTTACATGACGTTGTTAGACCAGTTGTGGAATCGATGAGGCAGCTGTTCTTCAGGTCCGGTGAAATTCCAAAATGCGCCAAAAAATCAGCGCCAATTATTGGTTTGGTTGTGTTCGCAACAACAAAGCGCCACTTAAAATCCCCCCGGAGGCCAAAATTTAGCGATAATGTGATAAAACCATAAGTATTGATCATTGAGCCGTTTGCAGCCATCAGCGTGTAGTTGACTGGTTTTGATGCCAAAGGAGCCAAGGACTTCGGATATGTGCAGAGATCAGCGCCAGTGTCCACCAGGTATTGGACTTTGGTAGCGCGATCAGTTACAAACAGGCAGTTTGATTTGAACGAAGGGACGCTAGCCGCCACTAACGGTCCGATGGAGCGTTTCCCTGAAACGAGCAAGGTGTTCTGCAATGCTTAGCCCTGTTGGCGTAGCGTTGATGATACCAACACATATTATTATCTGAAGCTGGTGAAGCTGCCCGTGAATGCGAACGTTGTCGGGAGCGAGAGCGTGCAATGCTTTGCCTCCTCAATGCTGAAGTTAGCTCGTTGATCGAAGCTTCGAGGCGTGAAACACGTGCCTCGACGGCTGATGTAGCAGGTTCCTGTACTTCATTTATATGTACTGCCGGCAATTCGATTTCATGAATTTTGTCGACAAGGCTAGCCAGTTTATCAAGATTCATTTCAGGCTGAGATGCGAGAATTGATTGCGTCGTCATCGGTAATCTGCTTAGCCACTTGGTGCGTAGTATGTGTTCGGGAACGGTATGATCGAGACTCTTCAGATGGCGAAGAAACTGTGATGGTTTCCTGTCGCCCAAGATTTCTTTGTCAAGCAGCTGCTGCAGATGTGCCTCTCGTGACAGTATAAGGCGTTCTACTAGTTTTTCTTTTAAATGGGTATATGGTGTGGCTGCTGGAACATTCAACAGCAGATCCTCTACCTCAGCGGCGGCTTTAATATCGAGATGCGACGAAGCGTAGTGATATTTCGTAATTTCATCAGTTATGCCTGAGAGATGAAACTGCCCTCAAGTTGGGCAAACCATAAAGCTGGGCGTTCTGCATTAAAGGCCGGACACCGTATCGAAACGCGTTGAATCGGCGTTGTGCTGTCAGGAATTTGATTCACTGCGTTGTTTGGCATCCTTATTTCTCACCAGATTGTTGATGCCAAATTATAGACGATGATCCCCAAAAATTTGGTGCATGCACGATAAATTAAGAGCGTGTGCGGTGTACAAAACCGACTCACAAAAATGCAATGCAAATTTTGCACTTGAAATTTCGCGGAATAATTAACGCAATTTTTTTTGATGAATGCTATTAACTAATCACGCGATCACGTCGGGGTCACCAGTTGTGGTGGTTTTGTATATCCGAAATAATAATAAGCACACGCAACTGGACTTTAAATTTACTTTATTATAAGTGATCAAAATAGTACACGTCAGCAGAATGTTGTTCAATATATTTTGCGTTAGGTCTTTTATAGGACCGCAGCAGAAAAACCTGTTCTTGTGAAACTTCAGTTAGTTCCTTAGGTATTTGCATTCCCTTTTATGCTATGTCTTTAAATAAGTTTCGTCATGTCATTGGCAAGCATAGATCACCTGACTTGCTAACATATTGTTGTTATGTATGGAACGTAATGTTGTGGGTAACTCCACATTTTTTGTATATTTTTCTTTTGGGATGCTGGACTATAGCTTTTTCCCTAATTTGTGTGCCCGTATATTTTTGTTGATAACACAGTATTTTTACTGGGAGAGCAGAAAATAGTTTCGCTAACAATTTAAATATTTCGGTTATTTTTCTTTATTCTTTCTACTGCTTATTTTGTTAGTGCAATCCTGGCTTTGCTTGACTTCGCAAGGAAATGCAAGCTAAAGGGGGTATTGCCAGGTACTTTGCAAGTAAAAACTTGAAGCCTATATATTTTGTTTTTGTTAATTTTTGTTTGTGCTTGGTGACATGAAAAATACACCCGAATTCGGAAAATTAGTGGACTGTATTTTTTTTTTTTTGATTTTTAATGGGCGTATTGTAAACCGGCGCGCCCGAATTTTAATTTTTAGTTTTATATGTGTATGTATGTATATTTTTATGTTTAGTGGTTTTTTTTTGTCACCCCAGTGTATGTGCTTTTTTTTGCACTTTTATGTTTTAGGGCATACATATACAATTCGGGACACTTCACTGCACTTAAATTTTTCTTTTTATATATTTTTATTTATATTTTCCACTTACTTGGTGCGTGATGAATGCTGGCGGCAGGGTTGCACCCGCCAGTTTTGTGGCTAATCTAGCCAAATGTGAATGCTCCTCCAGTGAAGAAAAACGATGAAATAACGCTCTACCAAATTGGTCGGTATATCAGCTCCAATGAAGCTGCTTGGCGTATCTTTGGTTCTCAAATTTATGAACGGGATCCAGCAGTTTTTCAGTTAGCCGTCGATCTTGAAAACGGTCAGCGTGTATTTTTCACGAACGAGACAGCGGTTGATCGTGCAATAAATCCACCTAAAACTACACTCACTGCATTTTTTTAATTGTGTAATCGCGCGGATGATTTTGGTACCTTTGCACGAACATTACTCTATTCACAAGTACCACGGTATTTCACATGGACTCAAACAAAAAAATGGATGCCCCCCAAGCAAGGCTCACCAGTTGCTGCATGTCTCAATTTATTTAAATCAAACGTATTGGGGCTATTATTTACAGTCAATCCAAGACACACTGAGTGCTTTTATCTTCGACTGTTGTTGGTTAATGTTACTGGCCCATTATCGTTCCAAGATATACGTAAAGTGAATGGGCAACACTATCCAACGTATAAAGATGCATGCCTTGCACTCGGCTTGCAGGAAGACGAGAACCAGTGAGAATGCATGCTTGCTGAAGCTGAATTGAACTGTACAGCAATACAAATTCGTCTGCTATTCGCTATAGTGTTGACAACATGTTTCCCAGCCCGAGCACAGATATTATGGGATAATCACAAAGATTCAATGACTGATGATATATTGCATCAACATCGTACACGGTGCCACGATCTAACCATAACATTCAGCGCAATGTACAATGAAGCATTGATTGCTATTGAGAATATTTGCATTGCCATTGCCAACTTACCACTTTGTAACTTCGGTATAAATTCGCCAAATTATACTGCATCTGATTTAATGAATACTGAAATGATTCGTGAACTGCAGTATAGCACTGTAGAAATGGCAGCGATTGTTGCCCACAATATACCACTAATGAATGAGGAACAAAGAATCATTTATGATCGCATTATGCTCTCAGTTTCAGCTGGACAAGGTGGGTTCTTGTTTTTGGATGCACCGGGTGGAACTGGCAAAACATTCGTTATTTCGTTAATTCTTGTCGAAATACGATCAAATAATGGCATCGCATTGGCCGTTGCATCATCGGGAATTGCAGCAACTTTATTGGATGGAGGCTGAACAGCTCATTCAGTATTTAAACTGCCACTAAATATTCAGAATAACCCTGACGCAGTGTAAAATTATCATCGGGGATGAATGTACTATGGCACACAAACATTCCCTTGAGGCGTTAAACAGGACATTGAAAGATATTAAAAACAACGACAAACTATTTGGCGGAACTCTGTTGGTCCTTTCAGGTGATTTCAGACAAACACTTCCAGTCATTCCAAGTTCAACGTACGCTGATGAGTGGCTTGCAAAAAGAGCAATTTTAGCGTTAAAAAATTTAGACATTGACAATTTAAATCTGAAGATACAAATGTTGTTGCCAGGCAACTTGGTATCATATAAATCTATTGATACAGTTTGCGACAACAGCGAAACCGTAAATTTTCCCACAGAGTTTTTGAACTCACTGGATTTCCACCGCATAATTTACAATTAATGGTTGGGTCTCCGATTATCTTGCTTCGTAATTTGAACCCGCCCCGGCTGTGCAACGGTATGCGATTAGTGATTCAAAAATTAATGAAAAACGTGATCGAAGCCAGCCCTAGAACTAGGCCCCCATAAAAATTAGCAAGGGGTATCAGCATCACGATAGAAAGACGAAAGAAAAAGAAAAATTCAAAGTTTTCGATTTACGGACAGGCTTCAAAAAGTGTGGTAAGAACCCTGTCGTGGATCTTCTAGAGGAACACCAAAACGTTCCAGCCAAAAATTGAGTGGCAAACTGCTCCCTCTTATTATCCTATGCTCTTTGCTATATTGAAAAATAAGGCCACTCTAGTGTGCATATAGGCAAAGAGCATAGAATAATAAGAGGGAGCAGTTTGCCACTCAATGGGAACGATGAAACACAAAAGTCTGAAAGGTCCGCAACAGGGTTTCGTCTCCGCTTTGACATGTCTTTCTTAAATATTCACCGCAAAATTTGTGTTGAATTTCATGGAATTCGCGGACGAAAGACAAATTTCCAATGAAAATGCCGAAATGTGTTTTATTGTTGTTGTAACAAGTGCAAACGTATGTATAGTTGTGTATGCAGCCGAATGCAATGTATTTTGTTGTTGCCATACATTGCGTTTGTACATATAGTTGTGTGTAGCATAGTAACGGCAGGGCAAATGTCGCGATCTGCTTGCAGCGTCACGGTCAAAGTGTAGCATATGATTTTTCATAATTGTGACGGCTAATTTTTATGCGCGCCTGGTACAGTGAAATCTAAGTCGGTATAAAAGGCACCCCTTGTCCCTTCCTCACCTTTCCCATTCGTTGTTTCAAAGTGAATCTGATTCTAAAATATTATATTTTTGCATTTTTGTTCATTTTAGCAATTTCGACAATTTTTGCCATCGATGCTTGAAATCACTTGGACGAAATCAGGTGGAAGCACGAGCTCTGCTGATTGCTTCTTTTTTCTCGAAGTTTGACAGCTCACAGTCTAGTTTTGACATTCAGCTTACGAAAAACATACTGGAAAATGTATGTATGGATATATGTATACCAAGCGGCATTCACCCGTTTTGATTCTTCTAAAGTCCATTTGTGCACATTAGAGTGCCTTTACTTCCATACAAAAATAAATTAATAAGCCTTTCCATTTATAAAAGGAATAAAACAAAATGTATGTCCCTTTTATTAAAAAATCGTTTCAATGTCTATTCACAATTTAATTTAATTTTGCGACAATGGTAGAATTGGGCTAAAACTTGTTTGGAATGATTTTTTTATTACGTACAGAAAAATCAGGTCAGAGCATCCCTAAAATTCCTATATTGAAAAATAAGGCCACTCTAGAGTGCATATAGGCAGAAGTTCGTGCGAATTTGAGACTTCTGCGCAATTGCAGCAAATAGAAATTTTTGTCAAATACCATCCGCGCACGCATTTTTTCTGCGTGCCTGGTAGAACGAATTTATGCGCCGGTATAAAATCAAGCCGTCCGAGTCTGAGGATTGAATTTTATTGATTTGGGGGGACATTCCAGTTCTAATGTACTTGAATTAAATTCTTACAAAATCCGAAGAATTATTTAAAACTATAAAAGATGGTGATGAACACCCTAGGCCAAACTAATTGATTTTTAGATGTTATATGCAGTTGTGGTTTGGACGCATACATAAAGCCACCTTAGGTCCATTTAATATAGCTATTTACTCAACATATTATACTCAACAAGCATGACAATAACAAATGAGTTGACAATTGCAGCAACAAAAATCAACTATGTACTTAATTACTGTACTAATCTAACCAGCACCAAAGGCAATTATGTACAGCGTGTGTGTGTGTTGGTGTGCACCATCTAGCGTCGTCTGGCGTTTCTAGTGCCATCTACGCAGCGTAGTGAGGATTTCAAAGACAACAACCAATATTCTATTTCTGTTGCATAGTTCCCGTTATATCATCTATTACAATACAATTTTCTCAATTTTACTCTCAATAAAAACTTCATATCGCCGCCTAAGAAGTTAACTTCAAAAAAAATAGCCTATAGCTCCTTCCAGACTATAACCTGTAGGCGTGCCAAATTTCAACAAAATCCGTCTAGCCATTCTCACGTTTTTAGGGAACAAAAGCAAACGTCTGGACATCCAAACATCCAAACATACAAACATCCAAACATCCAAACATCGCTACATTCACATTTATAATATTAGTAGGATAGCTGACCCGGCAAACTTCGTTCTTCCCAAAATAGATTTTTTTATAAATTTTTCACTACTTCATTGTGCATACAACTTCAAAAATATAAAATTTTAGTATCCCGTTTAAGGCTACACGATACACAAAAGTTTTCAGATACAGTAAGTTTTCTGTCCCGGAGCGTAAGTAAATAGCGAAAAAAATTTTCCTAGACGGGAACACGCCACATAGAGCTATTCATATCATTAATCGCCTGATCAATTTTCAGGTCCTAACTTTAAACGCTTTTATGATAACCCCACTTTTATGCGCAAAAATTGTTTTGATATTATTTAGCTCTATACCAATTTCCAGGTTCCTGCCCTAAATACTTTTAGAGATATTTAGCTAGAAAAATTAGTTTGGGAGGTGCCACGCCCCCATTTTCGGTAACGTCAATTTTTTTGGAGGTGTTATGGATCGATCTCGTATAACCCCTCACCAAATTTCAGTGGTGTGACTATGAATACTTCCAGAGATACGGAAAATGAAAAATTCCATTTGTATGGGAGGTGCCATGCCTACTTTGTCGTTATCCCCAGTTTTTTTTTGGAGGTGGTAGGGATCGATTCCATATAACCCCTCACCAAATTTCAGTGGTCTAACCTAAATACTTCCAGAGATATCGACTAAGAAGTATTTCATTCGTATGGGAGGTGCCACGCCCCCTTTTTCGTTATCCCCAGTTTTTTGAAGGTGGTAGGGATCGATCTCATATAATCTCTCACCAAATTTCAGTGGTCTAACCTAAATACTTCCAGAGATATCGACTAAGAAGTATTTCATTCGTATGGGAGGTGCCACGCCCACTTTTTCGTTATACCCAGTTGTTTTGGAGGTAGCAGGGTTCGATCCCATATAACCCCTTACCGAGTTTCAATGGTCTAACATAAATACTTCCAGAGATATCGACTAAGAAGTATTTCATTCGTATAGGAGGTGCCACGCCCACTTTGTCGTTATCCCCAGTTTTTTTGGAGGTGGTAGGGATCGATTCCATATAACCCCTCACCAAATTTCAGTGCTCTAACCTAAATACTTCCAGAGATATCGACTAAGAAGTATTTCATTCGTATGGGAGGTGCCACCCCCCCTTTTTCGTTATCCCCAGTTGTTTTGGAGGTGGTAGGGATCGATCCCATATAACCCTTTACCGAGTTTCAATGGTCTAACATAAATACTTCTAGAGATACGGACAATGGAAATTTCCATTTGTATGGGAGGTGCCACGCCCCCTATATATATCAAAATATTTTTTAGCCTGTGACCATCCCTGGAAGATGCACAGTGGGTGTGTAAAATTTGGTTACGATCGGTTTATAAGTTTAGGACGCAAGTCGATCTATACCTACATACATCTTACTAATATATAAAAACGTAAGTTTGTGAGTGACTGCGGATGTTTGTGGTTCTTTATCGTCTGAACAAATGGCCCGATCATCACGAAATTTTGCAGACAGGTTCTTAGGAGTGTGGAATGGGTAACAGCCATCATGAAATTTCGATAAATTTATCGATAACAGAGTTATCGGCCAAAATCGAAAGGGGCACAAAATTGGTATCAATCGAAAGGGGAAGACCACAGTTTTCATTTGGACTTTGGTTCAATTCGATATATTTATCGATGACAGAGTTATCGGTCAAAATGTGGTTTCGGGTAAACTTTGGAATATTCGCACAAAATTGGTATCAATCGAAAGGGGAAGACCACAGTTTTTATTTGGACTTTGGTTCATTTCGATATATTTATCGATAACAGAGTTATCGGTCAAAATGTGGTTTCGGGTAAACTTTGGAATATTCGCACAAAATTGGTATCAATCGAAAGGGGAAGACCACAGCTTTTATTTGGACTTTGGTTCATTTCGATATATTTATCGATAACAGAGTTATCGGTCAAAATGTGGTTTCGGGTAAACTTTGGAATATTCGCACAAAATTGGTATCAATCGAAAGGGGAAGACCACAGATTTTAGTTGGACTTCGGTTCATTTCGATATATTTATCGATCACAGAGTTATCGGTCAAAATGTGGTTTCGGGTAAACTTTGGAATATTCGTCCAAAATTGGTATCAATCGAAAGGAGAAGACCACAGCTTTTATTTGGACTTTGGTTCATTTCGATATATTTATCGATAACAGAGTTATCGGTCAAAATGTGGTTTCGGGTAAACTTTGGAATATTCGCACAAAATTGGTATCAATCGAAAGGGGAAGACCACAGTTTTTATTTGGACTTTGGTTCAATTCGATATATTTATCGATAACAGAGTTATCGGTCAAAATGTGGTTTCGGGTAAACTTTGGAATATTCGCCCAAAATTGGTATCAATCGAAAGGGGAAGACCACAGCTTTTATTTGGACTTTGGTTCATTTCGATATATTTATCGATAACAGAGTTATCGGTCAAAATGTGGTTTCGGGTAAACTTTGGAATATTCGCACAAAATTGGTATCAATAGAAAGGGGAAGACCAGAGCTTTCATTTGGACTTTGGTTCATTTCGATATATTAATAATAATAGAGCTAATATAAATACAGCACCAATCTTTACGAAATTTTGTACACATATTCTATGGAGCTTAGCATAGGACCCCATTTAATGCCATTTCAATACCTCACACGGTTTTGGAGATGTGCGCACTAATGTTTCCCAACTAACCTAGAACTGTATATTTTCAAATTTGGTAAAAATGTGGTTGCCCAACACCTCTAAACACGCATACAATATGGTAAAGGCCACGGGGTTAGTTTGGACATTGCAACATTTCTATAAATTTATCGATAACTGAGTTATCGGTCAAAATGTGGTTGCCAAAAAACCTCTTAATTTGTATACAATATGGGTATTAAATGAAAGGGGGAGGCCACGGGGTTTGTTTGGACATTGCAACATTTCGATTAATTAATCGGCAACTGAGTTATCGGTAAAAATGTGGTTGCCTAAAAACCTCTTAATTTGAAAAGGGGGAGGCCACGGGTTTGTTTGGACATTGCAACATTTCGATAAATTAATCGATAACTGAGTTATCGGTAAAAATGTGGTTGCCAAAAAACCTCTTAGTTTGTATACAATATGGGTATCAAATGAAAGGGGGAGGCCACGGGGTTCGCTTTGACATTGCAACATTTCCATAAATTAACTCCTGTATGTATGTACATATGTATGTTATAGACTGCGGAACTACAGCGCCGATTTTGTTCATATTTACAGGATAGCTCAGTAGGAACCCGGAGAGTGTTTATGTAAAGTTTCCGGGAAGTGGACCAGGGACCGAAATATTCCAAACTTTTTTATTTATCGTGCGATTTTTTAACTAAATTTGGGCAGAACAACGTCTGCCGGGTCCTTCTAGTATATATATATATATTTACATATGTAATTTGAATTTTATATATATAGATTCTTGGGTCAGCCTTGGCCCACCTAATGGTCAATATCTTGGAAACGGGTTCGCAGATGAACCTGAAAACTGTTCCTTGTGAAAACTCTCATCAACACCTTTAATTTGATACGCGAATTGTTAAAATACATTCGGGGTCACCCCTGGTCCACATTTTGATCAATATCTCAGGATTCCAGACACTTTTTCTTTCTGAGGAACCTTCTCGGAGCAAAAAACAAATACAATAAAAAAAAAATTAGTGAAATCGGTCCAGCCGTTCTCAATTGATAAGTTGCTATACATCTTTTCCCTCCATTTTTATATATGTATATAGATTGAGATTAAAAAAAAAAATTTATGTGGTAAATGAGGCTTGAAAACAGATTGGAAACATTCAAGAAAATATATTTAAAATCGGTTGAGTCGATACGGAGATCTTAAGGGACTCACGAACACAAATTAATTTTTATATATATAGATTACTAGTAGGGTACCCGGCGTTGCTCGGGATGTAAGTAGTTAGGGTCCTTTCAAAATCAATAATATACTTTAAGATTTCATATTTATATAATATAGCTGACCCGGCAAACTTCGTTCTTCCCGAAATAGATTTTTTTACTACTTCATTGTGCATACAACTTCAAAAATATAAAATTTTAGTATTCCGTTTAAGGCTAAACGATACACAAAATTTTTAGTTTTCTGTCCCGGAGTGTAAGTAAATAGCGAAAACATTTTTCCTACATGGGAACTATTGATATCATTAATCAATTTTCAGGCCCTAACTTTAAACGCTTTTACGATAACCCCACTTTTTGCGCCAAAATTGTTTTGATGTCATTTAGCTCTATACCAATTTCCAGGTTCCTGCCTTAAATACTTTTAGAGATATTTAGCTTGAAAAATTAGTATGGGAGGTGCCACGCCCCCATTTTCGTTAACCCCAATTTTTTTGGAGGTGGTAGGGATCGATCTCATATAATCTCTCACCAAATTTCAGTGGTCTAACCTAAATACTTCCAGAGATATCGACTAAGAAGTATTTCATTCGTATGGAAGGTGCCACGCCCACTTTGTCGTTATCCCCAGTTTTTTTGGAGGTGGTAGGGATTGATCCCATATAACCCCTTACCGAGTTTCAATGATCTAACAAAAATACTTCCAGAGATATCGACTAAGAAGTATTTCATTCGTATGGGAGGTGCCACGCCCTCTTTTTCGTTATACCCAGTTGTTTTGGAGATGGTAGGGATCGATCCCATATAACCCCTTACCGAGTTTCAATGGTCTAACATAAATACTTCCAGAGATACGGACAATGGAAAATTCCATTTGTAAGGGAGGTGCCACGCCCCCTATATATATCAAAATATTTTTTAGCCTGTGACCATCCCTGGAAGATGTACAGTGGGTGTGTAAAATTTGGTTACGATCGGTTTATAAGTTTAGGACGCAAGTCGATCTATACCTATTTACATAATTTGAATTTTATATATATATAGAATATGTTGCTTTACGCAAATTAAACACATGTGAACATGAAAAATCAGCACAAACCCGTCCTTTTCTTACCATAATAAACAGTATACATAATGAATTTCGGCTCTGGCATCTCTTGCTTGAAGCCCTAGCACAAAACTTACCAAACAAATGTAACTGCATAAACATATAGTATAGTAAATGTCTATTTACAGCTTCAATTATTACCAATAATTGTATTTTATTATTCCCACAACACTGTATAAATAGCTATTTAGTTATTAAGATAACTAGCCAAAAACTATTCAACCACCATTAACCGAATAAATACAACTATTCGTTACCACTATTCGAATGATGAAGGAAATATTGTTACTGCCCAGCTAGAACACTATCTGTTATATAATGCATTAAACCACCCGTAGTACTACAAAAAGTATGCGTGGGGAGTTCAAAAACTTTCCATCAGTTTGTACAAGCCGAGTGACAAATCCTCACATATACTTTACTATATGTGTGCACAAGCCTTCTCTTTTATTCGCAGTATGATTTGCCATAAGGTTTTCACATAGCTTTCTCTTTTCAATCTGCTATTAATATGGAATATATAACATGTTATATAACGGGAAAAAATCACGTAAAGCTATGCGTTATCGCTATGGCATAAATAACATGTTATATAGCGAAACAAAATCCGGTACAACTATGCGTTATCGCTATGGCATAAATAACATGTTATATAGCGAAACAAAATCCGGTACAACTATGCGTTATCGCTATGGCATAAATAACATGTTATATAGCGAAACAAAATTCGGTACAACTATGCGTTATCGCTATGGCATAAATAACATGTTATATAGCGAAACAAAATTCGGTACAACTATGCGTTATCGCTATGGCATAAATAACATATTATATAGCTGTTATACTTACCGCATATTTCCAATGCATCCTACTAACATTATAAATGTGAATGTAGCGATGTTTAGATGTTTGGATGTTTGTATGTTTGGATGTTTGGATGTCCAGACGTTTGCTTTTGTTCCCTAAAAACGTGAGAATGGCTAGACGGATTTTGTTGAAATTTGGCACGCCTACAGGTTATAGTCTGGAAGGAGCTATAGGCTATTTTTTTTTTAATTTTGGGGGTTCCGACCCTGCTAGGGACCGTTTCTTTTCGAAATTTTCTTTATTCCATATAACTCTAAGTATATTGAACCTATACTTATGATATTTCGCATATAGGTATATAAAGATCGTACAATATGGGTATCAAACGAAAGGGGAAGGCCCCAGGTTTCATTTAAGCTTCGATATATTTCGATAAATTGATCGATAACTAAGGTATCGGTCAAAATGCGATTGCCCGAAAACCTCTATATTACCCTACAATATGGGTATCAAACGAAAGGGGAGGGCCCCAGGTTTCATTTTGGCTTCGATATATTTCGATAAATTGATCGGTAACTAAGTTATCGGTCAAAATTCGATTGCCCAAAAACCTTAATATTACCCTACAATATGGGTATAAAACGAAAGGGGATGGCGCCAGGTTTCATTTGGGCTTAACATGATAATAAAACATATCATAAATAAATTAAATAGCAGCAACTGCACGTTCCACGCTGTTTCGGTCCGAGACCAGTACTGCTTCTTCATTTGCTTGCATACGTATGTATATGTATTCTCCCACGTACAGAGAATGCGTTGACTAATTTCCCTTCTCTCTTTAAATTAGTTACGAAGCGCATCAAGTCTATATTCTTCTTTGTTTGTAAGGCATTCGTTTACATAAATTTTTCGGTCGTCTTCCAGTCCAACATCGCGAAGAGTTAAGAATTTCCGCTTCGTCATAAAATTATTAGCGATTGCCCTTAAAAGAATTGCGCGATCATACGTTGAGTGCAGTTTGACGATAATGGGACAAGCTTGGTTGTTATCTATATATTAATAGGCTAACATTTTTTCCATACAATCAATTGCCAGAGTGTATCTCATAAAACAATGCATAACTCGAATTATTATGTATTTTGATATGTTTTCATGGGCCAGGAGCTTTGCATAGGCATATTATATTTAACAAAAAATGCTTCATTAATTTGTAATAATTCACCAAAGTTTTCACCAAAACCCAAAGCTGTTAACTACAGTATTTGACTTTTTTGTTGTACATACAGCAGTGGCGCAGGTGGTGAGCGTGCCGGCTATGATGCGTGCGTTCTTATGTTCAAGAACGTGTTGAGGGCAGGTAAAGTTTTTTTTTTTTTTTTACTAAATTGAATTTGCCTTAGAATATACGAAAACTTTTTATTATATTTTTTTTTTTTTAATTTATTATATTTGTAATCCAATATTTTTCTGTTTATTATGTTTATGACATCTATCTTGGAGTGAAAAACTCAAATTTTTTGGATAAAATCTAAAAAATTATTCCAATTTATCAATATTTATAAATTTATATTTTTTAAGAAATCTATCATATTTAATATGGAAAAAGTAAAAACGCAGTTTGTAGTTCTTCAATTTTATATTCACGAAATAGTTTGAAATTGCGTTAATTTTCCTAAAGACATCAACTATTTTCTTCCTAAAACTTTTCATTTGTAAAAGAGTCGACATATAACCCAATATTTCAATATTTTTCGGTTTATGACATCTTTTTTCGAGTGAAAAAACCGAATTGTTTGAAAAAAAAAGCTAAAAAATTATTTCAATTTATCAGTATATATTTTTTAAGAAATATATCATATTTAATATACCTACAAAAAGTAAAAACGCAGTTTGTAGCTTCTTCAATTTTATATTCACGAAATAGTTTGAAATTGCGTTAATTTTCCTAAAGACATCAACTATTTTCTTCATAAAAATTTTTATTTGTAAAAGAGTCGACATATACCCCAATATTAAATTAGGCCAGTTAGGTTATGTGTTTTCAATATTTCCGAGTTGAATTTGACGAAAAAAAACCAGGAAACCATCATATGTCTAAGTTGTAATATTCTCCCGCTATACGGACTTCAAAAAATATACAACTAAAAGAAAAATTGAGAAAACTGTCTGTATACCAAAAAAAAAAAACACAATTTGGAAACCGGCAAATGTTAAGAAGTTAACGGAATCTCAAAATGAACTTTCATTCGTTTCAATCCATATCGCCAATTTTGTTCGATATGGCATCATTCTATGTGACCATTATCTATATATTAATAGGCTAACATTTTTTCCATACAATCAATTGCCAGAGTGTATCTCATAAAACAATGCATAACTCGAATTATTATGTATTTTGATATGTTTTCATGGGCCAGGAGCTTTGCATAGGCATATTATATTTAACAAAAAAATGCTTCATTAATTTGTAATAATTCACCAAAGTTTTCACCAAAACCCAAAGCTGTTAACTACAGTATTTGACTTTTTTGTTGTACATACAGCAGTGGCGCAGGTGGTGAGCGTGCCGGGTATGATGCGTGCGTTCTTATGTTCAAGAACGTGTTGAGGGCAGGTAAAGTTTTTTTTTTTTTTTTTACTAAATTGAATTTGCCTTAGAATATACGAAAACTTTTTATTATATTTTTTTTTTAAATTTATTATATTTGCAATCCAATATTTTTCTGTTTATTATGTTTATGACATCTATCTTGGAGTGAAAAACTCAAATTTTTTGAATAAAATCTAAAAAATTATTCCAATTTATCAATATTTATAAATTTATATTTTTTAAGAAATCTATCATATTTAATATGAAAAAAGTAAAAACGCAGTTTGTAGCTTCTTCAATTTTATATTCACGAAATAGTTTGAAATTGCGTTAATTTTCCTAAAGACATCAACTATTTTCTTCATAAAAATTTTTATTTGTAAAAGAGTCGACATATACCCCAATATTAAATTGGGCCAGTTAGGTTATGTGTTTTCAATATTTCCGAGTTGAATTTGACGAAAAAAAACCAGGAAACCATCATATGTCTAAGTTGTAATATTCTCCCGCTATACGGACTTCAAAAAATATACAACTAAAAGAAAAATTGAGAAAACTGTCTGTATACCAAAAAAAAAACACAATTTGGAAACCGGCAAATGTTAAGAAGTTAACGGAATCTCAAAATGAACTTTCATTCGTTTCAATCCATATCGCCAATTTTGTTCGATATGGCATCATTCTATGTGACCATTATTCTAAATTTTTTAATTTTGGGGGTTCCGACCCTGCTAGGGACCGTTTCTTTTCGAAATTTTCTTTATTCCATATAACTCTAAGTATATTGAACCTATACTTATGATATTTCGCATATAGGTATATAAAGATCGTACAATATGGGTATCAAACGAAAGGGGAAGGCCCCAGGTTTCATTTAAGCTTCGATATATTTCGATAAATTGATCGATAACTAAGTTATCGGTCAAAATGCGATTGCCCGAAAACCTCTATATTACCCTACAATATGGGTATCAAACGAAAGGGGAGGGCCCCAGGTTTCATTTTGGCTTCGATATATTTCGATAAATTGATCGGTAACTAAGTTATCGGTCAAAATTCGATTGCCCAAAAACCTTAATATTACCCTACAATATGGGTATAAAACGAAAGGGGATGGCGCCAGGTTTCATTTGGGCTTAACATGATAATAAAACATATCATAAATAAATTAAATAGCAGCAACTGCACGTTCCACGCTGTTTCGGTCCGAGACCAGTACTGCTTCTTCATTTGCTTGCATACGTATGTATATGTATTCTCCCACGTACAGAGAATGCGTTGACTAATTTCCCTTCTCTCTTTAAATTAGTTACGAAGCGCATCAAGTCTATATTCTTCTTTGTTTGTAAGGCATTCGTTTACATAAATTTTTCGGTCGTCTTCCAGTCCAACATCGCGAAGAGTTAAGAATTTCCGCTTCGTCATAAAATTATTAGCGATTGCCCTTAAAAGAATTGCGCGATCATACGTTGAGTGCAGGTTGACGATAATGGGACAAGCTTGGTTGTTATCTATATATTAATAGGCTAACATTTTTTCCATACAATCAATTGCCAGAGTGTATCTCATAAAACAATGCATAACTCGAATTATTATGTATTTTGATATGTTTTCATGGGCCAGGAGCTTTGCATAGGCATATTATATTTAACAAAAAATGCTTCATTAATTTTTAATAATTCACCAAAGTTTTCACCAAAACCCAAAGCTGTTAACTACAGTATTTGACTTTTTTGTTGTACATACAGCAGTGGCGCAGGTGGTGAGCGTGCCGGCTATGATGCGTGCGTTCTTATGTTCAAGAACGTGTTGAGGGCAGGTAAAGTTTTTTTTTTTTTTTACTAAATTGAATTTGCCTTAGAATATACGAAAACTTTTTATTATATTTTTTTTTTTTAATTTATTATATTTGTAATCCAATATTTTTCTGTTTATTATGTTTATGACATCTATCTTGGAGTGAAAAACTCAAATTTTTTGGATAAAATCTAAAAAATTATTCCAATTTATCAATATTTATAAATTTATATTTTTTAAGAAATCTATCATATTTAATATGGAAAAAGTAAAAACGCAGTTTGTAGTTCTTCAATTTTATATTCACGAAATAGTTTGAAATTGCGTTAATTTTCCTAAAGACATCAACTATTTTCTTCCTAAAACTTTTCATTTGTAAAAGAGTCGACATATAACCCAATATTTCAATATTTTTCGGTTTATGACATCTTTTTTCGAGTGAAAAAACCGAATTGTTTGAAAAAAAAAGCTAAAAAATTATTTCAATTTATCAGTATATATTTTTTAAGAAATATATCATATTTAATATACCTACAAAAAGTAAAAACGCAGTTTGTAGCTTCTTCAATTTTATATTCACGAAATAGTTTGAAATTGCGTTAATTTTCCTAAAGACATCAACTATTTTCTTCATAAAAATTTTTATTTGTAAAAGAGTCGACATATACCCCAATATTAAATTGGGCCAGTTAGGTTATGTGTTTTCAATATTTCCGAGTTGAATTTGACGAAAAAAAACCAGGAAACCATCATATGTCTAAGTTGTAATATTCTCCCGCTATACGGACTTCAAAAAATATACAACTAAAAGAAAAATTGAGAAAACTGTCTGTATACCAAAAAAAAAAAACACAATTTGGAAACCGGCAAATGTTAAGAAGTTAACGGAATCTCAAAATGAACTTTCATTCGTTTCAATCCATATCGCCAATTTTGTTCGATATGGCATCATTCTATGTGACCATTATCTATATATTAATAGGCTAACATTTTTTCCATACAATCAATTGCCAGAGTGTATCTCATAAAACAATGCATAACTCGAATTATTATGTATTTTGATATGTTTTCATGGGCCAGGAGCTTTGCATAGGCATATTATATTTAACAAAAAAATGCTTCATTAATTTGTAATAATTCACCAAAGTTTTCACCAAAACCCAAAGCTGTTAACTACAGTATTTGACTTTTTTGTTGTACATACAGCAGTGGCGCAGGTGGTGAGCGTGCCGGCTATGATGCGTGCGTTCTTATGTTCAAGAACGTGTTGAGGGCAGGTAAAGTTTTTTTTTTTTTTTTACTAAATTGAATTTGCCTTAGAATATACGAAAACTTTTTATTATATTTTTTTTTTTTAATTTAATTTATTTGCAATCCAATATTTTTCTGTTTATTATGTTTATGACATCTATCTTGGAGTGAAAAACTCAAATTTTTTGAATAAAATCTAAAAAATTATTCCAATTTATCAATATTTATAAATTTATATTTTTTAAGAAATCTATCATATTTAATATGAAAAAAGTAAAAACGCAGTTTGTAGCTTCTTCAATTTTATATTCACGAAATAGTTTGAAATTGCGTTAATTTTCCTAAAGACATCAACTATTTTCTTCATAAAAATTTTTATTTGTAAAAGAGTCGACATATACCCCAATATTAAATTGGGCCAGTTAGGTTATGTGTTTTCAATATTTCCGAGTTGAATTTGACGAAAAAAAACCAGGAAACCATCATATGTCTAAGTTGTAATATTCTCCCGCTATACGGACTTCAAAAAATATACAACTAAAAGAAAAATTGAGAAAACTGTCTGTATACCAAAAAAAAAACACAATTTGGAAACCGGCAAATGTTAAGAAGTTAACGGAATCTCAAAATGAACTTTCATTCGTTTCAATCCATATCGCCAATTTTGTTCGATATGGCATCATTCTATGTGACCATTATCTATATATTAATAGGCTAACATTTTTTCCATACAATCAATTGCCATAGTGTATCTCATAAAACAATGCATAACTCGAATTATTATGTATTTTGATATGTTTTCATGGGCCAGGAGCTTTGCATAAGCATATTATATTTAACAAAAAATGCTTCATTAATTTGTAATAATTCACCAAAGTTTTCACCAAAACCCAAAGCTGTTAACTACAGTATTTGACTTTTTTGTTGTACATACAGCAGTGGCGCAGGTGGTGAGCGTGCCGGCTATGATGCGTGCGTTCTTATGTTCAAGAACGTGTTGAGGGCAGGTAAAGTTTTTTTTTTTTTTTTTTACTAAATTGAATTTGCCTTAGAATATACGAAAACTTTTTATTATATTTTTTTTTTTTAATTTATTATATTTGTAATCCAATATTTTTCTGTTTATTATGTTTATGACATCTATCTTGGAGTGAAAAACTCAAATTTTTTGAATAAAATCTAAAAAATTATTCCAATTTATCAATATTTATAAATTTATATTTTTTAAGAAATCTATCATATTTAATATGGAAAAAGTAAAAACGCAGTTTGTAGTTCTTCAATTTTATATTCACGAAATAGTTTAAAATTGCCTTAATTTTCCTAAAGACATCAACTATTTTCTTCCTAAAAATTTTTATTTGTAAAAGAGTCGACATATAACCCAATATTTCAATATTTTTCTGTTTCTGACATCCACCTTCGACTGAAAAAACCAAATTTTTTGTAAAAAAAGCTAAAAAATTATTTCAATTTATCAATATATATTTTTTAAGAAATATATCATATTTAATATATAAAAAGTAAAAACGCAGTTTGTAGTTCTTCAATTTTATATTCACGAAATAGTTTGAAATTGCGTTAATTTTCCTAAAGACATCAACTATTTTCTTCCTAAAACTTTTCATTTGTAAAAGAGTCGACATATAACCCAATATTTCAATATTTTTCGGTTTATGACATCTTTTTTCGAGTGAAAAAACCGAATTGTTTGAAAAAAAAAGCTAAAAAATTATTTCAATTTATCAGTATATATTTTTTAAGAAATATATCATATTTAATATACCTACAAAAAGTAAAAACGCAGTTTGTAGCTTCTTCAATTTTATATTCACGAAATAGTTTGAAATTGCGTTAATTTTCCTAAAGACATCAACTATTTTCTTCATAAAAATTTTTATTTGTAAAAGAGTCGACATATACCCCAATATTAAATTGGGCCAGTTAGGTTATGCGTTTTCAATATTTCCGAGTTGAATTTGACGAAAAAAAACCAGGAAACCATCATATGTCTAAGTTGTAATATTCTCCCGCTATACGGACTTCAAAAAATATACAACTAAAAGAAAAATTGAGAAAACTGTCTGTATACCAAAAAAAAAAACACAATTTGGAAACCGGCAAATGTTAAGAAGTTAACGGAATCTCAAAATGAACTTTCATTCGTTTCAATCCATATCGCCAATTTTGTTCGATATGGCATCATTCTATGTGACCATTATCTATATATTAATAGGCTAACATTTTTTCCATACAATCAATTGCCAGAGTGTATCTCATAAAACAATGCATAACTCGAATTATTATGTATTTTGATATGTTTTCATGGGCCAGGAGCTTTGCATAGGCATATTATATTTAACAAAAAAATGCTTCATTAATTTGTAATAATTCACCAAAGTTTTCACCAAAACCCAAAGCTGTTAACTACAGTATTTGACTTTTTTGTTGTACATACAGCAGTGGCGCAGGTGGTGAGCGTGCCGGCTATGATGCGTGCGTTCTTATGTTCAAGAACGTGTTGAGGGCAGGTAAAGTTTTTTTTTTTTTTTTACTAAATTGAATTTGCCTTAGAATATACGAAAACTTTTTATTATATTTTTTTTTTTAATTTAATTTATTTGCAATCCAATATTTTTCTGTTTATTATGTTTATGACATCTATCTTGGAGTGAAAAACTCAAATTTTTTGAATAAAATCTAAAAAATTATTCCAATTTATCAATATTTATAAATTTATATTTTTTAAGAAATCTATCATATTTAATATGAAAAAAGTAAAAACGCAGTTTGTAGCTTCTTCAATTTTATATTCACGAAATAGTTTGAAATTGCGTTAATTTTCCTAAAGACATCAACTATTTTCTTCATAAAAATTTTTATTTGTAAAAGAGTCGACATATACCCCAATATTAAATTGGGCCAGTTAGGTTATGTGTTTTCAATATTTCCGAGTTGAATTTGACGAAAAAAAACCAGGAAACCATCATATGTCTAAGTTGTAATATTCTCCCGCTATACGGACTTCAAAAAATATACAACTAAAAGAAAAATTGAGAAAACTGTCTGTATACCAAAAAAAAAACACAATTTGGAAACCGGCAAATGTTAAGAAGTTAACGGAATCTCAAAATGAACTTTCATTCGTTTCAATCCATATCGCCAATTTTGTTCGATATGGCATCATTCTATGTGACCATTATCTATATATTAATAGGCTAACATTTTTTCCATACAATCAATTGCCAGAGTGTATCTCATAAAACAATGCATAACTCGAATTATTATGTATTTTGATATGTTTTCATGGGCCAGGAGCTTTGCATAGGCATATTATATTTAACAAAAAATGCTTCATTAATTTGTAATAATTCACCAAAGTTTTCACCAAAACCCAAAGCTGTTAACTACAGTATTTGACTTTTTTGTTGTACATACAGCAGTGGCGCAGGTGGTGAGCGTGCCGGCTATGATGCGTGCGTTCTTATGTTCAAGAACGTGTTGAGGGCAGGTAAAGTTTTTTTTTTTTTTTTACTAAATTGAATTTGCCTTAGAATATACGAAAACTTTTTATTATATTTTATTTTTTAATTTAATTTATTTGCAATCCAATATTTTTCTGTTTATTATGTTTATGACATCTATCTTGGAGTGAAAAACTCAAATTTTTTGAATAAAATCTAAAAAATTATTCCAATTTATCAATATTTATAAATTTATATTTTTTAAGAAATCTATCATATTTAATATGAAAAAAGTAAAAACGCAGTTTGTAGCTTCTTCAATTTTATATTCACGAAATAGTTTGAAATTGCGTTAATTTTCCTAAAGACATCAACTATTTTCTTCATAAAAATTTTTATTTGTAAAAGAGTCGACATATACCCCAATATTAAATTGGGCCAGTTAGGTTATGTGTTTTCAATATTTCCGAGTTGAATTTGACGAAAAAAAACCAGGAAACCATCATATGTCTAAGTTGTAATATTCTCCCGCTATACGGACTTCAAAAAATATACAACTAAAAGAAAAATTGAGAAAACTGTCTGTATACCAAAAAAAAAACACAATTTGGAAACCGGCAAATGTTAAGAAGTTAACGGAATCTCAAAATGAACTTTCATTCGTTTCAATCCATATCGCCAATTTTGTTCGATATGGCATCATTCTATGTGACCATTATCTATATATTAATAGGCTAACATTTTTTCCATACAATCAATTGCCAGAGTGTATCTCATAAAACAATGCATAACTCGAATTATTATGTATTTTGATATGTTTTCATGGGCCAGGAGCTTTGCATAGGCATATTATATTTAACAAAAAATGCTTCATTAATTTGTAATAATTCACCAAAGTTTTCACCAAAACCCAAAGCTGTTAACTACAGTATTTGACTTTTTTGTTGTACATACAGCAGTGGCGCAGGTGGTGAGCGTGCCGGCTATGATGCGTGCGTTCTTATGTTCAAGAACGTGTTGAGGGCAGGTAAAGTTTTTTTTTTTTTTTTACTAAATTGAATTTGCCTTAGAATATACGAAAACTTTTTATTATATTTTTTTTTTTTAATTTATTATATTTGTAATCCAATATTTTTCTGTTTATTATGTTTATGACATCTATCTTGGAGTGAAAAACTCAAATTTTTTGGATAAAATCTAAAAAATTATTCCAATTTATCAATATTTATAAATTTATATTTTTTAAGAAATCTATCATATTTAATATGGAAAAAGTAAAAACGCAGTTTGTAGTTCTTCAATTTTATATTCACGAAATAGTTTGAAATTGCGTTAATTTTCCTAAAGACATCAACTATTTTCTTCCTAAAACTTTTCATTTGTAAAAGAGTCGACATATAACCCAATATTTCAATATTTTTCGGTTTATGACATCTTTTTTGGAGTGAAAAAACCGAATTGTTTAAAAAAAAACCAAAAAAATTATTTCAATTTATCAGTATATATTTTTTAAGAAATATATCATATTTAATATACCTACAAAAAGTAAAAACGCAGTTTGTAGCTTCTTCAATTTTATATTCACGAAATAGTTTGAAATTGCGTTAATTTTCCTAAAGACATCAACTATTTTCTTCATAAAAATTTTTATTTGTAAAAGAGTCGACATATACCCCAATATTAAATTGGGCCAGTTAGGTTATGTGTTTTCAATATTTCCGAGTTGAATTTGACGAAAAAAAACCAGGAAACCATCATATGTCTAAGTTGTAATATTCTCCCGCTATACGGACTTCAAAAAATATACAACTAAAAGAAAAATTGAGAAAACTGTCTGCATACCAAAAAAAAAAACACAATTTGGAAACGGGCAAATGTTAAGAAGTTAACGGAATCTCAAAATGAACTTTCATTCGTTTCAATCCATATCGCCAATTTTGTTCGATATGGCATCATTCTATGTGACCATTATCTATATATTAATAGGCTAACATTTTTTCCATACAATCAATTGCCAGAGTGTATCTCATAAAACAATGCATAACTCGAATTATTATGTATTTTGATATGTTTTCATGGGCCAGGAGCTTTGCATAGGCATATTATATTTAACAAAAAAATGCTTCATTAATTTGTAATAATTCACCAAAGTTTTCACCAAAACCCAAAGCTGTTAACTACAGTATTTGACTTTTTTGTTGTACATACAGCAGTGGCGCAGGTGGTGAGCGTGCCGGCTATGATGCGTGCGTTCTTATGTTCAAGAACGTGTTGAGGGCAGGTAAAGTTTTTTTTTTTTTTTACTAAATTGAATTTGCCTTAGAATATACGAAAACTTTTTATTATATTTTTTTTTTTTAATTTAATTTATTTGCAATCCAATATTTTTCTGTTTATTATGTTTATGACATCTATCTTGGAGTGAAAAACTCAAATTTTTTGAATAAAATCTAAAAAATTATTCCAATTTATCAATATTTATAAATTTATATTTTTTAAGAAATCTATCATATTTAATATGAAAAAAGTAAAAACGCAGTTTGTAGCTTCTTCAATTTTATATTCACGAAATAGTTTGAAATTGCGTTAATTTTCCTAAAGACATCAACTATTTTCTTCATAAAAATTTTTATTTGTAAAAGAGTCGACATATACCCCAATATTAAATTGGGCCAGTTAGGTTATGTGTTTTCAATATTTCCGAGTTGAATTTGACGAAAAAAAACCAGGAAACCATCATATGTCTAAGTTGTAATATTCTCCCGCTATACGGACTTCAAAAAATATACAACTAAAAGAAAAATTGAGAAAACTGTCTGTATACCAAAAAAAAAACACAATTTGGAAACCGGCAAATGTTAAGAAGTTAACGGAATCTCAAAATGAACTTTCATTCGTTTCAATCCATATCGCCAATTTTGTTCGATATGGCATCATTCTATGTGACCATTATCTATATATTAATAGGCTAACATTTTTTCCATACAATCAATTGCCAGAGTGTATCTCATAAAACAATGCATAACTCGAATTATTATGTATTTTGATATGTTTTCATGGGCCAGGAGCTTTGCATAGGCATATTATATTTAACAAAAAATGCTTCATTAATTTGTAATAATTCACCAAAGTTTTCACCAAAACCCAAAGCTGTTAACTACAGTATTTGACTTTTTTGTTGTACATACAGCAGTGGCGCAGGTGGTGAGCGTGCCGGCTATGATGCGTGCGTTCTTATGTTCAAGAACGTGTTGAGGGCAGGTAAAGTTTTTTTTTTTTTTTTACTAAATTGAATTTGCCTTAGAATATACGAAAACTTTTTATTATATTTTTTTTTTTTAATTTATTATATTTGTAATCCAATATTTTTCTGTTTATTATGTTTATGACATCTATCTTGGAGTGAAAAACTCAAATTTTTTGGATAAAATCTAAAAAATTATTCCAATTTATCAATATTTATAAATTTATATTTTTTAAGAAATCTATCATATTTAATATGGAAAAAGTAAAAACGCAGTTTGTAGTTCTTCAATTTTATATTCACGAAATAGTTTGAAATTGCGTTAATTTTCCTAAAGACATCAACTATTTTCTTCCTAAAACTTTTCATTTGTAAAAGAGTCGACATATAACCCAATATTTCAATATTTTTCGGTTTATGACATCTTTTTTGGAGTGAAAAAACCGAATTGTTTGAAAAAAAAAGCTAAAAAATTATTTCAATTTATCAGTATATATTTTTTAAGAAATATATCATATTTAATATACCTACAAAAAGTAAAAACGCAGTTTGTAGCTTCTTCAATTTTATATTCACGAAATAGTTTGAAATTGCGTTAATTTTCCTAAAGACATCAACTATTTTCTTCATAAAAATTTTTATTTGTAAAAGAGTCGACATATACCCCAATATTAAATTGGGCCAGTTAGGTTATGTGTTTTCAATATTTCCGAGTTGAATTTGACGAAAAAAACCAGGAAACCATCATATGTCTAAGTTGTAATATTCTCCCGCTATACGGACTTCAAAAAATATACAACTAAAAGAAAAATTGAGAAAACTGTCTGTATACCAAAAAAAAAAAACACAATTTGGAAACCGGCAAATGTTAAGAAGTTAACGGAATCTCAAAATGAACTTTCATTCGTTTCAATCCATATCGCCAATTTTGTTCGATATGGCATCATTCTATGTGACCATTATCTATATATTAATAGGCTAACATTTTTTCCATACAATCAATTGCCAGAGTGTATCTCATAAAACAATGCATAACTCGAATTATTATGTATTTTGATATGTTTTCATGGGCCAGGAGCTTTGCATAGGCATATTATATTTAACAAAAAAATGCTTCATTAATTTGTAATAATTCACCAAAGTTTTCACCAAAACCCAAAGCTGTTAACTACAGTATTTGACTTTTTTGTTGTACATACAGCAGTGGCGCAGGTGGTGAGCGTGCCGGCTATGATGCGTGCGTTCTTATGTTCAAGAACGTGTTGAGGGCAGGTAAAGTTTTTTTTTTTTTTTACTAAATTGAATTTGCCTTAGAATATACGAAAACTTTTTATTATATTTTTTTTTTTTAATTTAATTTATTTGCAATCCAATATTTTTCTGTTTATTATGTTTATGACATCTATCTTGGAGTGAAAAACTCAAATTTTTTGAATAAAATCTAAAAAATTATTCCAATTTATCAATATTTATAAATTTATATTTTTTAAGAAATCTATCATATTTAATATGAAAAAAGTAAAAACGCAGTTTGTAGCTTCTTCAATTTTATATTCACGAAATAGTTTGAAATTGAGTTAATTTTCCTAAAGACATCAACAATTTTCTTCATAAAAATTTTTATTTGTAAAAGAGTCGACATATACCCCAATATTAAATTGGGCCAGTTAGGTTATGTGTTTTCAATATTTCCGAGTTGAATTTGACGAAAAAAAACCAGGAAACCATCATATGTCTAAGTTGTAATATTCTCCCGCTATACGGACTTCAAAAAATATACAACTAAAAGAAAAATTGAGAAAACTGTCTGTATACCAAAAAAAAAACACAATTTGGAAACCGGCAAATGTTAAGAAGTTAACGGAATCTCAAAATGAACTTTCATTCGTTTCAATCCATATCGCCAATTTTGTTCGATATGGCATCATTCTATGTGACCATTATCTATATATTAATAGGCTAACATTTTTTCCATACAATCAATTGCCAGAGTGTATCTCATAAAACAATGCATAACTCGAATTATTATGTATTTTGATATGTTTTCATGGGCCAGGAGCTTTGCATAGGCATATTATATTTAACAAAAAATGCTTCATTAATTTGTAATAATTCACCAAAGTTTTCACCAAAACCCAAAGCTGTTAACTACAGTATTTGACTTTTTTGTTGTACATACAGCAGTGGCGCAGGTGGTGAGCGTGCCGGCTATGATGCGTGCGTTCTTATGTTCAAGAACGTGTTGAGGGCAGGTAAAGTTTTTTTTTTTTTTTTACTAAATTGAATTTGCCTTAGAATATACGAAAACTTTTTATTATATTTTTTTTTTTTAATTTATTATATTTGTAATCCAATATTTTTCTGTTTATTATGTTTATGACATCTATCTTGGAGTGAAAAACTCAAATTTTTTGGATAAAATCTAAAAAATTATTCCAATTTATCAATATTTATAAATTTATATTTTTTAAGAAATCTATCATATTTAATATGGAAAAAGTAAAAACGCAGTTTGTAGTTCTTCAATTTTATATTCACGAAATAGTTTGAAATTGCGTTAATTTTCCTAAAGACATCAACTATTTTCTTCCTAAAACTTTTCATTTGTAAAAGAGTCGACATATAACCCAATATTTCAATATTTTTCGGTTTATGACATCTTTTTTGGAGTGAAAAAACCGAATTGTTTGAAAAAAAAAGCTAAAAAATTATTTCAATTTATCAGTATATATTTTTTAAGAAATATATCATATTTAATATACCTACAAAAAGTAAAAACGCAGTTTGTAGCTTCTTCAATTTTATATTCACGAAATAGTTTGAAATTGCGTTAATTTTCCTAAAGACATCAACTATTTTCTTCATAAAAATTTTTATTTGTAAAAGAGTCGACATATACCCCAATATTAAATTGGGCCAGTTAGGTTATGTGTTTTCAATATTTCCGAGTTGAATTTGACGAAAAAAAACCAGGAAACCATCATATGTCTAAGTTGTAATATTCTCCCGCTATACGGACTTCAAAAAATATACAACTAAAAGAAAAATTGAGAAAACTGTCTGTATACCAAAAAAAAAAAACACAATTTGGAAACCGGCAAATGTTAAGAAGTTAACGGAATCTCAAAATGAACTTTCATTCGTTTCAATCCATATCGCCAATTTTGTTCGATATGGCATCATTCTATGTGACCATTATCTATATATTAATAGGCTAACATTTTTTCCATACAATCAATTGCCAGAGTGTATCTCATAAAACAATGCATAACTCGAATTATTATGTATTTTGATATGTTTTCATGGGCCAGGAGCTTTGCATAGGCATATTATATTTAACAAAAAAATGCTTCATTAATTTGTAATAATTCACCAAAGTTTTCACCAAAACCCAAAGCTGTTAACTACAGTATTTGACTTTTTTGTTGTACATACAGCAGTGGCGCAGGTGGTGAGCGTGCCGGCTATGATGCGTGCGTTCTTATGTTCAAGAACGTGTTGAGGGCAGGTAAAGTTTTTTTTTTTTTTTTACTAAATTGAATTTGCCTTAGAATATACGAAAACTTTTTATTATATTTTTTTTTTTTAATTTATTATATTTGCAATCCAATATTTTTCTGTTTATTATGTTTATGACATCTATCTTGGAGTGAAAAACTCAAATTTTTTGAATAAAATCTAAAAAATTATTCCAATTTATCAATATTTATAAATTTATATTTTTTAAGAAATCTATCATATTTAATATGAAAAAAGTAAAAATGCAGTTTGTAGCTTCTTCAATTTTATATTCACGAAATAGTTTGAAATTGCGTTAATTTTCCTAAAGACATCAACTATTTTCTTCCTAAAAATTTTTATTTGTAAAAGAGTCGACATATAACCCAATATTTCAATATTTTTCTGTTTCTGACATCCACCTTCGACTGAAAAAACCAAATTTTTTGTAAAAAAAGCTAAAAAATTATTTCAATTTATCAATATATATTTTTTAAGAAATATATCATATTTAATATATAAAAAGTAAAAACGCAGTTTGTAGTTCTTCAATTTCATATTCACGAAATAGTTTGAAATTGCGTTAATTTTCCTAAAGACATCAACTATTTTCTTCATAAAAATTTTTATTTGTAAAAGAGTCGACATATACCCCAATATTAAATTGGGCCAGTTAGGTTATGTGTTTTCAATATTTCCGAGTTGAATTTGACGAAAAAAAACCAGGAAACCATCATATGTCTAAGTTGTAATATTCTCCCGCTATACGGACTTCAAAAAATATACAACTAAAAGAAAAATTGAGAAAACTGTCTGTATACCAAAAAAAAAAAACACAATTTGGAAACCGGCAAATGTTAAGAAGTTAACGGAATCTCAAAATGAACTTTCATTCGTTTCAATCCATATCGCCAATTTTGTTCGATATGGCATCATTCTATGTGACCATTATCTATATATTAATAGGCTAACATTTTTTCCATACAATCAATTGCCAGAGTGTATCTCATAAAACAATGCATAACTCGAATTATTATGTATTTTGATATGTTTTCATGGGCCAGGAGCTTTGCATAGGCATATTATATTTAACAAAAAAATGCTTCATTAATTTGTAATAATTCACCAAAGTTTTCACCAAAACCCAAAGCTGTTAACTACAGTATTTGACTTTTTTGTTGTACATACAGCAGTGGCGCAGGTGGTGAGCGTGCCGGCTATGATGCGTGCGTTCTTATGTTCAAGAACGTGTTGAGGGCAGGTAAAGTTTTTTTTTTTTTTTTACTAAATTGAATTTGCCTTAGAATATACGAAAACTTTTTATTATATTTTTTTTTTTTAATTTAATTTATTTGCAATCCAATATTTTTCTGTTTATTATGTTTATGACATCTATCTTGGAGTGAAAAACTCAAATTTTTTGAATAAAATCTAAAAAATTATTCCAATTTATCAATATTTATAAATTTATATTTTTTAAGAAATCTATCATATTTAATATGAAAAAAGTAAAAACGCAGTTTGTAGCTTCTTCAATTTTATATTCACGAAATAGTTTGAAATTGCGTTAATTTTCCTAAAGACATCAACTATTTTCTTCATAAAAATTTTTATTTGTAAAAGAGTCGACATATACCCCAATATTAAATTGGGCCAGTTAGGTTATGTGTTTTCAATATTTCCGAGTTGAATTTGACGAAAAAAAACCAGGAAACCATCATATGTCTAAGTTGTAATATTCTCCCGCTATACGGACTTCAAAAAATATACAACTAAAAGAAAAATTGAGAAAACTGTCTGTATACCAAAAAAAAAACACAATTTGGAAACCGGCAAATGTTAAGAAGTTAACGGAATCTCAAAATGAACTTTCATTCGTTTCAATCCATATCGCCAATTTTGTTCGATATGGCATCATTCTATGTGACCATTATCTATATATTAATAGGCTAACATTTTTTCCATACAATCAATTGCCAGAGTGTATCTCATAAAACAATGCATAACTCGAATTATTATGTATTTTGATATGTTTTCATGGGCCAGGAGCTTTGCATAGGCATATTATATTTAACAAAAAATGCTTCATTAATTTGTAATAATTCACCAAAGTTTTCACCAAAACCCAAAGCTGTTAACTACAGTATTTGACTTTTTTGTTGTACATACAGCAGTGGCGCAGGTGGTGAGCGTGCCGGCTATGATGCGTGCGTTCTTATGTTCAAGAACGTGTTGAGGGCAGGTAAAGTTTTTTTTTTTTTTTTACTAAATTGAATTTGCCTTAGAATATACAAAAACTTTTTATTATATATTTTTTTTTTTAATTTATTATATTTGTAATCCAATATTTTTCTGTTTATTATGTTTATGACATCTATCTTGTAGTGAAAAACTCAAATTTTTTGAATAAAATCTAAAAAATTATTCCAATTTATCAATATTTATAAATTTATATTTTTTAAGAAATCTATCATATTTAATATGGAAAAAGTAAAAACGCAGTTTGTAGTTCTTCAATTTTATATTCACGAAATAGTTTAAAATTGCGTTAATTTTCCTAAAGACATCAACTATTTTCTTCCTAAAAATTTTTATTTGTAAAAGAGTCGACATATAACCCAATATTTCAATATTTTTCTGTTTCTGACATCCACCTTCGACTGAAAAAACCAAATTTTTTGTAAAAAAAGCTAAAAAATTATTTCAATTTATCAATATATATTTTTTAAGAAATATATCATATTTAATATATAAAAGTAAAAACGCAGTTTGTAGTTCTTCAATTTTATATTCACGAAATAGTTTGAAATTGCGTTAATTTTCCTAAAGACATCAACTATTTTCTTCCTAAAACTTTTCATTTGTAAAAGAGTCGACATATAACCCAATATTTCAATATTTTTCGGTTTATGACATCTTTTTTCGAGTGAAAAAACCGAATTGTTTGAAAAAAAAGCTAAAAAATTATTTCAATTTATCAGTATATATTTTTTAAGAAATATATCATATTTAATATACCTACAAAAAGTAAAAACGCAGTTTGTAGCTTCTTCAATTTTATATTCACGAAATAGTTTGAAATTGCGTTAATTTTCCTAAAGACATCAACTATTTTCTTCGTAAAAATTTTTATTTGTAAAAGAGTCGACATATACCCCAATATTAAATTGGGCCAGTTAGGTTATGTGTTTTCAATATTTCCGAGTTGAATTTGACGAAAAAAAACCAGGAAACCATCATATGTCTAAGTTGTAATATTCTCCCGCTATACGGACTTCAAAAAATATACAACTAAAAGAAAAATTGAGAAAACTGTCTGTATACCAAAAAAAAAAACACAATTTGGAAACCGGCAAATGTTAAGAAGTTAACGGAATCTCAAAATGAACTTTCATTCGTTTCAATCCATATCGCCAATTTTGTTCGATATGGCATCATTCTATGTGACCATTATCTATATATTAATAGGCTAACATTTTTTCCATACAATCAATTGCCAGAGTGTATCTCATAAAACAATGCATAACTCGAATTATTATGTATTTTGATATGTTTTCATGGGCCAGGAGCTTTGCATAGGCATATTATATTTAACAAAAAATGCTTCATTAATTTGTAATAATTCACCAAAGTTTTCACCAAAACCCAAAGCTGTTAACTACAGTATTTGACTTTTTTGTTGTACATACAGCAGTGGCGCAGGTGGTGAGCTATGATGCGTGCGTTCTTATGTTCAAGAACGTGTTGAGGGCAGGTAAAGTTTTTTTTTTTTTTTTACTAAATTGAATTTGCCTTAGAATATACGAAAACTTTTTATTATATATTTTTTTTTTTAATTTATTATATTTGTAATCCAATATTTTTCTGTTTATTATGTTTATGACATCTATCTTGGAGTGAAAAACTCAAATTTTTTGAATAAAATCTAAAAAATTATTCCAATTTATCAATATTTATAAATTTATATTTTTTAAGAAATCTATCATATTTAATATAGAAAAAGTAAAAACGCAGTTTGTAGTTCTTCAATTTTATATTCACGAAATAGTTTAAAATTGCGTTAATTTTCCTAAAGACATCAACTATTTTCTTCCTAAAAATTTTTATTTGTAAAAGAGTCGACATATAACCCAATATTTCAATATTTTTCTGTTTCTGACATCCACCTTCGACTGAAAAAACCAAATTTTTTGTAAAAAAAGCTAAAAAATATTTCAATTTATCAATATATATTTTTTAAGAAATATATCATATTTAATATATAAAAAGTAAAAACGCAGTTTGTAGTTCTTCAATTTTATATTCACGAAATAGTTTGAAATTGCGTTAATTTTCCTAAAGACATCAACTATTTTCTTCCTAAAACTTTTCATTTGTAAAAGAGTCGACATATAACCCAATATTTCAATATTTTTCGGTTTATGACATCTTTTTTCGAGTGAAAAAACCGAATTGTTTGAAAAAAAAAGCTAAAAAATTATTTCAATTTATCAGTATATATTTTTTAAGAAATATATCATATTTAATATACCTACAAAAAGTAAAAACGCAGTTTGTAGCTTCTTCAATTTTATATTCACGAAATAGTTTGAAATTGCGTTAATTTTCCTAAAGACATCAACTATTTTCTTCATAAAAATTTTTATTTGTAAAAGAGTCGACATATACCCCAATATTAAATTGGGCCAGTTAGGTTATGTGTTTTCAATATTTCCGAGTTGAATTTGACGAAAAAAAACCAGGAAACCATCATATGTCTAAGTTGTAATATTCTCCCGCTATACGGACTTCAAAAAATATACAACTAAAAGAAAAATTGAGAAAACTGTCTGTATACCAAAAAAAAAAAACACAATTTGGAAACCGGCAAATGTTAAGAAGTTAACGGAATCTCAAAATGAACTTTCATTCGTTTCAATCCATATCGCCAATTTTGTTCGATATGGCATCATTCTATGTGACCATTATCTATATATTAATAGGCTAACATTTTTTCCATACAATCAATTGCCAGAGTGCATCTCATAAAACAATGCATAACTCGAATTATTATGTATTTTGATATGTTTTCATGGGCCAGGAGCTTTGCATAGGCATATTATATTTAACAAAAAATGCTTCATTAATTTTTAATAATTCACCAAAGTTTTCACCAAAACCCAAAGCTGTTAACTACAGTATTTGACTTTTTTGTTGTACATACAGCAGTGGCGCAGGTGGTGAGCGTGCCGGCTATGATGCGTGCGTTCTTATGTTCAAGAACGTGTTGAGGGCAGGTAAAGTTTTTTTTTTTTTTTTACTAAATTGAATTTGCCTTAGAATATACGAAAACTTTTTATTATATTTTTTTTTTTTAATTTATTATATTTGTAATCCAATATTTTTCTGTTTATTATGTTTATGACATCTATCTTGGAGTGAAAAACTCAAATTTTTTGGATAAAATCTAAAAAATTATTCCAATTTATCAATATTTATAAATTTATATTTTTTAAGAAATCTATCATATTTAATATGGAAAAAGTAAAAACGCAGTTTGTAGTTCTTCAATTTTATATTCACGAAATAGTTTGAAATTGCGTTAATTTTCCTAAAGACATCAACTATTTTCTTCCTAAAACTTTTCATTTGTAAAAGAGTCGACATATAACCCAATATTTCAATATTTTTCGGTTTATGACATCTTTTTTCGAGTGAAAAAACCGAATTGTTTGAAAAAAAAAGCTAAAAAATTATTTCAATTTATCAGTATATATTTTTTAAGAAATATATCATATTTAATATACCTACAAAAAGTAAAAACGCAGTTTGTAGCTTCTTCAATTTTATATTCACGAAATAGTTTGAAATTGCGTTAATTTTCCTAAAGACATCAACTATTTTCTTCATAAAAATTTTTATTTGTAAAAGAGTCGACATATACCCCAATATTAAATTGGGCCAGTTAGGTTATGTGTTTTCAATATTTCCGAGTTGAATTTGACGAAAAAAAACCAGGAAACCATCATATGTCTAAGTTGTAATATTCTCCCGCTATACGGACTTCAAAAAATATACAACTAAAAGAAAAATTGAGAAAACTGTCTGTATACCAAAAAAAAAAAACACAATTTGGAAACCGGCAAATGTTAAGAAGTTAACGGAATCTCAAAATGAACTTTCATTCGTTTCAATCCATATCGCCAATTTTGTTCGATATGGCATCATTCTATGTGACCATTATCTATATATTAATAGGCTAACATTTTTTCCATACAATCAATTGCCAGAGTGTATCTCATAAAACAATGCATAACTCGAATTATTATGTATTTTGATATGTTTTCATGGGCCAGGAGCTTTGCATAGGCATATTATATTTAACAAAAAAATGCTTCATTAATTTGTAATAATTCACCAAAGTTTTCACCAAAACCCAAAGCTGTTAACTACAGTATTTGACTTTTTTGTTGTACATACAGCAGTGGCGCAGGTGGTGAGCGTGCCGGCTATGATGCGTGCGTTCTTATGTTCAAGAACGTGTTGAGGGCAGGTAAAGTTTTTTTTTTTTTTTTACTAAATTGAATTTGCCTTAGAATATACGAAAACTTTTTATTATATTTTTTTTTTTTAATTTATTATATTTGCAATCCAATATTTTTCTGTTTATTATGTGTATGGCATCTATCTTGGAGTGAAAAACTCAAATTTTTTGAATAAAATCTAAAAAATTATTCCAATTTATCAATATTTATAAATTTATATTTTTTAAGAAATCTATCATATTTAATATGAAAAAAGTAAAAACGCAGTTTGTAGCTTCTTCAATTTTATATTCACGAAATAGTTTGAAATTGCGTTAATTTTCCTAAAGACATCAACTATTTTCTTCATAAAAATTTTTATTTGTAAAAGAGTCGACATATACCCCAATATTAAATTGGGCCAGTTAGGTTATGTGTTTTCAATATTTCCGAGTTGAATTTGACGAAAAAAAACCAGGAAACCATCATATGTCTAAGTTGTAATATTCTCCCGCTATACGGACTTCAAAAAATATACAACTAAAAGAAAAATTGAGAAAACTGTCTGTATACCAAAAAAAAAACACAATTTGGAAACCGGCAAATGTTAAGAAGTTAACGGAATCTCAAAATGAACTTTCATTCGTTTCAATCCATATCGCCAATTTTGTTCGATATGGCATCATTCTATGTGACCATTATCTATATATTAATAGGCTAACATTTTTTCCATACAATCAATTGCCATAGTGTATCTCATAAAACAATGCATAACTCGAATTATTATGTATTTTGATATGTTTTCATGGGCCAGGAGCTTTGCATAGGCATATTATATTTAACAAAAAATGCTTCATTAATTTGTAATAATTCACCAAAGTTTTCACCAAAACCCAAAGCTGTTAACTACAGTATTTGACTTTTTTGTTGTACATACAGCAGTGGCGCAGGTGGTGAGCGTGCCGGCTATGATGCGTGCGTTCTTATGTTCAAGAACGTGTTGAGGGCAGGTAAAGTTTTTTTTTTTTTTTTACTAAATTGAATTTGCCTTAGAATATACGAAAACTTTTTATTATATTTTTTTTTTTTAATTTATTATATTTGTAATCCAATATTTTTCTGTTTATTATGTTTATGACATCTATCTTGGAGTGAAAAACTCAAATTTTTTGAATAAAATCTAAAAAATTATTCCAATTTATCAATATTTATAAATTTATATTTTTTAAGAAATCTATCATATTTAATATGGAAAAAGTAAAAACGCAGTTTGTAGTTCTTCAATTTTATATTCACGAAATAGTTTAAAATTGCGTTAATTTTCCTAAAGACATCAACTATTTTCTTCCTAAAAATTTTTATTTGTAAAAGAGTCGACATATAACCCAATATTTCAATATTTTTCTGTTTCTGACATCCACCTTCGACTGAAAAAACCAAATTTTTTGTAAAAAAAGCTAAAAAATTATTTCAATTTATCAATATATATTTTTTAAGAAATATATCATATTTAATATATAAAAAGTAAAAACGCAGTTTGTAGTTCTTCAATTTTATATTCACGAAATAGTTTGAAATTGCGTTAATTTTCCTAAAGACATCAACTATTTTCTTCCTAAAACTTTTCATTTGTAAAAGAGTCGACATATAACCCAATATTTCAATATTTTTCGGTTTATGACATCTTTTTTCGAGTGAAAAAACCGAATTGTTTGAAAAAAAAAGCTAAAAAATTATTTCAATTTATCAGTATATATTTTTTAAGAAATATATCATATTTAATATACCTACAAAAAGTAAAAACGCAGTTTGTAGCTTCTTCAATTTTATATTCACGAAATAGTTTGAAATTGCGTTAATTTTCCTAAAGACATCAACTATTTTCTTCATAAAAATTTTTATTTGTAAAAGAGTCGACATATACCCCAATATTAAATTGGGCCAGTTAGGTTATGTGTTTTCAATATTTCCGAGTTGAATTTGACGAAAAAAAACCAGGAAACCATCATATGTCTAAGTTGTAATATTCTCCCGCTATACGGACTTCAAAAAATATACAACTAAAAGAAAAATTGAGAAAACTGTCTGTATACCAAAAAAAAAACACAATTTGGAAACCGGCAAATGTTAAGAAGTTAACGGAATCTCAAAATGAACTTTCATTCGTTTCAATCCATATCGCCAATTTTGTTCGATATGGCATCATTCTATGTGACCATTATCTATATATTAATAGGCTAACATTTTTTCCATACAATCAATTGCCAGAGTGTATCTCATAAAACAATGCATAACTCGAATTATTATGTATTTTGATATGTTTTCATGGGCCAGGAGCTTTGCATAGGCATATTATATTTAACAAAAAATGCTTCATTAATTTGTAATAATTCACCAAAGTTTTCACCAAAACCCAAAGCTGTTAACTACAGTATTTGACTTTTTTGTTGTACATACAGCAGTGGCGCAGGTGGTGAGCGTGCCGGCTATGATGCGTGCGTTCTTATGTTCAAGAACGTGTTGAGGGCAGGTAAAGTTTTTTTTTTTTTTTTACTAAATTGAATTTGCCTTAGAATATACGAAAACTTTTTATTATATTTTTTTTTTTTAATTTATTATATTTGTAATCCAATATTTTTCTGTTTATTATGTTTATGACATCTATCTTGGAGTGAAAAACTCAAATTTTTTGGATAAAATCTAAAAAATTATTCCAATTTATCAATATTTATAAATTTATATTTTTTAAGAAATCTATCATATTTAATATGGAAAAAGTAAAAACGCAGTTTGTAGTTCTTCAATTTTATATTCACGAAATAGTTTGAAATTGCGTTAATTTTCCTAAAGACATCAACTATTTTCTTCCTAAAACTTTTCATTTGTAAAAGAGTCGACATATAACCCAATATTTCAATATTTTTCGGTTTATGACATCTTTTTTGGAGTGAAAAAACCGAATTGTTTGAAAAAAAAAGCTAAAAAATTATTTCAATTTATCAGTATATATTTTTTAAGAAATATATCATATTTAATATACCTACAAAAAGTAAAAACGCAGTTTGTAGCTTCTTCAATTTTATATTCACGAAATAGTTTGAAATTGCGTTAATTTTCCTAAAGACATCAACTATTTTCTTCATAAAAATTTTTATTTGTAAAAGAGTCGACATATACCCCAATATTAAATTGGGCCAGTTAGGTTATGTGTTTTCAATATTTCCGAGTTGAATTTGACGAAAAAAAACCAGGAAACCATCATATGTCTAAGTTGTAATATTCTCACGCTATACGGACTTCAAAAAATATACAACTAAAAGAAAAATTGAGAAAACTGTCTGTATACCAAAAAAAAACACAATTTGGAAACCGGCAAATGTTAAGAAGTTAACGGAATCTCAAAATGAACTTTCATTCGTTTCAATCCATATCGCCAATTTTGTTCGATATGGCATCATTCTATGTGACCATTATCTATATATTAATAGGCTAACATTTTTTCCATACAATCAATTGCCAGAGTGTATCTCATAAAACAATGCATAACTCGAATTATTATGTATTTTGATATGTTTTCATGGGCCAGGAGCTTTGCATAGGCATATTATATTTAACAAAAAATGCTTCATTAATTTGTAATAATTCACCAAAGTTTTCACCAAAACCCAAAGCTGTTAACTACAGTATTTGACTTTTTTGTTGTACATACAGCAGTGGCGCAGGTGGTGAGCGTGCCGGCTATGATGCGTGCGTTCTTATGTTCAAGAACGTGTTGAGGGCAGGTAAAGTTTTTTTTTTTTTTTACTAAATTGAATTTGCCTTAGAATATACGAAAACTTTTTATTATATTTTTTTTTTTTAATTTATTATATTTGTAATCCAATATTTTTCTGTTTATTATGTTTATGACATCTATCTTGGAGTGAAAAACTCAAATTTTTTGGATAAAATCTAAAAAATTATTCCAATTTATCAATATTTATAAATTTATATTTTTTAAGAAATCTATCATATTTAATATGGAAAAAGTAAAAACGCAGTTTGTAGTTCTTCAATTTTATATTCACGAAATAGTTTGAAATTGCGTTAATTTTCCTAAAGACATCAACTATTTTCTTCATAAAAATTTTTATTTGTAAAAGAGTCGACATATACCCCAATATTAAATTGGGCCAGTTAGGTTATGTGTTTTCAATATTTCCGAGTTGAATTTGACGAAAAAAAACCAGGAAACCATCATATGTCTAAGTTGTAATATTCTCCCGCTATACGGACTTCAAAAAATATACAACTAAAAGAAAAATTGAGAAAACTGTCTGTATACCAAAAAAAAAAAACACAATTTGGAAACCGGCAAATGTTAAGAAGTTAACGGAATCTCAAAATGAACTTTCATTCGTTTCAATCCATATCGCCAATTTTGTTCGATATGGCATCATTCTATGTGACCATTATCTATATATTAATAGGCTAACATTTTTTCCATACAATCAATTGCCAGAGTGTATCTCATAAAACAATGCATAACTCGAATTATTATGTATTTTGATATGTTTTCATGGGCCAGGAGCTTTGCATAGGCATATTATATTTAACAAAAAAATGCTTCATTAATTTGTAATAATTCACCAAAGTTTTCACCAAAACCCAAAGCTGTTAACTACAGTATTTGACTTTTTTGTTGTACATACAGCAGTGGCGCAGGTGGTGAGCGTGCCGGCTATGATGCGTGCGTTCTTATGTTCAAGAACGTGTTGAGGGCAGGTAAAGTTTTTTTTTTTTTTTTTACTAAATTGAATTTGCCTTAGAATATACGAAAACTTTTTATTATATTTTTTTTTTTAATTTATTATATTTGCAATCCAATATTTTTCTGTTTATTATGTTTATGACATCTATCTTGGAGTGAAAAACTCAAATTTTTTGAATAAAATCTAAAAAATTGTTCCAATTTATCAATATTTATAAATTTATATTTTTTAAGAAATCTATCATATTTAATATGAAAAAAGTAAAAATGCAGTTTGTAGCTTCTTCAATTTTATATTCACGAAATAGTTTGAAATTGCGTTAATTTTCCTAAAGACATCAACTATTTTCTTCCTAAAAATTTTTATTTGTAAAAGAGTCGACATATAACCCAATATTTCAATATTTTTCTGTTTCTGACATCCACCTTCGACTGAAAAAACCAAATTTTTTGTAAAAAAAGCTAAAAAATTATTTCAATTTATCAATATATATTTTTTAAGAAATATATCATATTTAATATATAAAAAGTAAAAACGCAGTTTGTAGTTCTTCAATTTTATATTCACGAAATAGTTTGAAATTGCGTTAATTTTCCTAAAGACATCAACTATTTTCTTCCTAAAACTTTTCATTTGTAAAAGAGTCGACATATAACCCAATATTTCAATATTTTTCGGTTTATGACATCTTTTTTCGAGTGAAAAAACCGAATTGTTTGAAAAAAAAAGCTAAAAAATTATTTCAATTTATCAGTATATATTTTTTAAGAAATATATCATATTTAATATACCTACAAAAAGTAAAAACGCAGTTTGTAGCTTCTTCAATTTTATATTCACGAAATAGTTTGAAATTGCGTTAATTTTCCTAAAGACATCAACTATTTTCTTCATAAAAATTTTTATTTGTAAAAGAGTCGACATATACCCCAATATTAAATTGGGCCAGTTAGGTTATGTGTTTTCAATATTTCCGAGTTGAATTTGACGAAAAAAAACCAGGAAACCATCATATGTCTAAGTTGTAATATTCTCCCGCTATACGGACTTCAAAAAATATACAACTAAAAGAAAAATTGAGAAAACTGTCTGTATACCAAAAAAAAAAACACAATTTGGAAACCGGCAAATGTTAAGAAGTTAACGGAATCTCAAAATGAACTTTCATTCGTTTCAATCCATATCGCCAATTTTGTTCGATATGGCATCATTCTATGTGACCATTATCTATATATTAATAGGCTAACATTTTTTCCATACAATCAATTGCCAGAGTGTATCTCATAAAACAATGCATAACTCGAATTATTATGTATTTTGATATGTTTTCATGGGCCAGGAGCTTTGCATAGGCATATTATATTTAACAAAAAAATGCTTCATTAATTTGTAATAATTCACCAAAGTTTTCACCAAAACCCAAAGCTGTTAACTACAGTATTTGACTTTTTTGTTGTACATACAGCAGTGGCGCAGGTGGTGAGCGTGCCGGCTATGATGCGTGCGTTCTTATGTTCAAGAACGTGTTGAGGGCAGGTAAAGTTTTTTTTTTTTTTTTACTAAATTGAATTTGCCTTAGAATATACGAAAACTTTTTATTATATTTTTTTTTTTTAATTTAATTTATTTGCAATCCAATATTTTTCTGTTTATTATGTTTATGACATCTATCTTGGAGTGAAAAACTCAAATTTTTTGAATAAAATCTAAAAAATTATTCCAATTTATCAATATTTATAAATTTATATTTTTTAAGAAATCTATCATATTTAATATGAAAAAAGTAAAAACGCAGTTTGTAGCTTCTTCAATTTTATATTCACGAAATAGTTTGAAATTGCGTTAATTTTCCTAAAGACATCAACTATTTTCTTCATAAAAATTTTTATTTGTAAAAGAGTCGACATATACCCCAATATTAAATTGGGCCAGTTAGGTTATGTGTTTTCAATATTTCCGAGTTGAATTTGACGAAAAAAAACCAGGAAACCATCATATGTCTAAGTTGTAATATTCTCCCGCTATACGGACTTCAAAAAATATACAACTAAAAGAAAAATTGAGAAAACTGTCTGTATACCAAAAAAAAAACACAATTTGGAAACCGGCAAATGTTAAGAAGTTAACGGAATCTCAAAATGAACTTTCATTCGTTTCAATCCATATCGCCAATTTTGTTCGATATGGCATCATTCTATGTGACCATTATCTATATATTAATAGGCTAACATTTTTTCCATACAATCAATTGCCAGAGTGTATCTCATAAAACAATGCATAACTCGAATTATTATGTATTTTGATATGTTTTCATGGGCCAGGAGCTTTGCATAGGCATATTATATTTAACAAAAAATGCTTCATTAATTTGTAATAATTCACCAAAGTTTTCACCAAAACCCAAAGCTGTTAACTACAGTATTTGACTTTTTTGTTGTACATACAGCAGTGGCGAAGGTGGTGAGCGTGCCGGCTATGATGCGTGCGTTCTTATGTTCAAGAACGTGTTGAGGGCAGGTAAAGTTTTTTTTTTTTTTTTACTAAATTGAATTTGCCTTAGAATATACGAAAACTTTTTATTATATTTTTTTTTTTTAATTTATTATATTTGTAATCCAATATTTTTCTGTTTATTATGTTTATGACATCTATCTTGGAGTGAAAAACTCAAATTTTTTGAATAAAATCTAAAAAATTATTCCAATTTATCAATATTTATAAATTTATATTTTTTAAGAAATCTATCATATTTAATATGGAAAAAGTAAAAACGCAGTTTGTAGTTCTTCAATTTTATATTCACGAAATAGTTTAAAATTGCGTTAATTTTCCTAAAGACATCAACTATTTTCTTCCTAAAAATTTTTATTTGTAAAAGAGTCGACATATAACCCAATATTTCAATATTTTTCTGTTTCTGACATCCACCTTCGACTGAAAAAACCAAATTTTTTGTAAAAAAAGCTAAAAAATTATTTCAATTTATCAATATATATTTTTTAAGAAATATATCATATTTAATATATAAAAAGTAAAAACGCAGTTTGTAGTTCTTCAATTTTATATTCACGAAATAGTTTGAAATTGCGTTAATTTTCCTAAAGACATCAACTATTTTCTTCCTAAAACTTTTCATTTGTAAAAGAGTCGACATATAACCCAATATTTCAATATTTTTCGGTTTATGACATCTTTTTTCGAGTGAAAAAACCGAATTGTTTGAAAAAAAAAAGCTAAAAAATTATTTCAATTTATCAGTATATATTTTTTAAGAAATATATCATATTTAATATACCTACAAAAAGTAAAAACGCAGTTTGTAGCTTCTTCAATTTTATATTCACGAAATAGTTTGAAATTGCGTTAATTTTCCTAAAGACATCAACTATTTTCTTCATAAAAATTTTTATTTGTAAAAGAGTCGACATATACCCCAATATTAAATTGGGCCAGTTAGGTTATGTGTTTTCAATATTTCCGAGTTGAATTTGACGAAAAAAACCAGGAAACCATCATATGTCTAAGTTGTAATATTCTCCCGCTATACGGACTTCAAAAAATATACAACTAAAAGAAAAATTGAGAAAACTGTCTGTATACCCAAAAAAAAAAACACAATTTGGAAACCGGCAAATGTTAAGAAGTTAACGGAATCTCAAAATGAACTTTCATTCGTTTCAATCCATATCGCCAATTTTGTTCGATATGGCATCATTCTATGTGACCATTATCTATATATTAATAGGCTAACATTTTTTCCATACAATCAATTGCCAGAGTGTATCTCATAAAACAATGCATAACTCGAATTATTATGTATTTTGATATGTTTTCATGGGCCAGGAGCTTTGCATAGGCATATTATATTTAACAAAAAAATGCTTCATTAATTTGTAATAATTCACCAAAGTTTTCACCAAAACCCAAAGCTGTTAACTACAGTATTTGACTTTTTTGTTGTACATACAGCAGTGGCGCAGGTGGTGAGCGTGCCGGCTATGATGCGTGCGTTCTTATGTTCAAGAACGTGTTGAGGGCAGGTAAAGTTTTTTTTTTTTTTTTACTAAATTGAATTTGCCTTAGAATATACGAAAACTTTTTATTATATTTTTTTTTTTTAATTTAATTTATTTGCAATCCAATATTTTTCTGTTTATTATGTTTATGACATCTATCTTGGAGTGAAAAACTCAAATTTTTTGAATAAAATCTAAAAAATTATTCCAATTTATCAATATTTATAAATTTATATTTTTTAAGAAATCTATCATATTTAATATGAAAAAAGTAAAAACGCAGTTTGTAGCTTCTTCAATTTTATATTCACGAAATAGTTTGAAATTGCGTTAATTTTCCTAAAGACATCAACTATTTTCTTCATAAAAATTTTTATTTGTAAAAGAGTCGACATATACCCCAATATTAAATTGGGCCAGTTAGGTTATGTGTTTTCAATATTTCCGAGTTGAATTTGACGAAAAAAAACCAGGAAACCATCATATGTCTAAGTTGTAATATTCTCCCGCTATACGGACTTCAAAAAATATACAACTAAAAGAAAAATTGAGAAAACTGTCTGTATACCAAAAAAAAAACACAATTTGGAAACCGGCAAATGTTAAGAAGTTAACGGAATCTCAAAATGAACTTTCATTCGTTTCAATCCATATCGCCAATTTTGTTCGATATGGCATCATTCTATGTGACCATTATCTATATATTAATAGGCTAACATTTTTTCCATACAATCAATTGCCAGAGTGTATCTCATAAAACAATGCATAACTCGAATTATTATGTATTTTGATATGTTTTCATGGGCCAGGAGCTTTGCATAGGCATATTATATTTAACAAAAAATGCTTCATTAATTTGTAATAATTCACCAAAGTTTTCACCAAAACCCAAAGCTGTTAACTACAGTATTTGACTTTTTTGTTGTACATACAGCAGTGGCGCAGGTGGTGAGCGTGCCGGCTATGATGCGTGCGTTCTTATGTTCAAGAACGTGTTGAGGGCAGGTAAAGTTTTTTTTTTTTTTTTACTAAATTGAATTTGCCTTAGAATATACGAAAACTTTTTATTATATATTTTTTTTTTTAATTTATTATATTTGTAATCCAATATTTTTCTGTTTATTATGTTTATGACATCTATCTTGGAGTGAAAAACTCAAATTTTTTGAATAAAATCTAAAAAATTATTCCAATTTATCAATATTTATAAATTTATATTTTTTAAGAAATCTATCATATTTAATATGGAAAAAGTAAAAACGCAGTTTGTAGTTCTTCAATTTTATATTCACGAAATAGTTTAAAATTGCGTTAATTTTCCTAAAGACATCAACTATTTTCTTCCTAAAAATTTTTATTTGTAAAAGAGTCGACATATAACCCAATATTTCAATATTTTTCTGTTTCTGACATCCACCTTCGACTGAAAAAACCAAATTTTTTGTAAAAAAAGCTAAAAAATTATTTCAATTTATCAATATATATTTTTTAAGAAATATATCATATTTAATATATAAAAAGTAAAAACGCAGTTTGTAGTTCTTCAATTTTATATTCACGAAATAGTTTGAAATTGCGTTAATTTTCCTAAAGACATCAACTATTTTCTTCCTAAAACTTTTCATTTGTAAAAGAGTCGACATATAACCCAATATTTCAATATTTTTCGGTTTATGACATCTTTTTTCGAGTGAAAAAACCGAATTGTTTGAAAAAAAAAGCTAAAAAATTATTTCAATTTATCAGTATATATTTTTTAAGAAATATATCATATTTAATATACCTACAAAAAGTAAAAACGCAGTTTGTAGCTTCTTCAATTTTATATTCACGAAATAGTTTGAAATTGCGTTAATTTTCCTAAAGACATCAACTATTTTCTTCATAAAAATTTTTATTTGTAAAAGAGTCGACATATACCCCAATATTAAATTGGGCCAGTTAGGTTATGTGTTTTCAATATTTCCGAGTTGAATTTGACGAAAAAAAACCAGGAAACCATCATATGTCTAAGTTGTAATATTCTCCCGCTATACGGACTTCAAAAAATATACAACTAAAAGAAAAATTGAGAAAACTGTCTGTATACCAAAAAAAAAAACACAATTTGGAAACCGGCAAATGTTAAGAAGTTAACGGAATCTCAAAATGAACTTTCATTCGTTTCAATCCATATCGCCAATTTTGTTCGATATGGCATCATTCTATGTGACCATTATCTATATATTAATAGGCTAACATTTTTTCCATACAATCAATTGCCAGAGTGTATCTCATAAAACAATGCATAACTCGAATTATTATGTATTTTGATATGTTTTCATGGGCCAGGAGCTTTGCATAGGCATATTATATTTAACAAAAAAATGCTTCATTAATTTGTAATAATTCACCAAAGTTTTCACCAAAACCCAAAGCTGTTAACTACAGTATTTGACTTTTTTGTTGTACATACAGCAGTGGCGCAGGTGGTGAGCGTGCCGGCTATGATGCGTGCGTTCTTATGTTCAAGAACGTGTTGAGGGCAGGTAAAGTTTTTTTTTTTTTTTTACTAAATTGAATTTGCCTTAGAATATACGAAAACTTTTTATTATATTTTTTTTTTTTAATTTAATTTATTTGCAATCCAATATTTTTCTGTTTATTATGTTTATGACATCTATCTTGGAGTGAAAAACTCAAATTTTTTGAATAAAATCTAAAAAATTATTCCAATTTATCAATATTTATAAATTTATATTTTTTAAGAAATCTATCATATTTAATATGAAAAAAGTAAAAACGCAGTTTGTAGTTCTTCAATTTTATATTCACGAAATAGTTTGAAATTGCGTTAATTTTCCTAAAGACATCAACTATTTTCTTCATAAAAATTTTTATTTGTAAAAGAGTCGACATATACCCCAATATTAAATTGGGCCAGTTAGGTTATGTGTTTTCAATATTTCCGAGTTGAATTTGACGAAAAAAAACCAGGAAACCATCATATGTCTAAGTTGTAATATTCTCCCGCTATACGGACTTCAAAAAATATACAACTAAAAGAAAAATTGAGAAAACTGTCTGTATACCAAAAAAAAAACACAATTTGGAAACCGGCAAATGTTAAGAAGTTAACGGAATCTCAAAATGAACTTTCATTCGTTTCAATCCATATCGCCAATTTTGTTCGATATGGCATAATTCTATGTGACCATTATCTATATATTAATAGGCTAACATTTTTTCCATACAATCAATTGCCAGAGTGTATCTCATAAAACAATGCATAACTCGAATTATTATGTATTTTGATATGTTTTCATGGGCCAGGAGCTTTGCATAGGCATATTATATTTAACAAAAAATGCTTCATTAATTTGTAATAATTCACCAAAGTTTTCACCAAAACCCAAAGCTGTTAACTACAGTATTTGACTTTTTTGTTGTACATACAGCAGTGGCGCAGGTGGTGAGCGTGCCGGCTATGATGCGTGCGTTCTTATGTTCAAGAACGTGTTGAGGGCAGGTAAAGTTTTTTTTTTTTTTTACTAAATTGAATTTGCCTTAGAATATACGAAAACTTTTTATTATATTTTTTTTTTTAATTTAATTTATTTGCAATCCAATATTTTTCTGTTTATTATGTTTATGACATCTATCTTGGAGTGAAAAACTCAAATTTTTTGAATAAAATCTAAAAAATTATTCCAATTTATCAATATTTATAAATTTATATTTTTTAAGAAATCTATCATATTTAATATGAAAAAAGTAAAAACGCAGTTTGTAGCTTCTTCAATTTTATATTCACGAAATAGTTTGAAATTGCGTTAATTTTCCTAAAGACATCAACTATTTTCTTCATAAAAATTTTTATTTGTAAAAGAGTCGACATATACCCCAATATTAAATTGGGCCAGTTAGGTTATGTGTTTTCAATATTTCCGAGTTGAATTTGACGAAAAAAAACCAGGAAACCATCATATGTCTAAGTTGTAATATTCTCCCGCTATACGGACTTCAAAAAATATACAACTAAAAGAAAAATTGAGAAAACTGTCTGTATACCAAAAAAAAAACACAATTTGGAAACCGGCAAATGTTAAGAAGTTAACGGAATCTCAAAATGAACTTTCATTCGTTTCAATCCATATCGCCAATTTTGTTCGATATGGCATCATTCTATGTGACCATTATCTATATATTAATAGGCTAACATTTTTTCCATACAATCAATTGCCAGAGTGTATCTCATAAAACAATGCATAACTCGAATTATTATGTATTTTGATATGTTTTCGTGGGCCAGGAGCTTTGCATAGGCATATTATATTTAACAAAAAATGCTTCATTAATTTGTAATAATTCACCAAAGTTTTCACCAAAACCCAAAGCTGTTAACTACAGTATTTGACTTTTTTGTTGTACATACAGCAGTGGCGCAGGTGGTGAGCGTGCCGGCTATGATGCGTGCGTTCTTATGTTCAAGAACGTGTTGAGGGCAGGTAAAGTTTTTTTTTTTTTTTTACTAAATTGAATTTGCCTTAGAATATACGAAAACTTTTTATTATATTTTTTTTTTTTAATTTATTATATTTGTAATCCAATATTTTTCTGTTTATTATGTTTATGACATCTATCTTGGAGTGAAAAACTCAAATTTTTTGGATAAAATCTAAAAAATTATTCCAATTTATCAATATTTATAAATTTATATTTTTTAAGAAATCTATCATATTTAATATGGAAAAAGTAAAAACGCAGTTTGTAGTTCTTCAATTTTATATTCACGAAATAGTTTGAAATTGCGTTAATTTTCCTAAAGACATCAACTATTTTCTTCCTAAAACTTTTCATTTGTAAAAGAGTCGACATATAACCCAATATTTCAATATTTTTCGGTTTATGACATCTTTTTTCGAGTGAAAAAACCGAATTGTTTGAAAAAAAAAGCTAAAAAATTATTTCAATTTATCAGTATATATTTTTTAAGAAATATATCATATTTAATATACCTACAAAAAGTAAAAACGCAGTTTGTAGCTTCTTCAATTTTATATTCACGAAATAGTTTGAAATTGCGTTAATTTTCCTAAAGACATCAACTATTTTCTTCATAAAAATTTTTATTTGTAAAAGAGTCGACATATACCCCAATATTAAATTGGGCCAGTTAGGTTATGTGTTTTCAATATTTCCGAGTTGAATTTGACGAAAAAAAACCAGGAAACCATCATATGTCTAAGTTGTAATATTCTCCCGCTATACGGACTTCAAAAAATATACAACTAAAAGAAAAATTGAGAAAACTGTCTGTATACCAAAAAAAAAAAACACAATTTGGAAACCGGCAAATGTTAAGAAGTTAACGGAATCTCAAAATGAACTTTCATTCGTTTCAATCCATATCGCCAATTTTGTTCGATATGGCATCATTCTATGTGACCATTATCTATATATTAATAGGCTAACATTTTTTCCATACAATCAATTGCCAGAGTGTATCTCATAAAACAATGCATAACTCGAATTATTATGTATTTTGATATGTTTTCATGGGCCAGGAGCTTTGCATAGGCATATTATATTTAACAAAAAAATGCTTCATTAATTTGTAATAATTCACCAAAGTTTTCACCAAAACCCAAAGCTGTTAACTACAGTATTTGACTTTTTTGTTGTACATACAGCAGTGGCGCAGGTGGTGAGCGTGCCGGCTATGATGCGTGCGTTCTTATGTTCAAGAACGTGTTGAGGGCAGGTAAAGTTTTTTTTTTTTTTTACTAAATTGAATTTGCCTTAGAATAAACGAAAACTTTTTATTATATTTTTTTTTTTTAATTTATTATATTTGCAATCCAATATTTTTCTGTTTATTATGTTTATGACATCTATCTTGGAGTGAAAAACTCAAATTTTTTGAATAAAATCTAAAAAATTATTCCAATTTATCAATATTTATAAATTTATATTTTTTAAGAAATCTATCATATTTAATATGAAAAAAGTAAAAACGCAGTTTGTAGCTTCTTCAATTTTATATTCACGAAATAGTTTGAAATTGCGTTAATTTTCCTAAAGACATCAACTATTTTCTTCATAAAAATTTTTATTTGTAAAAGAGTCGACATATACCCCAATATTAAATTGGGCCAGTTAGGTTATGTGTTTTCAATATTTCCGAGTTGAATTTGACGAAAAAAAACCAGGAAACCATCATATGTCTAAGTTGTAATATTCTCCCGCTATACGGACTTCAAAAAATATACAACTAAAAGAAAAATTGAGAAAACTGTCTGTATACCAAAAAAAAAAAACACAATTTGGAAACCGGCAAATGTTAAGAAGTTAACGGAATCTCAAAATGAACTTTCATTCGTTTCAATCCATATCGCCAATTTTGTTCGATATGGCATCATTCTATGTGACCATTATCTATATATTAATAGGCTAACATTTTTTCCATACAATCAATTGCCAGAGTGTATCTCATAAAACAATGCATAACTCGAATTATTATGTATTTTGATATGTTTTCATGGGCCAGGAGCTTTGCATAGGCATATTATATTTAACAAAAAATGCTTCATTAATTTGTAATAATTCACCAAAGTTTTCACCAAAACCCAAAGCTGTTAACTACAGTATTTGACTTTTTTGTTGTACATACAGCAGTGGCGCAGGTAGTGAGCGTGCCGGCTATGATGCGTGCGTTCTTATGTTCAAGAACGTGTTGAGGGCAGGTAAAGTTTTTTTTTTTTTTTTTACTAAATTGAATTTGCCTTAGAATATACGAAAACTTTTTATTATATTTTTTTTTTTTAATTTATTATATTTGCAATCCAATATTTTTCTGTTTATTATGTTTATGACATCTATCTTGGAGTGAAAAACTCAAATTTTTTGAATAAAATCTAAAAAATTATTCCAATTTATCAATATTTATAAATTTATATTTTTTAAGAAATCTATCATATTTAATATGAAAAAAGTAAAAACGCAGTTTGTAGCTTCTTCAATTTTATATTCACGAAATAGTTTGAAATTGCGTTAATTTTCCTAAAGACATCAACTATTTTCTTCATAAAAATTTTTATTTGTAAAAGAGTCGACATATACCCCAATATTAAATTGGGCCAGTTAGGTTATGTGTTTTCAATATTTCCGAGTTGAATTTGACGAAAAAAAACCAGGAAACCATCATATGTCTAAGTTGTAATATTCTCCCGCTATACGGACTTCAAAAAATATACAACTAAAAGAAAAATTGAGAAAACTGTCTGTATACCAAAAAAAAAAAACACAATTTGGAAACCGGCAAATGTTAAGAAGTTAACGGAATCTCAAAATGAACTTTCATTCGTTTCAATCCATATCGCCAATTTTGTTCGATATGGCATCATTCTATGTGACCATTATCTATATATTAATAGGCTAACATTTTTTCCATACAATCAATTGCCAGAGTGTATCTCATAAAACAATGCATAACTCGAATTATTATGTATTTTGATATGTTTTCATGGGCCAGGAGCTTTGCATAGGCATATTATATTTAACAAAAAATGCTTCATTAATTTGTAATAATTCACCAAAGTTTTCACCAAAACCCAAAGCTGTTAACTACAGTATTTGACTTTTTTGTTGTACATACAGCAGTGGCGCAGGTGGTGAGCGTGCCGGCTATGATGCGTGCGTTCTTATGTTCAAGAACGTGTTGAGGGCAGGTAAAGTTTTTTTTTTTTTTTTTACTAAATTGAATTTGCCTTAGAATATACGAAAACTTTTTATTATATTTTTTTTTTTTAATTTATTATATTTGCAATCCAATATTTTTCTGTTTATTATGTTTATGACATCTATCTTGGAGTGAAAAACTCAAATTTTTTGAATAAAATCTAAAAAATTATTCCAATTTATCAATATTTATAAATTTATATTTTTTAAGAAATCTATCATATTTAATATGAAAAAAGTAAAAACGCAGTTTGTAGCTTCTTCAATTTTATATTCACGAAATAGTTTGAAATTGCGTTAATTTTCCTAAAGACATCAACTATTTTCTTCATAAAAATTTTTATTTGTAAAAGAGTCGACATATACCCCAATATTAAATTGGGCCAGTTAGGTTATGTGTTTTCAATATTTCCGAGTTGAATTTGACGAAAAAAAACCAGGAAACCATCATATGTCTAAGTTGTAATATTCTCCCGCTATACGGACTTCAAAAAATATACAACTAAAAGAAAAATTGAGAAAACTGTCTGTATACCAAAAAAAAAACACAATTTGGAAACCGGCAAATGTTAAGAAGTTAACGGAATCTCAAAATGAACTTTCATTCGTTTCAATCCATATCGCCAATTTTGTTCGATATGGCATCATTCTATGTGACCATTATCTATATATTAATAGGCTAACATTTTTTCCATACAATCAATTGCCAGAGTGTATCTCATAAAACAATGCATAACTCGAATTATTATGTATTTTGATATGTTTTCATGGGCCAGGAGCTTTGCATAGGCATATTATATTTAACAAAAAATGCTTCATTAATTTGTAATAATTCACCAAAGTTTTCACCAAAACCCAAAGCTGTTAACTACAGTATTTGACTTTTTTGTTGTACATACAGCAGTGGCGCAGGTGGTGAGCGTGCCGGCTATGATGCGTGCGTTCTTATGTTCAAGAACGTGTTGAGGGCAGGTAAAGTTTTTTTTTTTTTTTTTACTAAATTGAATTTGCCTTAGAATATACGAAAACTTTTTATTATATTTTTTTTTTTTAATTTATTATATTTGTAATCCAATATTTTTCTGTTTATTATGTTTATGACATCTATCTTGGAGTGAAAAACTCAAATTTTTTGAATAAAATCTAAAAAATTATTCCAATTTATCAATATTTATAAATTTATATTTTTTAAGAAATCTATCATATTTAATATGAAAAAAGTAAAAACGCAGTTTGTAGCTTCTTCAATTTTATATTCACGAAATAGTTTGAAATTGCGTTAATTTTCCTAAAGACATCAACTATTTTCTTCATAAAAATTTTTATTTGTAAAAGAGTCGACATATACCCCAATATTAAATTGGGCCAGTTAGGTTATGTGTTTTCAATATTTCCGAGTTGAATTTGACGAAAAAAAACCAGGAAACCATCATATGTCTAAGTTGTAATATTCTCCCGCTATACGGACTTCAAAAAATATACAACTAAAAGAAAAATTGAGAAAACTGTCTGTATACCAAAAAAAAAAAACACAATTTGGAAACCGGCAAATGTTAAGAAGTTAACGGAATCTCAAAATGAACTTTCATTCGTTTCAATCCATGTCGCCAATTTTGTTCGATATGGCATCATTCTATGTGACCATTATCTATATATTAATAGGCTAACATTTTTTCCATACAATCAATTGCCAGAGTGTATCTCATAAAACAATGCATAACTCGAATTATTATGTATTTTGATATGTTTTCATGGGCCAGGAGCTTTGCATAGGCATATTATATTTAACAAAAAAATGCTTCATTAATTTGTAATAATTCACCAAAGTTTTCACCAAAACCCAAAGCTGTTAACTACAGTATTTGACTTTTTTGTTGTACATACAGCAGTGGCGCAGGTGGTGAGCGTGCCGGCTATGATGCGTGCGTTCTTATGTTCAAGAACGTGTTGAGGGCAGGTAAAGTTTTTTTTTTTTTTTTTACTAAATTGAATTTGCCTTAGAATATACGAAAACTTTTTATTATATTTTTTTTTTTAATTTAATTTATTTGCAATCCAATATTTTTCTGTTTATTATGTTTATGACATCTATCTTGGAGTGAAAAACTCAAATTTTTTGAATAAAATCTAAAAAATTATTCCAATTTATCAATATTTATAAATTTATATTTTTTAAGAAATCTATCATATTTAATATGAAAAAAGTAAAAACGCAGTTTGTAGCTTCTTCAATTTTATATTCACGAAATAGTTTGAAATTGCGTTAATTTTCCTAAAGACATCAACTATTTTCTTCATAAAAATTTTTATTTGTAAAAGAGTCGACATATACCCCAATATTAAATTGGGCCAGTTAGGTTATGTGTTTTCAATATTTCCGAGTTGAATTTGACGAAAAAAAACCAGGAAACCATCATATGTCTAAGTTGTAATATTCTCCCGCTATACGGACTTCAAAAAATATACAACTAAAAGAAAAATTGAGAAAACTGTCTGTATACCAAAAAAAAAACACAATTTGGAAACCGGCAAATGTTAAGAAGTTAACGGAATCTCAAAATGAACTTTCATTCGTTTCAATCCATATCGCCAATTTTGTTCGATATGGCATCATTCTATGTGACCATTATATATATTATAAGTCTAACTATGTTGTTGGTATATGCCCATGAAATTTAATTTTGTTTATTGAAATATTGACGGAATATGAAAGGAGTGGTGGGTCTGATGGTGGACTTTCAAACATTACTAAGTACCGTTTTTGCCATCTCCTATTAATGATTACTGGTCTTTAATGGACGGATTTTTTTTGGTTAGTTGTCAAATTACCCGGCTTTAGAGTAAACCAGCTTTTATGAAAGCGACTCTCAATAACTCAACTATAAATAATTATTTTCAGCAATAAAAATGTCTCCAATATTTATGCCTCTAGGCATTAGGTACTGGAGAAAAATGCGAACAGAGGATTTAATAAGTTAAACTAATTTAAGGTGGTCGAATTTCGACCACGGGATATACTAGTCTATATATTAATAGGCTAACATTTTTTCCATACAATCAATTGCCAGAGTGTATCTCATAAAACAATGCATAACTCGAATTATTATGTATTTTGATATGTTTTCATGGGCCAGGAGCTTTGCATAGGCATATTATATTTAACAAAAAAATGCTTCATTAATTTGTAATAATTCACCAAAATTTTCACCAAAACCCAAAGCTGTTAACTACAGTATTTGACTTTTTTGTTGTACATACAGCAGTGGCGCAGGTGGTGAGCGTGCCGGCTATGATGCGTGCGTTCTTATGTTCAAGAACGTGTTGAGGGCAGGTAAAGTTTTTTTTTTTTTTTTTACTAAATTGAATTTGCCTTAGAATATACGAAAACTTTTTATTATATTTTTTTTTTTTAATTTATTATATTTGCAATCCAATATTTTTCTGTTTATTATGTTTATGACATCTATCTTGGAGTGAAAAACTCAAATTTTTTGAATAAAATCTAAAAAATTATTCCAATTTATCAATATTTATAAATTTATATTTTTTAAGAAATCTATCATATTTAATATGAAAAAAGTAAAAACGCAGTTTGTAGCTTCTTCAATTTTATATTCACGAAATAGTTTGAAATTGCGTTAATTTTCCTAAAGACATCAACTATTTTCTTCATAAAAACTTTTATTTGTAAAAGAGTCGACATATACCCCAATATTAAATTGGGCCAGTTAGGTTATGTGTTTTCAATATTTCCGAGTTGAATTTGACGAAAAAAAACCAGGAAACCATCATATGTCTAAGTTGTAATATTCTCCCGCTATACGGACTTCAAAAAATATACAACTAAAAGAAAAATTGAGAAAACTGTCTGTATACCAAAAAAAAACACAATTTGGAAACCGGCAAATGTTAAGAAGTTAACGGAATCTCAAAATGAACTTTCATTCGTTTCAATCCATATCGCCAATTTTGTTCGATATGGCATCATTCTATGTGACCATTATCTATATATTAATAGGCTAACATTTTTTCCATACAATCAATTGCCAGAGTGTATCTCACAAAACAATGCATAACTCGAATTATTATGTATTTTGATATGTTTTCATGGGCCAGGAGCTTTGCATAGGCATATTATATTTAACAAAAAATGCTTCATTAATTTGTAATAATTCACCAAAGTTTTCACCAAAACCCAAAGCTGTTAACTACAGTATTTGACTTTTTTGTTGTACATACAGCAGTGGCGCAGGTGGTGAGCGTGCCGGCTATGATGCGTGCGTTCTTATGTTCAAGAACGTGTTGAGGGCAGGTAAAGTTTTTTTTTTTTTTTTTACTAAATTGAATTTGCCTTAGAATATACGAAAACTTTTTATTATATTTTTTTTTTTTAATTTATTATATTTGTAATTCAATATTTTTCTGTTTATTATATTTATGACATCTATCTTGGAGTGAAAAACTCAAATTTTTGAATAAAATCTAAAAAATTATTCCAATTTATCAATATTTATAAATTTATATTTTTTAAGAAATCTATCATATTTAATATGAAAAAAGTAAAAACGCAGTTTGTAGCTTCTTCAATTTTATATTCACGAAATAGTTTGAAATTGCGTTAATTTTCCTAAAGACATCAACTATTTTCTTCATAAAAATTTTTATTTGTAAAAGAGTCGACATATACCCCAATATTAAATTGGGCCAGTTAGGTTATGTGTTTTCAATATTTCCGAGTTGAATTTGACGAAAAAAAACCAGGAAACCATCATATGTCTAAGTTGTAATATTCTCCCGCTATACGGACTTCAAAAAATATACAACTAAAAGAAAAATTGAGAAAACTGTCTGTATACCAAAAAAAAAACACAATTTGGAAACCGGCAAATGTTAAGAAGTTAACGGAATCTCAAAATGAACTTTCATTCGTTTCAATCCATATCGCCAATTTTGTTCGATATGGCATCATTCTATGTGACCATTATCTATATATTAATAGGCTAACATTTTTTCCATACAATCAATTGCCAGAGTGTATCTCATAAAACAATGCATAACTCGAATTATTATGTATTTTGATATGTTTTCATGGGCCAGGAGCTTTGCATAGGCATATTATATTTAACAAAAAATGCTTCATTAATTTGTAATAATTCACCAAAGTTTTCACCAAAACCCAAAGCTGTTAACTACAGTATTTGACTTTTTTGTTGTACATACAGCAGTGGCGCAGGTGGTGAGCGTGCCGGCTATGATGCGTGCGTTCTTATGTTCAAGAACGTGTTGAGGGCAGGTAAAGTTTTTTTTTTTTTTTACTAAATTGAATTTGCCTTAGAATATACGAAAACTTTTTATTATATATTTTTTTTTTAATTTATTATATTTGTAATCCAATATTTTTCTGTTTATTATGTTTATGACATCTATCTTGGAGTGAAAAACTCAAATTTTTTGAATAAAATCTAAAAAATTATTCCAATTTATCAATATTTATAAATTTATATTTTTTAAGAAATCTATCATATTTAATATGGAAAAAGTAAAAACGCAGTTTGTAGTTCTTCAATTTTATATTCACGAAATAGTTTAAAATTGCGTTAATTTTCCTAAAGACATCAACTATTTTCTTCCTAAAAATTTTTATTTGTAAAAGAGTCGACATATAACCCAATATTTCAATATTTTTCTGTTTCTGACATCCACCTTCGACTGAAAAAACCAAATTTTTTGTAAAAAAAGCTAAAAAATTATTTCAATTTATCAATATATATTTTTTAAGAAATATATCATATTTAATATATAAAAAGTAAAAACGTAGTTTGTAGTTCTTCAATTTTATATTCACGAAATAGTTTGAAATTGCGTTAATTTTCCTAAAGACATCAACTATTTTCTTCCTAAAACTTTTCATTTGTAAAAGAGTCGACATATAACCCAATATTTCAATATTTTTCGGTTTATGACATCTTTTTTCGAGTGAAAAAACCGAATTGTTTGAAAAAAAAAGCTAAAAAATTATTTCAATTTATCAGTATATATTTTTTAAGAAATATATCATATTTAATATACCTACAAAAAGTAAAAACGCAGTTTGTAGCTTCTTCAATTTTATATTCACGAAATAGTTTGAAATTGCGTTAATTTTCCTAAAGACATCAACTATTTTCTTCATAAAAATTTTTATTTGTAAAAGAGTCGACATATACCCCAATATTAAATTGGGCCAGTTAGGTTATGTGTTTTCAATATTTCCGAGTTGAATTTGACGAAAAAAAACCAGGAAACCATCATATGTCTAAGTTGTAATATTCTCCCGCTATACGGACTTCAAAAAATATACAACTAAAAGAAAAATTGAGAAAACTGTCTGTATACCAAAAAAAAAAACACAATTTGGAAACCGGCAAATGTTAAGAAGTTAACGGAATCTCAAAATGAACTTTCATTCGTTTCAATCCATATCGCCAATTTTGTTCGATATGGCATCATTCTATGTGACCATTATCTATATATTAATAGGCTAACATTTTTTCCATACAATCAATTGCCAGAGTGTATCTCATAAAACAATGCATAACTCGAATTATTATGTATTTTGATATGTTTTCATGGGCCAGGAGCTTTGCATAGGCATATTATATTTAACAAAAAAATGCTTCATTAATTTGTAATAATTCACCAAAGTTTTCACCAAAACCCAAAGCTGTTAACTACAGTATTTGACTTTTTTGTTGTACATACAGCAGTGGCGCAGGTGGTGAGCGTGCCGGCTATGATGCGTGCGTTCTTATGTTCAAGAACGTGTTGAGGGCAGGTAAAGTTTTTTTTTTTTTTTTACTAAATTGAATTTGCCTTAGAATATACGAAAACTTTTTATTATATTTTTTTTTTTTAATTTAATTTATTTGCAATCCAATATTTTTCTGTTTATTATGTTTATGACATCTATCTTGGAGTGAAAAACTCAAATTTTTTGAATAAAATCTAAAAAATTATTCCAATTTATCAATATTTATAAATTTATATTTTTTAAGAAATCTATCATATTTAATATGAAAAAAGTAAAAACGCAGTTTGTAGCTTCTTCAATTTTATATTCACGAAATAGTTTGAAATTGCGTTAATTTTCCTAAAGACATCAACTATTTTCTTCATAAAAATTTTTATTTGTAAAAGAGTCGACATATACCCCAATATTAAATTGGGCCAGTTAGGTTATGTGTTTTCAATATTTCCGAGTTGAATTTGACGAAAAAAAACCAGGAAACCATCATATGTCTAAGTTGTAATATTCTCCCGCTATACGGACTTCAAAAAATATACAACTAAAAGAAAAATTGAGAAAACTGTCTGTATACCAAAAAAAAAACACAATTTGGAAACCGGCAAATGTTAAGAAGTTAACGGAATCTCAAAATGAACTTTCATTCGTTTCAATCCATATCGCCAATTTTGTTCGATATGGCATAATTCTATGTGACCATTATCTATATATTAATAGGCTAACATTTTTTCCATACAATCAATTGCCAGAGTGTATCTCATAAAACAATGCATAACTCGAATTATTATGTATTTTGATATGTTTTCATGGGCCAGGAGCTTTGCATAGGCATATTATATTTAACAAAAAATGCTTCATTAATTTGTAATAATTCACCAAAGTTTTCACCAAAACCCAAAGCTGTTAACTACAGTATTTGACTTTTTTGTTGTACATACAGCAGTGGCGCAGGTGGTGAGCGTGCCGGCTATGATGCGTGCGTTCTTATGTTCAAGAACGTGTTGAGGGCAGGTAAAGTTTTTTTTTTTTTTTACTAAATTGAATTTGCCTTAGAATATACGAAAACTTTTTATTATATTTTTTTTTTTTAATTTAATTTATTTGCAATCCAATATTTTTCTGTTTATTATGTTTATGACATCTATCTTGGAGTGAAAAACTCAAATTTTTTGAATAAAATCTAAAAAATTATTCCAATTTATCAATATTTATAAATTTATATTTTTTAAGAAATCTATCATATTTAATATGAAAAAAGTAAAAACGCAGTTTGTAGCTTCTTCAATTTTATATTCACGAAATAGTTTGAAATTGCGTTAATTTTCCTAAAGACATCAACTATTTTCTTCATAAAAATTTTTATTTGTAAAAGAGTCGACATATACCCCAATATTAAATTGGGCCAGTTAGGTTATGTGTTTTCAATATTTCCGAGTTGAATTTGACGAAAAAAAACCAGGAAACCATCATATGTCTAAGTTGTAATATTCTCCCGCTATACGGACTTCAAAAAATATACAACTAAAAGAAAAATTGAGAAAACTGTCTGTATACCAAAAAAAAAACACAATTTGGAAACCGGCAAATGTTAAGAAGTTAACGGAATCTCAAAATGAACTTTCATTCGTTTCAATCCATATCGCCAATTTTGTTCGATATGGCATCATTCTATGTGACGATTATCTATATATTAATAGGCTAACATTTTTTCCATACAATCAATTGCCAGAGTGTATCTCATAAAACAATGCATAACTCGAATTATTATGTATTTTGATATGTTTTCATGGGCCAGGAGCTTTGCATAGGCATATTATATTTAACAAAAAATGCTTCATTAATTTGTAATAATTCACCAAAGTTTTCACCAAAACCCAAAGCTGTTAACTACAGTATTTGACTTTTTTGTTGTACATACAGCAGTGGCGCAGGTGGTGAGCGTGCCGGCTATGATGCGTGCGTTCTTATGTTCAAGAACGTGTTGAGGGCAGGTAAAGTTTTTTTTTTTTTTTTACTAAATTGAATTTGCCTTAGAATATACGAAAACTTTTTATTATATTTTTTTTTTTAAATTTATTATATTTGTAATCCAATATTTTTCTGTTTATTATGTTTATGACATCTATCTTGGAGTGAAAAACTCAAATTTTTTGGATAAAATCTAAAAAATTATTCCAATTTATCAATATTTATAAATTTATATTTTTTAAGAAATCTATCATATTTAATATGGAAAAAGTAAAAACGCAGTTTGTAGTTCTTCAATTTTATATTCACGAAATAGTTTGAAATTGCGTTAATTTTCCTAAAGACATCAACTATTTTCTTCCTAAAACTTTTCATTTGTAAAAGAGTCGACATATAACCCAATATTTCAATATTTTTCGGTTTATGACATCTTTTTTCGAGTGAAAAAACCGAATTGTTTGAAAAAAAAAGCTAAAAAATTATTTCAATTTATCAGTATATATTTTTTAAGAAATATATCATATTTAATATACCTACAAAAAGTAAAAACGCAGTTTGTAGCTTCTTCAATTTTATATTCACGAAATAGTTTGAAATTGCGTTAATTTTCCTAAAGACATCAACTATTTTCTTCATAAAAATTTTTATTTGTAAAAGAGTCGACATATACCCCAATATTAAATTGGGCCAGTTAGGTTATGTGTTTTCAATATTTCCGAGTTGAATTTGACGAAAAAAAACCAGGAAACCATCATATGTCTAAGTTGTAATATTCTCCCGCTATACGGACTTCAAAAAATATACAACTAAAAGAAAAATTGAGAAAACTGTCTGTATACCAAAAAAAAAAAACACAATTTGGAAACCGGCAAATGTTAAGAAGTTAACGGAATCTCAAAATGAACTTTCATTCGTTTCAATCCATATCGCCAATTTTGTTCGATATGGCATCATTCTATGTGACCATTATCTATATATTAATAGGCTAACATTTTTTCCATACAATCAATTGCCAGAGTGTATCTCATAAAACAATGCATAACTCGAATTATTATGTATTTTGATATGTTTTCATGGGCCAGGAGCTTTGCATAGGCATATTATATTTAACAAAAAAATGCTTCATTAATTTGTAATAATTCACCAAAGTTTTCACCAAAACCCAAAGCTGTTAACTACAGTATTTGACTTTTTTGTTGTACATACAGCAGTGGCGCAGGTGGTGAGCGTGCCGGCTATGATGCGTGCGTTCTTATGTTCAAGAACGTGTTGAGGGCAGGTAAAGTTTTTTTTTTTTTTTTACTAAATTGAATTTGCCTTAGAATATACGAAAACTTTTTATTATATTTTTTTTTTTTAATTTATTATATTTGCAATCCAATATTTTTCTGTTTATTATGTTTATGACATCTATCTTGGAGTGAAAAACTCAAATTTTTTGAATAAAATCTAAAAAATTATTCCAATTTATCAATATTTATAAATTTATATTTTTTAAGAAATCTATCATATTTAATATGAAAAAAGTAAAAACGCAGTTTGTAGCTTCTTCAATTTTATATTCACGAAATAGTTTGAAATTGCGTTAATTTTCCTAAAGACATCAACTATTTTCTTCATAAAAATTTTTATTTGTAAAAGAGTCGACATATACCCCAATATTAAATTGGGCCAGTTAGGTTATGTGTTTTCAATATTTCCGAGTTGAATTTGACGAAAAAAAACCAGGAAACCATCATATGTCTAAGTTGTAATATTCTCCCGCTATACGGACTTCAAAAAATATACAACTAAAAGAAAAATTGAGAAAACTGTCTGTATACCAAAAAAAAAAAACACAATTTGGAAACCGGCAAATGTTAAGAAGTTAACGGAATCTCAAAATGAACTTTCATTCGTTTCAATCCATATCGCCAATTTTGTTCGATATGGCATCATTCTATGTGACCATTATCTATATATTAATAGGCTAACATTTTTTCCATACAATCAATTGCCAGAGTGTATCTCATAAAACAATGCATAACTCGAATTATTATGTATTTTGATATGTTTTCATGGGCCAGGAGCTTTGCATAGGCATATTATATTTAACAAAAAATGCTTCATTAATTTGTAATAATTCACCAAAGTTTTCACCAAAACCCAAAGCTGTTAACTACAGTATTTGACTTTTTTGTTGTACATACAGCAGTGGCGCAGGTGGTGAGCGTGCCGGCTATGATGCGTGCGTTCTTATGTTCAAGAACGTGTTGAGGGCAGGTAAAGTTTTTTTTTTTTTTTTTACTAAATTGAATTTGCCTTAGAATATACGAAAACTTTTTATTATATTTTTTTTTTTTAATTTATTATATTTGTAATCCAATATTTTTCTGTTTATTATGTTTATGACATCTATCTTGGAGTGAAAAACTCAAATTTTTTGAATAAAATCTAAAAAATTATTCCAATTTATCAATATTTATAAATTTATATTTTTTAAGAAATCTATCATATTTAATATGAAAAAAGTAAAAACGCAGTTTGTAGCTTCTTCAATTTTATATTCACGAAATAGTTTGAAATTGCGTTAATTTTCCTAAAGACATCAACTATTTTCTTCATAAAAATTTTTATTTGTAAAAGAGTCGACATATACCCCAATATTAAATTGGGCCAGTTAGGTTATGTGTTTTCAATATTTCCGAGTTGAATTTGACGAAAAAAAACCAGGAAACCATCATATGTCTAAGTTGTAATATTCTCCCGCTATACGGACTTCAAAAAATATACAACTAAAAGAAAAATTGAGAAAACTGTCTGTATACCAAAAAAAAAAAACACAATTTGGAAACCGGCAAATGTTAAGAAGTTAACGGAATCTCAAAATGAACTTTCATTCGTTTCAATCCATGTCGCCAATTTTGTTCGATATGGCATCATTCTATGTGACCATTATCTATATATTAATAGGCTAACATTTTTTCCATACAATCAATTGCCAGAGTGTATCTCATAAAACAATGCATAACTCGAATTATTATGTATTTTGATATGTTTTCATGGGCCAGGAGCTTTGCATAGGCATATTATATTTAACAAAAAAATGCTTCATTAATTTGTAATAATTCACCAAAGTTTTCACCAAAACCCAAAGCTGTTAACTACAGTATTTGACTTTTTTGTTGTACATACAGCAGTGGCGCAGGTGGTGAGCGTGCCGGCTATGATGCGTGCGTTCTTATGTTCAAGAACGTGTTGAGGGCAGGTAAAGTTTTTTTTTTTTTTTTTACTAAATTGAATTTGCCTTAGAATATACGAAAACTTTTTATTATATTTTTTTTTTTTAATTTAATTTATTTGCAATCCAATATTTTTCTGTTTATTATGTTTATGACATCTATCTTGGAGTGAAAAACTCAAATTTTTTGAATAAAATCTAAAAAATTATTCCAATTTATCAATATTTATAAATTTATATTTTTTAAGAAATCTATCATATTTAATATGAAAAAAGTAAAAACGCAGTTTGTAGCTTCTTCAATTTTATATTCACGAAATAGTTTGAAATTGCGTTAATTTTCCTAAAGACATCAACTATTTTCTTCATAAAAATTTTTATTTGTAAAAGAGTCGACATATACCCCAATATTAAATTGGGCCAGTTAGGTTATGTGTTTTCAATATTTCCGAGTTGAATTTGACGAAAAAAAACCAGGAAACCATCATATGTCTAAGTTGTAATATTCTCCCGCTATACGGACTTCAAAAAATATACAACTAAAAGAAAAATTGAGAAAACTGTCTGTATACCAAAAAAAAAACACAATTTGGAAACCGGCAAATGTTAAGAAGTTAACGGAATCTCAAAATGAACTTTCATTCGTTTCAATCCATATCGCCAATTTTGTTCGATATGGCATCATTCTATGTGACCATTATATATATTATAAGTCTAACTATGTTGTTGGTATATGCCCATGAAATTTAATTTTGTTTATTGAAATATTGACGGAATATGAAAGGAGTGGTGGGTCTGATGGTGGACTTTCAAACATTACTAAGTACCGTTTTTGCCATCTCCTATTAATGATTACTGGTCTTTAATGGACGGATTTTTTTTGGTTAGTTGTCAAATTACCCGGCTTTAGAGTAAACCAGCTTTTATGAAAGCGACTCTCAATAACTCAACTATAAATAATTATTTTCAGCAATAAAAATGTCTCCAATATTTATGCCTCTAGGCATTAGGTACTGGAGAAAAATGCGAACAGAGGATTTAATAAGTTAAACTAATTTAAGGTGGTCGAATTTCGACCACGGGATATACTAGTATATATTATAAGTCTAACAATGTTGTTGGTATATGCCCATGAAATTTAATTTTGTTTATTGAAATATTGACGGAATATGAAAGGAGTGGTGGGTCTGATGGTGGACTTTCAAACATTACTAAGTACCGTTTTTGCCATCTCCTATTAATGATTACTGGTCTTTAATGGACGGATTTTTTTTGGTTAGTTGTCAAATTACCCGGCTTTAGAGTAAACCAGCTTTTATGAAAGCGACTCTCAATAACTCAACTATAAATAATTATTTTCAGCAATAAAAATGTCTCCAATATTTATGCCTCTAGGCATTAGGTACTGGAGAAAAATGCGAACAGAGGATTTAATAAGTTAAACTAATTTAAGGTGGTCGAATTTCGACCACGGGATATACTAGTATATATTATAAGTCTAACTATGTTGTTGGTATATGCCCATGAAATTTAATTTTGTTTATTGAAATATTGACGGAATATGAAAGGAGTGGTGGGTCTGATGGTGGACTTTCAAACATTACTAAGTACCGTTTTTGCCATCTCCTATTAATGATTACTGGTCTTTAATGGACGGATTTTTTTTGGTTAGTTGTCAAATTACCCGGCTTTAGAGTAAACCAGCTTTTATGAAAGCGACTCTCAATAACTCAACTATAAATAATTATTTTCAGCAATAAAAATGTCTCCAATATTTATGCCTCTAGGCATTAGGTACTGGAGAAAAATGCGAACAGAGGATTTAATAAGTTAAACTAATTTAAGGTGGTCGAATTTCGACCACGGGATATACTAGTATATATTATAAGTCTAACTATGTTGTTGGTATATGCCCATGAAATTTAATTTTGTTTATTGAAATATTGACGGAATATGAAAGGAGTGGTGGGTCTGATGGTGGACTTTCAAACATTACTAAGTACCGTTTTTGCCATCTCCTATTAATGATTACTGGTCTTTAATGGACGGATTTTTTTTGGTTAGTTGTCAAATTACCCGGCTTTAGAGTAAACCAGCTTTTATGAAAGCGACTCTCAATAACTCAACTATAAATAATTATTTTCAGCAATAAAAATGTCTCCAATATTTATGCCTCTAGGCATTAGGTACTGGAGAAAAATGCGAACAGAGGATTTAATAAGTTAAACTAATTTAAGGTGGTCGAATTTCGACCACGGGATATACTAGTTTCTATTATTATTTTGATTTTGCTTGTTGCTGTTGCGCACACGAAAAGAAGCGCGAACAGGTAGTGGGTTCAATCCAACTGACTAGCATAGTGTGGAAAACAGAGATGATAAGTTTTCGTCAGTTGATTGCGTTACACCAGAAATAATAACATCATTTGATACCAAAGTATTCTCTAGCTCATCAACGTGACGACTTAAGGCGTGTATTTCTTTGTTTTGATCGCCACTTTCATTTTGCATGTTCTCAAGAGCACTTACCCTCTCTTCCATCTCCCTAAGTGAAGATTTAAGGTTACGAAGTTCGCCCGAGAAATCATAAAATTTCTGCATAATTCTGTTTCCGCTCTCCGTCAGCTTTGTTAGTATGCTTTGTTTGAAATCCTCTAACTTTTTATCAAATATCTCAAGCACACTTGTTGTTGTTGGGCTGTTGACTGTCGTAGGCGGACTCTGCCCTTGCATTTGAAAGGGAGAAGAAGAAGAAGAAGCATTTCGCGCACTTTTTCGCACTCCCAGGTTTGCACTTTGCGGATTCATGATGAATTTATGAATTATTGTTTTATGTGTATGAAGCAGGCGCGTATTCAGGGGGGGTTTCGGGGGTTCAAACCGCCCCGAAATTTCCGAAAATTAAAAAATATACGTCTGTACTAGAATAATTACTGTATTCATTTTTAAAACCCCTGTTAAGAAATTAGCATTAATAGCAATACTGAAAATACGAAAGAATAAAATTAAATAATATTTCACACTGAGAGAAGTTATTGGTAGTCGCTAATTAATTATCAGAGCAAGTCTGAGAGGTCACAACTAAATTCCTGCAACGGTTCACTCATTTGGCGCTTTAAGAAATTCACGCAAACCTATCAGACTTGCTCTGCATAAGATGAAATGAGCATCTCAACTACATAGCATGTTAACAAAAAGAGGGATCGAACTCAAGTCTGTTGAAATTCAAATTAACTGCTTTTCGAGTTATGAATACAGCGGGCAAAAATCGTAAAAATTAGTGTCTCTCGTTATTGTAGTCACGGTTGTCATAACTTTAACCAAAAAAATGACTTTGGAAGTAGGTAACTCCTTAAGAAATCCTAAACAAAATTTCAAAACAAACAATACAAATGAATATTGTTCACGGCTAAAAGTTTTAGCCTAGATTTAAAACTTTTTGGGGTCTACATATATGTATGTAGACTAGTATGTCTGCGTTTAAAGTGTTGTTTGGAATTTCCAGTAAGATTAACTTTGTTTGACTAATTTCATTATTTTTGTATGAAAGTATGTGTAAAAGCACAAAAAAAAATACTGCAACTCAAAGTTAAGAACTTTGTGGAAAACTCATGAAAACTCAAGAAAACTTGAAAAATGTTCATCAAAATTTTTTGTGGCCCGTTCAATTAAAGTGAACAAAGATACTTAAGCCGATTTGCTCGATTTTTGTCAATTTTTTTTCTAGCCAAGTGCATTATTATCGAAAAAAATCGGAAAAATACTGCTAGAAAGTTAGAAATTTTGATGCAATTTTTTCGAGTTTTCTTGAGTTTTCATGAATTTTCCACAAAGTTCCTAACATTGAGTTGAAGTGTTTTTATTGTGTATTTACACATACTTTCGTTCAAAAATAATGAAATTAGTCTAAAGAAGTAAATTTTACTGGAAATTCAAAAAACACACTTTGAACGCAGATATACTGGTCTAGGTGTATGACCAAACCAAATTTGGTTTAGAATTAAATTTACGCCAGTTGTCATAGAAATGCGCGTAATAAAAATTATTTAAATTTTAAAACAAAACGGTTAACAATTTTTTATTTTTTTTTTTTAAATGTTTGGACTCGAACCGACGTGCCCCAAATCAGTGCGCAATGCTCTACCTACTGAGCTACGGCGCACTCATGAATTTTGTGCGAAAAGTACACATATTCGCTGTGTATACGACTTTTGTTGTATTTTTGTTTATCCCAGTTAAGTTTTAAATCTAAACCGCAAAAAAATTGAGAATTATTGTAGGTAATTGAAAGGCTTGGAATTTATTACCAAAAAGTTTTCAAAATTATGTAAACCAATAAATGGTTTAAAATTTAGGCTCAATTTTTTTGCCGTGTAGAAAGAGGAAAATTTCAAATAAATAAAAGTATAAATATGTAATATCTAAAAATATAAATATATATGTATGGGTGTATTTACAGGTAATTCTTATTTACTGAAATTTTTTTCTGGCTACGCGCCTGGTATGAAGTATTAAATCAAACGAATTGGCAACAGAAATCGAAAAGCAGCAAAAGCGTAGGCATGCACAATAATGTAGAGCAAACTTTTATAAAATATAAGTCGGTTATTACGTTGTTTATGCGTGAATCAATGCAGCGCCACAAAAAACACGTCTTATCACACTGACATTTATTACCCAAAAGAATATAGAAAGAAAAAGTTAAAAAAAATTCTGGAATCCTGAGATGTTGACCAAAATGTGGACCAGGGGTGACCCCGAATGTATTTTAACAATATGCGTATCAAATTAAAGGTGTTGATGATAGTTTTCACGAGGAACATTTTTCAGGTTCATCTGCGAACCCGTTTCCAAGATATTGACCATTAGGTGGACCAAGGCTGACCCAAGAATATGCTCATATAATATACCTTTCATATCAAAAGTGTTGATTACTGTGTCCGCTTAGAGTGAATTTTAGATTCATCTGAATTCAAGAAAAAAATTCTTATACAAAAGCTTTTTCATAGAGCTGTTCATGGTGTAATAATAAAGAGGTGATATACGTAGTGACAACTGAAATGACATCTCCCTTACAGAACGAAGCATGAGAGAAAGGGGAAGAAAAAAATAGGCCGTTTTTAAAATATGTAGTATTATTTGATACCATTTTTCTACCAAAGTACTAAATTTTTTAAAGAAAAAAATAATTTTTGTTGTGTTTCTTGTTAGTTTTTTGTATCCAAGGTGTCTAAGTACACAGGACATTGTAGTTTTGCCTTATAACGGTGCTTTGTAACTGCAAAAAATAATGGATAGATGTGGAGGTCCATATATCGAAGTTCTTAAAATGGACAGAGGAGTCCATTAAAACATGTGATACATGCACTAACAGAAAAGTTCAAAAAAGTTATAAGGTCTACAATGATATAATTTGGTACTTACATATATCAATTTTGTTATGGTTTATATGTTTTTTGCAATTGAATGTGAGTCAAGCAATACTTGCTTTTTTTTAATATACCATTCGCTGTATTAAATAAAGGATGGGCTACTTTTTAATAAAGAAACAAGGACATAAAATAATGTGGCTTTTTCTGAGGAATTAGGTGTTTTTTGTTTATTAATTTTATAAATGCTTACATAGTAATACATGTTATTATTAAAATCACCGTTCCACTGGCTGGTGGAAATAATAAGTACAATTATTAATTTTTCATTAATTTGTTAAGATGCTTTATGCGAAAGTGCATTCTACTTTTAAAAAATAGTTTTTTTTACATCTGCTTCGCAAACGCAAGACTCACTTCTTTTTATTAAGTTTTCAATATATGCGGTATTGGTTGTTATGACTTGGCCATTAAATTCGTAAAATATCGTTTCCAATTCCTTTATTTTTGACAAAAACTCGCGAGAAGGTTTAATTAAGCCACCTTTTGAAATAGTATCGATATACGAAGAGAATTTCTCTGTTGTCAAATCCCGAACGGAGTCTTCTTCACATATATATCGAGATAGTCCCAATTTCCTGATTATGTAGCCTGCAACATACTCCAGTCCATCCTCGTGTAATCCTTCAATTTCAATAGGAGCAGAATTTACGCCGCATCCATCATCTACATCCTCAATCACGTGGTTAGTAAAAAGTGATTCGTTGTCCAAATCGTAGTTTAACCATTCGGTGTCATCTTTCTCCACATTGCCGCGAGCTGCCAACGTTTCTGTGTTTCGGGCTAAAAATAAAATTGAAATATGTACATATACATAAGTATATTTTTAGTTAAACTGGAGTAAATTTTCTCAATAAAAGCTTAACGCTGAGAAAATAGTTCTTTTACCTAGCAAATATTTTCGTAACCTATATTTGAATTGCATTGCTGTTGGATGATCGTACAAACCACCTTTCGCACGCATTGCCGAAAAAAAGTTTTCGACAATGTCTTGGTTTAAGGGATTGGTCAATATATACTTCATTCCATAAATATGATTCACGTAGGTGTAAATACCTCTTAGGGAGCTATTGGTGATGAGAATGCCTCTCTGAAAGGGCAACAACTTTCTACTTGCGCCAACGTGCATATTATTTACACACTCGTCCATTTTTTAGAGGATTGTAACCTGTTCCTCGTAATTCATCCCGAAAGGTCGTTTCGCAGGAAAAGACTGCATGGCGGAAAGCTTACTACTTAAGAGATCGAACCAGTCGTTTACTAAGTCTACAAATTCTGCTGTTTGCACGCCGTTACAAACTTCGAGTCCCCGTTCGGCGCATCGTCGCAAGGCACTGGCTGTTGTAGGCGAAAACAATTGCGCCGCTGTTTTTACTTTTTGTCGGCCCGCGTTGCGTACGGTCAGGTGGCGCTCCGACTGTTTATGCACTATAGAAACATCAGACACAGATGTGTGCTTTAGGACGTCAGCAATGCTCCTAGGTGTGAGTAAAGTATCTTTAATGCTAAGGCCGGTGTTCAAAAAGTGGTTACGGATGAGCTTAAGCAAATGCAGTGCATCTGCAAAAACAAATACTTTTCCCCCACTAACCGGGTGCGCAAACCACGTTTTGTCTAATTGAAAAATAAATCGCGGTTAACAAAAAAGTTACGTTATTTACCAATTGAAATACCCAATTCCATCCACAGGCCTTGAGTTTCAGGTCCCATGTCCGAGACAACCCCAACAACTGGATACCCTGTTTCATCCAGTATAGAAATTAAATTTTCCAAAATGGCTTTAGTCATTTTACAATCATACGCGCAAAAGACAGGCTGCTTCCATGAACGCTTTCCATGTCCATTTGGACATAATTGCTTGGCGGTCTCACTGTGTCAGTAAGTGAGTCATACTCATATGCAGGCTCCAGCTTCATTTCATCAAATGCAAGGATACATAATTTGTCTTCCACACCCATGTCTTCTACGCTGCACATTGCTTCAATGGAAAAATCCAAAACGCCATCATTAAATTTTACCTTTTGTAACCATTTAGCTACAGTTGATTCGCAAGGAAGGGGAAACCCACTCTTTAGCAAATGAGTATATGCTTTCGGTCAAGCCGCATGTATGGCTATAGCCGAGGATATGTCACCCCACGTCCAATGTATAGTCCTAGACGGGTTTTCAATTTCTTTCAGCTGTCCTTCAGTAAAATGGGTTTTGAGGTTTCTTCGCAGATTCTCGAGTTCTTTCGCTGACCCTTCTAAAAGTTTTACTCTAGCTTCAAGAAGCTCTTGGCGGTTTGGAATGGTTCTAAATGGGGCATACGTTTAAATATATTAAAAAAATGTTAACCATAGGAAACTTACTCGGTTTGAGTAGACGCCTCAACGAACTGTGGCACATTTTCACTGAAATCTAAAACCATTAAGGCTAGAACAAAAATCCTCGGGAGAAAAGTGCAAACCGCATATCTTTGCTTAGGGGACAGATCTATACCGCAGGCATCTGCCCATTTATTTCTTTTTATTTCATTTTGTGGAACGTGGTACATTTTTAAACCTTCATTTTTCCAGGTCTTGTGACAAAGGGCACAACTTGCTTTAGGCATTTTTTGAACTTAAAACATATTTCATCTTTAGAAATTGTCTAACTATAAACATTTTTTCTTGAAAAGTTAGTTTGTTCGTGTACTATTTAATTTACGTATATGTATACAGAGTGATTCAAATTGTTTGTGTATGAACTACTTTTTTTGGCTATATTGATTTGGAAGACATTTTCAGAAGATCTTGAGATATGTATGTTTGGATATTGGACATAGAAAACTTTTTTTGCTGTCCGATGTCTAGAACCGGATTAAAATTTAGACAACGTATGCCCCAAGAATTTGTATGATTTGGGCATCAAGGTGGCTCGGCGAATCTCTTTGTCCAACGGAGGATGCATTACAAATTGTCGGCAGAAAGCGCTCGCGCATCGTTTAGGCTTCGACTGAACCTTATCGTCGAAGGCGATGGATATTTTATCATTGGGTTTAGTCGGGTTGGACAAAGGTTACAAGACCTTAGGTGCTCTTCCCACTTAGCGCGTTTGTGTTTATCTACTAAGCGTCTGATTTCCGCATTAAGATCCTTTATTTGAGGATCCGTAGGGTCCAGGCGTCTAATATGGTCACTTTCATTTGCCAGGGCCGCAGCCTCTGCGGGGAAGAATGGACGCACTTTATTCTACCTGACGGAAACGCCTTTTCCCCTTCTCGTACGTCAGGCGGGGTGGGGAGAGCAGCGAGCTTTGTCTCTTGAATTGCTGCGATTTTGATGTTGTCTCTCTTCATGTAATTTGTAATCTCACCTATTTTGCGGCTAGGCCGTTGCGAAGGGGGAGCAGAGTTGATACTGGGGGTCAGTTAATATTGTTGTCTTCTCGCGTATACAGGAGCAAACCCAAATCTGAAAGGAAAGGGAAAATACGCTAGTTATGACACAATGTCTAAGAATTTATAGTTATTTACTTACCCGTAACTTCACTATCAATCTGGGATAGTGAATCGAAACCACTGCACTTTTCCAAAAAACAACGGAATCCTGCAGATTGGTATTACTAAAGGACTGTTAATAGTTATGATGTGCAATATTATAAGTATACTTACGTAGTAATTTCAGCAAATTTACACCACTTTAATACAATTAACGCGTTTTATTTCAAATTAAAATTTGTTTTTGTTTGAAAATTAAATTTTTGTATTAACTGACAACGAAAAGTCGTTAAAACAAAAATGAAAAAGTTGATCGGTGTGGCCATCCCATACATTTGTTAGGTTGAGTATCAGTTTTAGTACTTTTTGTAAAAATCGCCTGTAAACAAAAGGTAGTTTTGCAAAGAGGCAAATTGGCAAATTTCTGGAATCCTGAGATATTGACCAAAATGTGGACCAGGGGTGACCCCCAATGTATTTTAACAATATGCGTATCAAATTAAAGGTGTTGATGAGAGTTTTCACAAGGAACAGTTTCCAAGATATTGACCATTAGGTGGACCAAGGCTGACCCAAGAATATGCTCATATAATATAGCTATCATATCAAAAGTGTTGATGACGGTGTCCGCTTAGAGTGAATTTTAGATTCATCTAAATTCAAGAATAAAATTATTATACAAAAGCTTTTTCATAGAGCTGTTTGCCTTATCTATATTGTGGTAGATGTAAACGGGGTAGCATACTAGCCATAAGCACTAATTAGTAATATGGTGGCAACGCAATGAAGTTTAAAGCTTAAACTTCATTGTGGCAACGCCAATATGTATACATAAATGTAAGAACAAAAAGAAAAGACGAATAAAGTCACTTGAATCGTAACTACTAAAGCGTCAGGTGTGGCTAGAACCGCAAAATAAATTTTTAACGAAAAAATTTGTTAAAACGATAAAAGTTCCGAAAATGTCGCAAAAGCAAGAAATAATTGAAGCGTTGCGCAACATGGGAATTGAGTTCCCCGAAACGGCAAGCATCAGCAATTAAAAGCTTTGCTAAGCGCAACAATAAATGCAGCATCATCGACAAACGGTAAATCTACCGGTACCAAAACTAGCGGACCACTAACACGATCCGCTACGCCAGGTCCAAGTACAGTACCGACAACAACTTCAGCAACTTCCGCACTACCACCAACATCTTCAGCTACACCATCAATGTCGGCAACTTCCGCACCACCACCAACATCTTCAGCAGCAACCTCAATGTCGGCACCTCCTTCGGCAACTTCCGCACCACCACCAGCATCTTCAGCAATAATAGCATCTTCGGCATCTACATTAGCAGCTTCCGCACCACAAACAGCATCTTTAGTAAATTCAACACTACCACATGCAGCGCCAATAGACAAACTATCCTCAACCAACGAACTGGAAGAATTAGAGGCACAGATGCAAATAAAATTGCGCATACTAAAGTTAAAACAAGAAATAAATAATTTGGAAGGGTCTACAATGGCACGACAACCCTCAACAAGCTTTGCAGACATCGAAAACGCACTATCCAAGTTCAGTGGTGATGATGAAACAGACGTTACTAAATGGGTAGGCGACCTCGAACGTATCGCAAAACTTTACGGCTATGATGGCAAATCGTTAACGCTACTAGCACGGCGTATGCTAGTAGGAAGCGCCCAGCTATACACGAAAATAGTTACCGTCGACTTGTGGGGCGAGCTCAAAACAGCCCTAACGCGTGAGTTCAAAAAGACAATAAGCGTCATAGATATTTTCAAAAAACTGCAATCGCGCAAATGGGAGAAAAATTAAACTCTAACCCATTATGTGCTGGCCATGCAGCAAATCGCTCAAACTGCTCCTATAGGCGAGGAAGAGTTGGTGGAGTTCATTGTGGATGGGTTGCGCGACAACACAGGCAGTTCGTTAATTTTCGGCGGCGTATCCACCCTTCAGGCCCTGAAACTATTAATGCCGAAATGTGAGAAGCTGCTTGCGAAAAATAATACGTTTGGTACAGCTCGCTATAACCCCGACGAAATCAGATGCTTTAACTGCTCGCGCTATGGACACATGGCAAAAGACTGCAAGAGGGAAAAGCGGGAGAGAGGCTCATGCTTCCGTTGTGGCAAAACGGATCACGACCACAAACAGTGCCCGACACGAACGGTGGCAGTAGTTGAAGATGAGGAAACCTTCGTACGATTCCAGGAATCGGTAAGTGTCGCTTTTGCACATGCGTATAAGAACACCCCTAAGTATGCTAATTTCTTTTCCTTACTCGATACGGGTAGTCCCAATAGTTTCGTGAAATCATCGGAAGTTTCGAACATTAACACGAGTTACGTGCGACAAGTGGATATGAAAAGCTTTAGATGCATCGGAAACTCAAAAATAAAACCCTTACGAAGGATTTCAGTTCTAATTAAATTCAAAAACATTATAAAGAAAATGTCACTTTTTGTTCTGGCAGACACTGTAATGCCTTTTAACTTACTACTAGGTAGAGATTTTCTTGAAATTTTCAACATTAACCTGTCAATGCGAAGCAATGAATTAAATAAACGCGTTTCTTTAAAACCTTACAAAAAATCTTTTATTACATTAAATGGAAACAATGGTAAAGTAAATGAGATACAGTTAAACAAGAATAAAGAACATCTTAAGTCAAAACAAAACAAAGATACAGATACTTCAGATCGATTAAAACTCGAACCATTAAACAAAAATATTTGTAACATAGATACTCTGAAAACAAACAGACAATCGACATCAACCCTAAACTACCTTCAGATTTAAAAATTAAGTTCAGTTCAATGATAGAAAACACTTATGTAGGCAAACAAATCGAAGATATTCCGGATATTGATTATGAGGCTAAAATTACACTTACGGTAAACTCGCCAATCTTCTGCTCTGTCGTTTGCTGAGAAAAACGAAGTAAACAGAATTATCGAAGAATTGCTAAAGAAAAATATTATACGGCAAAGTAACTCCCCTTACGCATCCCCCATAGTCCTTACAAAGAAAAAATCAGGAGAAACACGAATGTGTATTGACTACAGGAATTTAAACAAATCAATTGCAAGAGATAATTATCCACTTCCGCTTATTGAAGACTGCTTAGATTACCTAGGTGAAAATACGGTATTCACACTCTTAGACCTTAAGTCTGGGTTTTTCCAGATACACCTCATTCGTAGTTCCAAATGGCCAATACGAATTCCTAAGAATGCCTTTCGGTCTAAAAAATGGACCAGCCATTTTTCAGAGATTCATAACCAAAATCCTTAAGCAATTTATAGAAAAGCAAGCCAAGAGATAGGAAGCCATTACGACCTGCTTAAAAAAGTATTAGAAAAATTAGCTGAATACGGACTGCAAATAAAATTGAAAAAATGCAAATTCGTATACGATGAAATAGAATACCTCGGGTACAATGTCTCTGTAACGGGTATAAGACCTTCGGAGCACCATATTAAAGCTATAATAGATTTCCCACCTCCAAAGAATCATCGGGAGTTGCAATCATTTCTAGGATTATGTTCCTACTTCAGAAAATCTGTAGAATCGTTTTCACTAATAGCACGTCCACTTTACAACCTACTTAAGAAAAATAAGAAATTCGTCTTCAATGATGAATGTAGAGAAACTTTCAGCACACTTAAGACAAAATTGGTATCAAGCCCGGTATTGGCAATATACAACCATAACAGAGAAACAGAGTTACATTGCGACGCGAGTACCCAGGGTTTTGGGGCAATTATGTTACAAAAACGGAACGATGGAAAACTACACCCGGTAGCTTACTTTTCAAAAAGAACCTCGGAGGCAGAGAGCAGATACCATAGCTTTGAATTAGAGACATTAGCAGTGATCTATGCCCTACGTCGATTTCGGGTATATTTAGAAGGAATTAAATTTAAGATCATAACAGATTGCAATTCTCTTACCCTAACACTTAATAAGAAATTAGTAAACAGCCGAATAGCAAGATGGGCCTTAGAACTAGAAAATTATAACTATACCATATTACACAGACCAGGTACGAAAATGCCGAATGTAGATTCCCTTAGTGGAATAGAACCAGACCGTGAAAACACAATAGCAGCTATAGATAGCGAAAATATAGACTTCCAATTACAAATCATGCAATCTCGAGACCCGGATATAGTAAGCTTGAAAAAGAGGTTGGAAAATGAAAATTTAGGAACTTTTGCAATGGAAAATGGCATTGTATTTAAAATATATGGAGACAATAAACAACTATACGTCCCTAAGGAATTAGAAAAGGAAATAATGAGAACAGCCCATGATCAACTAGCACACCAAGGCATTGATAAATGCTAACAAAAAATTAAGTCAAACTATTGGTTTCCCAACATGAAACATAAAATAAATAAATTTAAACAAAATTGCATACAATGTATTATGTATTCAGCGCCCAATAGGCAAAACGTTAGGCAATTACATAACATTCCGAAAGAGCCTCAGCCGTTTCACACCGTCCACCTCGACCACTTAGGACCACTTCCGTCTTTGCAGTCAAAAAGAAAACACATTCTAGTCATAATTGATGCATTTACAAAGTATGCAAAACTGTACGGGGTATTAACAACCAGCACTAAGGAAGTAACGGCTGCACTAAATAAATATTTTGAATATTACAGCCGATAGATGCATAACAGATAGAGGTAGTTGTTTCACATCAGCAGAATTTAAAGACTATCTAGAAAATAAAAACATCACTCATGTGAAAGTAGCAGTTCACTCACCACAGGCGAATGGACAAGTAGAGAGGGTTAATCGAAGTCTAGTGGGAATGCTAGCTAAACTCAGTGACCCTATACTCAAGAAACTTCCGAATGATCGTTACGTAATAAGAGACATTGAAAATGGGCAAATTACCCAAATACCGTATGATGGGATAATTGAAGCATGCAACATTAACCGGCGGAAAAGTAAAGAAATAGACGGGGTAGACGAAAGCGACACTAACCTATTCAACTAGCAATAAGTGTGTTTATCAAATATGCAACTCTGCCTGATCGAGGCCGATCATTAGGTCAGGTTGGCCGAGTTGTGGAGCATACTAGCCATAAGCACTAATTAGTAATATGGTGGCAACGCAATGAAGTTTAAAGCTTAAACTTCATTGTGGCAACGACAATATGTATGTATACATAAATGTAAGAACAAAAAGAAAAGAAGAATAAAGTCACTTGAATCGTAACTACTAAAATATATATAACAAGTAAGGAAGTCTAAGTTCGGGTGAACCGAACATTAAATACCCAGCGTTAGTTTTTAGAAAAAGGGGGCGTGGTTTTCATCCGATTTCGCCCATTTTAAAAACCAATCTATGCCGAGCCTAAACAATAGCGAATTTGGTGGGCGCGGCCACGCTCCTTGCTTATAAAGCTTTAACCGCTTACATGAGCCAAAAGTACTGAATCGATCTTTTCAAGGGTTATACCATGTCCTATATATAACTTTGGAAAAGAAGGCGTGCCATGCCCATAACTGTTAACGTATTTTGTGAAATTTTTCGATGGATATGTGTCCTTTAATCAATATTTACATAATTTTAAAAAAGTGGGTGGTGGCACCCCCACGGATTTTATTATGTTGTTTGTCCCTATTGAAGATCAGTTTTCATTGCAGATCTTTATGATACTTTCACAGTGGCTTGTTAATAGTGAAATGTTGATATTTTGTTTATTCACTTGTGGGCGGTGCCACGCCCATTTTCCAAAATATTACCAAAAAACCTTTAAACATCACTAATAACATCATCAGGTGAATGAGTGTACTAAATTTTAGCATTATATCTGTATCAGTTAAACAGATATTGCATATTCCGGTTTCCTAACTCTCGTTTAGAGAACTTTAGTCCAAAAAGGGGCGTGGTCGTTCACCGATTTTTCTTATTTTCTGTGGTAGTACTCTACATAAACATAACATGCCTGGAACCTAGTTTCGTAATTCTATCTCACACCGTTCTGAAGTTATTAGCAGTCGAATTTGAAAATTGCTTGACTCATAAGTGGGCGGTGCCACGCCCACTTTCCAAAATTTTGCAAAAATAATGTAAAGAATATGAAAATTGATGTATGTACAAAATTATATTATTATAGCGGTATCAGTTAATTAGATATGGACTTTTCAATATTTCCACCTCCTTTCAATATAACTTTTATAAAAAAGTAGGCGTGGTCGCCAAGCGATTTCGTTTATTTTCTATATCTGAATTTAACACAACAATAGTATGCCCTCTACAAAATTTCGTTATACTAGCATAAACTGTTCTCAAGTTATTAGGAGTCAAAATTTTAAAATTTCTTCAAATATATGTGGGCGGTGCCACCCCCTTTTCAAAAAATTTGGTAAAATCCGCCTTAGAACATATAAATCAATACATATTGCAAATTTTATCATTGTAGCTGCTTCTGATATTGAATTAACCCGTTTTATACGTTTTTCGAAATTTTCGATATCGAAAAAGGGGGCGTGGTTATCATCCGATTTCGCCCATTTTCAATAGCAACCTACCTTGGCCAGAAAGTAACCTGTATGCAAAATTTCATGCAAATATCTCAATGTTTACTCAAGTTATCGTGTACACGGACGGACAGACGGACAGACGGACGGACATGCCTTAATCAATTCCTCTTTTCAACCTAAGAACTTTCATATATGGAACTCTATATCTAACTCGATTATTTTGTGCCGTTACATAGTACCGTTATGTGGACAAAATTAATATACCCTTGTACTAGTACTAGTACGCTGGGTATAAAAATGGAGGGAAAAAATGTATAGTAACTCATCAATTTAGAACGGCTGGACCGATTTCACTAATTTTTTTTATTGCATTTGTTTTTTGCCCCGAGAAGGTTATTCAGAAAGAAAAAGTTAAAAATGTTTCTGGAATCCTGAGATATTGACCAAAATGTGGACCAGGGGTGACCCCGAATGTATTTTAACAATATGCGTATCAAATTAAAGGTGTTGATGAGAGTTTTCATAAGGAACAGTTTTCAAGTTCATCTGCGCACCCGTTTCCAAGATATTGACCATTAGGTGGACCAAGGCTGACGCAAGAATATGCTCATATAATATAGCTTTCAAAAGTGTTGATGACTGTGTCCGCTTAGAGTGAATTTTAGATTCATCTGAATTCAAGAAAAAAATTATTATACAAAAGCTTTTTCATAGAGCTGTTTGCCTTATCTATATATATTTAAAAATGGAGGGAAAAAATGTATAGTAACTCATCAATTGAGAACGGCTGGACCTATTTCATTATTTTTTTTTATTGAATTTGTTTTTTGCCCCGAGAAGGTTCTTCAGAAAGAAAAAGTTAAAAAGGTGAATGAGTGAATTTTAGATTCATCTGAATTCAAGAAAAAAATTATTATACAAAAGCTTTATCATAGAGCTGCTTGCCTTATCTATATATATTTAAAAATGGAGGGAAAAAATGTACAGTAACTCATCAATTGAGAACGGCTGGACCGATTTCATTTTTTTTTATACCTTTCATGCACATGAAATGGTATTATAACTTTGGTCCGATGTTTGTAAGTGTGAGAAGAAGAAGAGATAGACCCACCATTAAGTATACCGAAATGATCAGGGCGACGAGCTGAGTTGATTTAGCCATGTCCGTCTGTCCGTCCGTCTGTTTGAACGCAAACTAGTCCCTCAGTTTTAGAGATATCTCGATGAAATTTTGCAAGCAGGCGCCATTTTGCATAGGATTAATCATTTGTCGGAACCAGCAAGATAGGACCGATACAACGCATAGCTCCCATACAATCGATTGTTCCGATAAACGGGTTTTGGCCTATAACTCTTGCAATCAAAAAGCTATTGGAGCGAAATTTCGCAGGTTTACTACATATTATATGCGTAATGTGTGTAGTGGAAATCACCTAGATCGGATCAACATAACATATAGCTCCCGTATAATCGATAGTTTCGATAAATGGGTTTTGGGCTATAAATGTTGCAAATAGAAAGCTAGAAACGTAAAATTTTGCACGTTTGGTACTTATTATATATGTGATGTGTGTAGTGAAAATCATACAGATCGGACTTACATAACATATAGCTCCCATATTACCGATTGCTCCGATAAATGTGGTTTGGCTATGTATTTTTAAATTAACAGTTTTGGAGAGTTTGTAAGTAATTGTAAGTAAGGATCGGACACTTAGAAAAGTTGTGCGTATTCATGAAAGGTATAAAGCCTTCGGCACAGCCGAAGACAGCCCTTTCCTTACTTGTTTCTTATTGTATTTGTCTGTGCCCCGAGAAGGTTCTTCAGAAAGAAAAAGTTAAAAATGTTTCTGGAATCCTGAGATATTGACCAAAATGTGGACCAGGGGTGACCCCGAATGTATTTTAACAATATGCGTATCAAATTAAAGGTGTTGATGAGAGTTTTCAAAAGGAATCGTTTTCAGGTTCATTTGCGAACCCGTTTCCAAGATATTGACCATTAGGTGGACCAAGGCTGACCCAAGAATATGCTCATATAATATAGCTTTCATATCAAAAGTGTTGATGACTGTGCCCGCTTAGAGTGAATTTTAGATTCATATGAATTCAAGAAAAAAATTATTATACAAAAGCTTTTTCATAGAGCTTTCTACTTTGGTAGAAAAATGGTTCAAATAATACTACACATTTTAAAAACGGCCTCTTTTTTTCTTCCCCTTTCTCTCATGCTTCGTTCTGTAAGGGAGATGTCATTTCAGTTGTCACTACGTATATCACCTCTTTATTATTACACCATGAACAGCTCTATGAAAAAGCTTTTGTATAAGAATTTTTTTCTTGAATTCAGATGAATCTAAAATTCACTCTAAGCGGACACAGTAATCAACACTTTTGATATGAAAGGTATATTATATGAGCATATTCTTGGGTCAGCCTTGGTCCACCTAATGGTCAATATCTTGGAAACGGGTTCGCAGATGAACCTGAAAAATGTTCCTTGTGAAAACTATCATCAACACCTTTAATTTGATACGCATATTGTTAAAATACATTCGGGGTCACCCCTGGTCCACATTTTGGTCAATATCTCAGGATTCCAGAATTTTTTTTAACTTTTTCTTTCTATATTCTTTTGGGTAATAAATGTCAGTGTGATAAGACGTGTTTTTTGTGGCGCTGCATTGATTCACGCATAAACAACGTAATAACCGACTTATATTTTATAAAAGTTTGCTCTACATTATTGTGCATGCCTACGCTTTTGCTGCTTTTCGATTTCTGTTGCCAATTCGTTTGATTTAATACTTCATACCAGGCGCGTAGCCAGAAAAAAATTTCAGTAAATAAGAATTACCTGTAAATACACCCATACATATATATTTATATTTTTAGATATTTCATATTTATACTTTTATTTATTTGAAATTTTCCTCTTTCTACACGGCAAAAAAATTGAGCCTAAATTTTAAACCATTTATTGGTTTACATAATTTTGAAAACTTTTTGGTAATAAATTCCAAGCCTTTCAATTACCTACAATAATTCTCAATTTTTTTGCGGTTTAGATTTAAAACTGGGATAAACAAAAATACAACAAAAGTCGTATACACAGCGAATATGTGTACTTTTCGCACAAAATTCATGAGTGCGCCGTAGCTCAGTAGGTAGAGCATTGCGCACTGATTTGGGGCACGTCGGTTCGAGTCCACACATTTAAAAAAAAAAATAAAAAATTGTTAACCTTTTTGTTTTAAAATTTAAATAATTTTTATTACGCGCATTTCTATGACAACTGGCGTAAATTTAATTCTAAACCAAATTTGGTTTGGTCATACACCTAGACCAGTATATCTGCGTTCAAAGTGTGTTTTTTGAATTTCCAGTAAAATTTACTTCTTTAGACTAATTTCATTATTTTTGAATGAAAGTATGTGTAAATACACAATAAAAACACTTCAACTCAATGTTAGGAACTTTGTGGAAAATTCATGAAAACTCAAGAAAACTCGAAAAAATTGCATCAAAATTTCTAACTTTCTAGCAGTATTTTTCCGATTTTTTTCGATAATAATGCACTTGGCTAGAAAAAAAATTGACAAAAATCGAGCAAATCGGCTAAGTATCTTTGTTCACTTTAATTGAACGGGCCACAAAACTGTATACTCGAAAAAAAATCGAAAAAATATTACTAAAAAGTTAGAAATTTTGATGAACATTTTTCAAGTTTTCTTGAGTTTTCATGAGTTTTCCACAAAGTTCTTAACTTTGAGTTGCAGTATTTTTTTTTGTGCTTTTACACATACTTTCATACAAAAATAATGAAATTAGTCAAACAAAGTTAATCTTACTGGAAATTCCAAACAACACTTTAAACGCAGACATACTAGTCTACATACATATATGTAGACCCCAAAAAGTTTTAAATCTAGGCTAAAACTTTTAGCCGTGAACAATATTCATTTGTATTTTTTGTTTTGAAATTTTGTTTAGGATTTCTTAAGGAGTTACCTACTTCCAAAGTCATTTTTTTGGTTAAAGTTATGACAACCGTGACTACAATAACGAGAGACACTAATTTTTACGATTTTTGCCCGCTGTATTCATAACTCGAAAAGCAGTTAATTTGAATTTCAACAGACTTGAGTTCGATCCCTCTTTTTGTTAACATGCTATGTAGTTGAGATGCTCATTTCATCTTATGCAGAGCAAGTCTGATAGGTTTGCGTGAATTTCTTAAAGCGCCAAATGAGTGAACCGTTGCAGGAATTTAGTTGTGACCTCTCAGACTTGCTCTGATAATTAATTAGCGACTACCAATAACTTCTCTCAGTGTGAAATATTATTTAATTTGATTCTTTCGTATTTTCATTATTGCTATTAATGCTAATTTCTTAACAGGGGTTTTAAAAATGAATACAGTAATTATTCTAGTACAGACGTATATTTTTTAATTTTCGGAAATTTCGGGGCGGTTTGAACCCCCGAAACCCCCCCTGAATACGCGCCTGCTTCATACACATAAAACAATAATTCATAAATTCATCATGAATCCGCAAAGTGCAAACCTGGGAGTGCGAAAAAGTGCGCGAAATGCTTCTTCTTCTTCTTCTCCCTTTCAAATGCAAGGGCAGAGTCCGCCTACGACAGTCAACAGCCCAACAACAACAAGTGTGCTTGAGATATTTGATAAAAAGTTAGAGGATTTCAAACAAAGCATACTAACAAAGCTGACGGAGAGCGGAAACAGAATTATGCAGAAATTTTATGATTTCTCGGGCGAACTTCGTAACCTTAAATCTTCACTTAGGGAGATGGAAGAGAGGGTAAGTGCTCTTGAGAACATGCAAAATGAAAGTGGCGATCAAAACAAAGAAATACACGCCTTAAGTCGTCACGTTGATGAGGTAGAGAATACTTTGGTATCAAATGATGTTATTATTTCTGGTGTAACGCAATCAACTGACGAAAACTTATCATCTCTGTTTTCCACACTATGCTAGTCAGTTGGATTGAACCCACTACCTATTCGCGCTTCTTTTCGTGTGCGCAACAGCAACAAGCAAAATCAAAATAATAATAGAAATAACAACCAAGCTTGTCCCATTATCGTCAAACTGCACTCAACGTATGATCGCGCAATTCTTTTAAGGGCAATCGCTAATAATTTTATGACGAAGCGGAAATTCTTAACTCTTCGCGATGTTGGACTGGAAGACGACCGAAAAATGTATGTAAACGAATGCCTTACAAACAAAGAAGAATATAGACTTGATGCGCTTCGTAACTAATTTAAAGAGAGAAGGGAAATTAGTCAACGCATTCTCTGTACGTGGGAGAATACATATACATACGTATGCAAGCGAATGAAGAAGCAGTACTGGTCTCGGACCGAAACAGCGTGGAACGTGCAGTTGCTGCTATTTAATTTATTTGTGATATGTTTTATTATCATGTTAAGCTATGTTTACTTTTCACTGTCACTAGCACCTAGTGCATACTTCCTACATATATTTTTGATTATCTCTTCTTCTTCCTCTCTATGATTTCCTTTTTTACACTTTTCCCTACTTTTGACTATCTGTTTGCTGGCATCTTGTTTATGTCACTATGATGAGTGGTAGTTCAGGTTTACATGCTAACAACAACTATCTCAGACTTTCATTAAGGCTTGTTTGTGAGCACCACAAAGCGTAGCTTAACTTCTGATAAACTTGATTATTTTTATTTATATTTGCGGGTAGATAACATAGGTCTAGTATCAACCCACCTCTTGCTAGCAAAAACCAAGGTTGCACCGGTAAAAACTATCTCGCTCCCTCGTTTAGAATTGTGCGGTGCAGTCTTGGTAGTTGATATGCTCAGGTCGCTTCAAAACGAACTCCCTCTAGCTAGTTTAAGCAAAGTTATAGCATATTCAATATATCTATGATCCTTTTCAAAATCTTTCGTATAAAATTGGGCGTGGACCTAACCCGATTTCGATAATTTTTTTTCGCAATATTGCCTGTATTAATATAAATATGTGTCGGTGTTTGCCACGAACACTTTAGAGGTGAAATAGAAATGATATACAGCTAGTTTAAGCAAAGTTATAGCATATTCAATATATCTATGATCCTTTTCAAAATCTTTCGTATAAAATTGGGCGTGGACCTAACCCGATTTCGATAATTTTTTTTTCGAAATATTGCCTGTATTAATATAAACTAGTATCGCCCGTGGTCGAAATTCGACCAATTAAAATTTTCTTCAGCTCCTCTAAAAATAAAACTTTGAAATAAAATACTTATTTTCGAAAAAATGTACCGAAATAGTCGGGAACTCTTTAGCTTTGGGGTCAAAGGGTAGAAGTTATGAAAAATGTTGAGTGCTACATCAAAACATGCGGTTCGGTGTCCCTGATAATAATATGCAGGCGGAAGGTCAATACTATAAGCCAGTCAAAATTTATCAACAAAAAACCTTAAGTACATTTTTTACTTGGCCTTATGTTATTGATTTTGTTAGAAGAACTTCAGAAATTTTAAGTAAAAGACCAGCCCCCATGCACTCAACAACGGTTTTTATAGTGCTTTTGATCCTATCAATCCATATTTACCAATAAATTCAATATTTCATTATCAACTTATGGCAGTGTTATATGATGCATTTAAACTTCATTTGTACATATATTTTTGTTTATTTATGCCTGCAGATACGTTAATTTGTCATATTTTTTATAATATAAGTTTCGAAAAATTTATTTACCCCTTCAAAAGTCCAATTAAAAGCAAAACCTTTAAAATCCCCAAAATATATGATGAATATAGCCATACTCAGTTTTACTCCACTTTCACGGAGTGGCACCAATGACAAATGTTATAAAAAATGTGCATTTTGACAGCGCTCTCTCGAAACGAAGAGTCTCAAATCTATTTATCTATGGTTAGTAAAAGGAATGAGGGCAAAAAATTTGAAAATTTGAGCAAGTGTTTCACGCACTGAGTAGAAGAAACCAAATGCGCAAAAATTTTCGGCAGAGAGAATGACGATTTCTCAATTTTTCGGTAACGTTTATAATCGCATGGCTTCCCCTCATAAGTATGTACATATATGAATGTATGTATGTTTTAAAATCTTTGAGCTTACAGGATTGCCCATATGCGTGAGCGTGTATAATTGTACAATTTTTATACCAAAATGGGTATAAATGTATACTACTTGCAGGACACCTGACTTCGATTCTCGGGATTCTCGGTGAATCGGGATTCTCGGTGAAGACAAAATAGGGAATTGTTTTTTTTTTAATTCTTTTAAAGCAAGGAAAATTATTTAAAGTGACGCCAGCAACTACTTATACTTTCCAGCGTCTACTTACAGCTTTGCTCTAAATGAGACAATTGGTAATATTTTTCTGGCCAATCTTCAATAAATTAATTTAATTTATAAAAAAAAAAACTTAACCTGCCCCGAACCCGTGCTTTTGAACCTGTAAACGCACGCATCAGAGCCGGCACCTTTACCACTGCTGTATCATGTATAACATTTCTGTTGTCAATCAGAGACTTTATTTACTGGGTTGCAGATGTCGCTAAGGGTAGTGGTGAAATTCTTTACGCAAGGCGCGCACGGGTCCATCTATCGTACATCGAAACAGTTAAATATTGTAGTTTTGGCTTTTGGTAAAAGCTTTTATACATATATGTTGTGCTGTTGGAGATTACAAAATAGTTGGAGAGTTCCGGAAAGTTTGTAGGCTTCTTTTTTGTTTAATAACAAATAAACAAAGCATAATTTTCAAAATTTTTTTTCGCGAGACAGTAGAAATAGTCCATACCAAGATGCCAATATAACTTTTATAGGGATCTATCTATAAATACTATATGAAGTTGGGTTGCGAAAATTACTATGGGGAGAGTGTTAGCCTATTAATATATAGATACTGCTGAAATTTTTCATAAGGTAATGAAAACATGCACCAACTGAAGTGATTAGATTTCGGCTTGTAGTAAGGCTACAGATTATTTTCAACAACATTTGAAAGGTAATAACTCCTGCTTTAAATTTCTTTGCATGGATTTTGACATTTTTCTTTTTTCTCTGCTATTTTTGAAAATTCCTCTTCTGGTGTTGCTATCAAAATATTTTATTCTATATAACTAACTTCATTCTTAGTATTAAAAATACATTTTCTGCTTAGAAAATATACTTTTCCAATATTTTATTGTAGTAGACTATTACTTTTTTATAATAATGGAATAAATTGGTCACATTTGTTCTAGCATGTCCTATGAAGGCACTAATTGTATCCTTTTTATACCAAAATGGGTATAAATGTATACTAATTGCAGGACAGCTTTGCTCTAAATGAGACAATTGGTAATATTTTTCTGGCCAATCTTCAATAAATTTAAAAAAAAAATATTATGATAAAAGGTTTTCATATGTTATTATATGTTTCAAGGCAAATGTAATTTATAAAAAAAAAAACCTTAACCTGCCCCGAACCCATGCTATTGAACCAGTAAACGCACGCATCAGAGCCGGCACCTTTACCACTGCTGTATCATGTATAACATTTCTGTTGTGAATCAGAGACTTTATTTACTGGGTTGCAGATGTCGCTAAGGGTAGTGGTGAAATTCTTTACGCAAGGCACGCACGGGTCCATCTATCGTACATCGAAACAGTTACATATTGTAGTTTTGGCTTTTGGTAAAAGCTTTTATATATGTTGTGCTGTTGGAGATTACAAAATAGTTGGAGAGTTCCGGAAAGTTTGTAGGCTTCTTTTTTGTTTAATAACAAATAAACAAAGCATAATTTTCAAAATTTTTTTTCGCGAGACAGTAGAAATAGTTTATACCAAGATGGCAATATAACTTTTATAGGGATCTATCTATAAATACTATATGAAGTTGGGTTGCGAAAATTACTATGGGGAGAGTGTTAGCCTATTAATATATAGATACTGCAGGAATTTTTCATAAGGTAATGAAAACATGCACCAACTGAAGTGATTAGATTTCGGCTTGTAGTAAGGCTACAGATTATTTTCAACAACATTTGAAAGGTAATAACTCCGGCTTTACATTTCTTTGCATGGATTTTGACATTTTTCTTTTTTCTCTTCTATTTTTGAAAATTCCTCTTCTGGTGTTGCTATCAAAATATTTTATTCTATATAACTAACTTCATTCTTAGTATGAAAAATACATTTTCTGCTTAGAAAATATACTTTTCCAATATTTTATTGTAGTAGACTACTACTTTTTTATAATAATGGAATAAATTGGTCACATTTGTTCTAGCATGTCCTATGAAGGCACTAATTGTATCCTTTTTATACCAAAATGGGTATAAATGTACACTAATTGCAGGACAGCTTTGCTCTAAATGAGACAATTGGTAATATTTTTCTGGCCAATCTTCAATAAATTAAAAAAAAAAAATATTATGATAAAAGGTTTTCATATGTTACTATATGTTTCAAGGCAAATATAATTTATAAAAAAAAAACCTTAACCTGCCCCGAACCCGTGCTTTTGAACCTGTAAACGCACGCATCAGAGCCGGCACCTTTACCACTGCTGTATCATGTATAACATTTCTGTTGTGAATCAGAGACTTTATTTACTGGGTTGCAGATGTCGCTAAGGGTAGTGGTGAAATTCTTTACGCAAGGCGCGCACGGGTCCATCTATCGTACATCGAAACAGTTAAGTTTTGTAGTTTTGGCTTTTGGTAAAAGCTTTTATATATGTAGTGCTGTTGGAGATTACAAAATAGTTGGAGAGTTCCGGAAAGTTTGTAGGCTTCTTTTTTGTTTAATAACAAATAAACAAAGCATAATTTTCAAAATTTTTTTTCGCGAGATAGTAGAAATAGTCCATACCAAGATGCCAATATAACTTTTATAGGGATCTATCTATAAATACTATATGAAGTTGGGTTGCGAAAATTACTATGGGGAGAGTGTTAGCCTATTAATATATAGATACTGCTGAAATTTTTCATTAGGTAATGAAAACATGCACCAACTGAAGTGATTAGATTTCGGCTTGTAGTAAGGCTACAGATTATTTTCAACAACATTTGAAAGGTAATAACTCCGGCTTTACATTTCTTTGCATGGATTTTGACATTTTTCTTTTTTCTCTTCTATTTTTGAAAATTCCTCTTCTGGTGTTGCTATCAAAATATTTTATTCTATATAACTAACTTCATTCTTAGTATGAAAAATACATTTTCTGCTTAGAAAATATACTTTTCCAATATTTTATTGTAGTAGACTACTACTTTTTTATAATAATGGAATAAATTGGTCACATTTGTTCTAGCATGTCCTATGAAGGCATTAATTGTATCCTTTTTATACCAAAATGGGTATAAATGTATACTAATTGCAGGACAGCTTTGCTTTAAATGAGACAATTGGTAATATTTTTCTGGCCAATCTTCAATAAATTAAAAAAAAAAAATATTATGATAAAAGGTTTTCATATGTTACTATATGTTTCAAGGCAAATATAATTTATAAAAAAAAAACCTTAACCTGCCCCGAACCCGTGCTTTTGAACCTGTAAACGCACGCATCAGAGCCGGCACCTTTACCACTGCTGTATCATGTATAACATTTCTGTTGTGAATCAGAGACTTTATTTACTGGGTTGCAGATGTCGCTAAGGGTAGTGGTGAAATTCTTTACGCAAGGCGCGCACGGGTCCGTCTATCGTACATCGAAACAGTTAAATATTGTAGTTTTGGCTTTTGGTAAAAGCTTTTATATATGTTGTGCTGTTGGAGATTACAAAATAGTTGGAGAGTTCCGGAAAGTTTGTAGGCTTCTTTTTTGTTTAATAACAAATAAACAAAGCATAATTTTCAAAATTTTTTTTCGCGAGACAGTAGAAATAGTGCATACCAAGATGCCAATATAACTTTTATAGGGATCTATCTATAAATACTATATGAAGTTGGGTTGCGAAAATTACTATGGGGAGAGTGTTAGCCTATTAATATATAGATATGTGTGCTGAATTTCACTTTGCTATCTTGAGCGGTTTTTGATTTATGATTAATAATATTTCCAAATTTGACTTAATCAAAAGTGGGCGGTACCACGCCCCATTTTAAAAATTTATTCAAAAATGTATTTCCTGCCTTAACGCTAAAGCACACACCAAATATTATCCTTATAGGTGTATTATGTACTGAATAATCACTCTTTTTGTATTTTAGAAAATATTATATATATAGAAAGTGGGCGTGGCTTTTAACCGATTTTGCCTATTTTCAATAGCGCTCCGAGATAAGTGAAAAGGAACCTGCATACCAAATTTCATTGAGATATCTCAAGATTTACTCAAGTTATCGTGTTCACAGACGGACGGACGGACAGACGGACGGACATGGCTCAATCAATTTCTCTTTTCCTCCTGAACATTTTGATATATATAAGTCAATATCTATCTCGATTTGTTTATGCCGTTACATACTACCGTTAGGCGAATGAAGTTAATATACCTTGTGTGCGATGCACTACTAGGTATAAAAATTAGTGAAATCGGTCGGGCCGTTCTCAATTGATGAGTTACTATAAATTTTTTCCCTCCATTTTTATATATATAAATAAGGCAAACAGATCTATGAAAAAACTTTTGTATAATAATTTTATTCTTGAATTTAGATGAATCTAAAATTCACTCTAAGCGGACACAGTCATCAACACTTTTGATATGATAGCTATATTATATGAGCATATTCTTGGGTCAGCCTTGGTCCACCTAATGGTCAATATCTTGGAAACTGTTCCTTATGAAAACTCTCATCAACACCTTTAATTTGATACGCATATTGTTAAAATACATTCAGGGTCACCCCTGGTCCACATTTTGGTCAATATCTCAGGATTCCAGAAATTTGCCTCTTTGCAAAACTACTTTTTTTTTACAGGCTACCTAACAAATGTATGGCTTGGCCACACCGATCAACTTTTTCATTTTTGTTTTAACGACTTTTCGTTGTCAGTTAATACAAAAATTTAATTTTCAAACAAAAACAAATTTTAATTTGAAATAAAACGCGTTAATTGTGTTAAAGTGCTGTAAATTTGCTGAAATTACTACGTAAGCATACTTATAATATTGCACATCATCTATGTATATATTAATAGGCTAACACGCTCCCCATAGTAATTTTCGCAACCCAACTTCATATAGTATTTATGATAGATCCCTATAAAGGTTATATTGCCATCTTGGTATGGACTATTTCTACTGTCCCGCGAAAAAAAATTTTGGAAATTATGCTTTGTTTATTTGTTATTAAACAAAAAAGAAGCCTACAAACTTTCCAAAACTCTCCAGCTATTTTGTAATCTCCAACAGCACAACATATATAAAAGCTTTTACCAAAGCTACAGTATCTGACTGTTTCATTGTACGCTAGATGGACGCGCGCCTTGCGCAAGAATTTCACCACTACCCTCAGCGACATCTACAACCCAGTAGATAAAGTCTCTGATTCACAACAGAAATGATATACATGATACAGCAGTGGCGCAGGTGGTAAGGGTGCCGGCTCTAATGCGTGCGTTAACACGATCAAGCACGGGTTCGGGGCAGGTTAAGTTTTTTTTTTTTTTTATAAATTAAATTTGCTTTGAAACATATAACATATGAAAACCTTTTATCATAATATTTTTTTTTTAATTTATTGAAGATTGGTCAGAAAAATATTACCAATTGTCTCATTTAGAGCAAAGCTGGAAGTAGACGCTGGAAAGTATAAGTAGTTGCTGGCGTCATTTTAAATAATTTTCCTTGCTTTAAAAGAATTAAAAAAAGAAAGAACAATTCCCATTTTTGTCTTCACCGAGAATCCCGATTCACCGAGAATCCCGAGAATCGAAGTCAGGTGTCCTGCAAGTAGTATACATTTATACCCATTTTGGTATACAAATTGTACAATTAGTGTCTATAGGACATGCTCGAACAAATGTGACCAATTTATTCCATTTAAAAGAGACTAAACATGATCCAAATATGGAAGGTCGTCGCGTGAGACAGCTGATTAAAAAGTTTTTTTCTTTAATTTTAACATTATGCCCATTTTTCAGTGTAATTTTGACAGTACGCACACAAAGTACAACAACAAAATACATTACACAAATTACGTACGCACGGATGTATGTTACCATGCGATCACCTGTTTATTGCATCATGAGACTAAAAAATTAGTAGTCTACTACAATAAAATATTGGAAAAGCATATTTTCTAAGCAGAAAATGTATTTTTCATACTAAGAATGAAGCTAGTTATATAGAATAAAATATTTTCATAGCAACATCAGAAGAGGAATTTTCAAAAATAGAAGAGAAAAAAGAAAAATATCAAAATCCATGCAAATAAATGTAAAGCAGGAGTTATTTGCTTTCAAATGTTGTTGCAAATAATCTGTAGCCTTACTACAAGCCGAAATCTAATCACTTCAGTTGTTGCATGTTTTCATTACCTTATGAAAAATTTCAGCAGTATCTATATATTAATAGGCTAACACTCTCCCCTTAGTAATTTTCGCAACCCAACTTCATATAGTATTTACAGATAGATCCCTATAAAAGTTATATTGCCATCTTAATATGGACTATTTCTACTGTCTCGCGAAAAAATTTTTTGGAAATTATGCTTTGTTTATTTGTTATTAAACAAAAAAGAAGCCTACAAACTTTCCAAAACTCTCCAGCTATTTTGTAATCTCCAACAGCACAACATATATAAAAGCTTTTACCAAAGCTACAGTATCTGACTGTTTCATTGTACGCTAGATGGACGCGCGCCTTGCGCAAGAATTTCACCACTACCCTCAGCGACATCTACAACCCAGTAGATAAAGTCTCTGATTCACAACAGAAATGATATACATGATACAGCAGTGGCGCAGGTGGTAAGGGTGCCGGCTCTAATGCGTGCGTTAACACGATCAAGCACGGGTTCGGGGCAGGTTAAGTTTTTTTTTTTTTTATAAATTAAATTTGCTTTGAAACATATAACATATGAAAACCTTTTATCATAATAATTTTTTTTTTTTAATTTATTGAAGATAGGCCAGAAAAATATTACCAATTGTCTCATTTAGAGCAAAGCTGGAAGTAGACGCTGGAAAGTATAAGTAGTTGCTGGCGTCATTTTAAATAATTTTCCTTGCTTTAAAAGAATTAAAAAAAGAAAGAACAATTCCCATTTTTGTCTTCACCGAGAATCCCGAGAATCGAAGTCAGGTGTCCTGCAAGTAGTATACATTTATACCCATTTTGGTATAAAAATTGTACAATTAGTGTCTTCATAGGACATGCTCGAACAAATGTGAACAATTTATTCCATTTAAAAGAGACTAAACATGATCCAACTATGGAAGGTCGTGGCATGAGACAGCTGATTAAAAAGTTTTTTTCTTTAATTTTGACATTATGCCCATTTTTCAGTGTAATTTTGACAGTACGCACACAAAGTACAACAACAAAATACATTACACAAATTACGTACGCACGGATGTATGTCACCATGCGATCACCTGTTTATTGCATCATGAGACTAAAAAAGTAGTAGTCTACTACAATAAAATATTGGAAAAGCATATTTTCTAAGCAGAAAATGTATTTTTCATACTAAAAATTAAGTTAGTTATATGGAATAAAATATTTTCATAGCAACACCAGAAGAGGAATTTTCAAAAATAGAAGAGAAAAAAGAAAAATATCAAAATCCATGCAAATAAATGTAAAGCAGGAGTTATTAGCTTCCAAATGTTGTTGCAAATAATCTGTAGCCTTACTACAAGCCGAAATCTAATCACTTCAGTTGGTGCATGCTTTCATTACCTTATGAAAAATTTCAGCAGTATTTATATTAATACCCTAACTCTGTTGTACTACCACCCTAATGTGTGAAAACTTTGAGTGGCATCACCACCTCGCAAAATTTCGCACTTTTTAAAAACTACGAAAACCACACAAACCCCTCTGCTATCATTCATATGCAGTAATCCAGGAGCTGCCACTTGCTTTTATTTGTGTGCCAAAAAAAGTGTGCTAAATCCTGTACAACATCATTTGAAGCCTAAGAAATCCATCTTAACTGCTCATGGCTTTAGCTGCCATTATGCATACTTAGCATAGACTTGACTTTACTTGAGAACTGTCACTTAGCACTTAGAAAAATAGCAAGAGAGTACACTAGCCAGTTTCAAATAAGAGTAAAAGTTTCCCATATCGAATTGCTTTTCAAAAGTAATCGTGAGATTTTTTACATATAACTCAGTAAAAAGTACCAAAACGCATTTTCTTGGCATTAGGTTGCGATTTTCTGAGCTTATCTACAATCAGTATATAGTCAAAAAAAAACTATAAAGCATTTTGGAGGAAAACAATTTTTTTTAGGTTAGCCTAATTTGAATTCAATTTATTTGACAGTAAGTTTTGCGGCTGTCATATGAATAATATACATCCAAAAATTCTTATCCCTATAGAATAGTTGGAGGATTTTATTCAAAATGTTAAAAAAAAAGGTTCTCTCACGGCGCTCACTACACTTAGAATTTACATAAAAAATCAGAACTCCACAGAATTCTAAGTCAAGTCAAGTAGGGTAATCGGATACATGCAAACTTCATTAAACAGAGCGCTAAGTATGCATAATGGCTGCTTTAGCTTTCACGCTCCCACATATGGGCAATCCTGTAAGCTCAAAGATTTTAGAACTCATTCATTTTACATACATACATACATATTCATACATACTTATGAGGGGAAGCAATGCGATTATAAACGTTACCGAAAAATTAGGAAATCGTCATTCTCTCTGCCGAAAATTTCTTCGCATTTGGTTTCTTCTACTCGGTGCGTGAAACACTTGCTCAAATTTTCAAATTTTTTGCCCTCATTCCTTTTACTATCCATAGATAAATAGATTTGAGACTCTTCGTTTCGAGAGAGCGCTGTCAAAATGCACATTTTGTATAACATTTGTCATTGGTGCCACTCCGTGAAAGTGGAGTAAAACTGAGTATGGCTATATTCATCATATATTTTGGGGATTTTAAAGGTTTTGCTTTAATTGGACTTTTGAAGGGGTAAATCAATTTTTCGAAACTTATTTTTCAAAAATATGACAAATTAACGTATCTGCAGGCATAAATAAACAAAAATATATGTACAAATGAAGTTTAAATGCATCATATAACACTGCCATGAGTTGATAATGAAATATTGAATTTATTGATAAATATGGATTGATAGGATCAAAAGCACTATAAAAAAACCGCGTGTAGCCAGTACACGTGAAAGAAGCTAACTTCTTAAATTCAGAAATAACGAAATATGAATAAGGTGTATTCGAGAATTGTTTAGATTCACAATTTCTTACTTCCGGGAAGTGGACCAGGGAACCGATCCATTAAAAAATATCTTATGCATTGTGCGTTTTGCTTCAAATTTGGTAAGTGGGTAGAATTATGCCTAAATTAACAGGGGCCAATACGAATGGGATATAGAGGAAGAGGGGCGGGGTAAAAGGAAAGCGGGTAATGAAGAGAAAAAGGGGGGAGATAGAGTGAAGGCGAAGAAAGATTGGAAGGAGAGTTGTAAAAGGGAGGACAGTGAGCTCGCATTTAGACAGGACGTCTGCCTCTACTACATATATAATGTATAAGATATATAAAATTCAAATTATGTAAATAGGTATAGATCGACTTGCGTCCTAAACTTATAAACCGATCGTAACCAAATTTTACACACCCACTGTACATCTTCCAGGGATGGTCACAGGCTAAAAAATATTTTGATATATATAGGGGGCGTGGCACCTCCCATACAAATGGAATTTTCCATTGTCCGTATCTCTGGAAGTATTTATGTTAAACCATTGAAACTCGGTAAGGGGTTATATGGGATCGATCCCTACCACCTCCAAAAAAACTGGGGATAACGTCAAAGTGGGCGTGGCACCTCCCATACGAATGAAATACTTCTTATTCGATATCTCTGGAAGTATTTAGGTTATACCACTGAAATTTGGTGAGAGATTATATGAGATCGATCCCTACCACCTCAAAAAAAAATGGGGATAACGAAAAAGGGGGCGTGGCACCTCCCATACCAATGAAATACTTCTTAGTCGATATCTCTGGAAGTATTTTTGTTAGATCATTGAAACTCGGTAAGGGGTTATATGGGATCGATCCCTATCACCTTCAAAAAAACTGGGGATAACGACAAAGTGGGCGTGGCACCTCCCATACGAATGAAATACTTCTTAGTCGATATCTCTGGAAGTATTTAGGTTAGACCACTGAAATTTGGTGAGATATTATATGAGATCGATCCCTACCACCTACAAAAAAAACTGGAAATAACGAAAAAGGGGGCGTGGCACCTCCCATACCAATGAAATACTTCTTAGTCGATATCTCTGGAAGTATTTTCGTTAGATCATTGAAACTCGGTAAGGGGTTATATGGGATCGATCCCTACCACCTCCAAAAAAACTGGGGATAACGACAAAGTGGGCGTGGCACCTCCCATACGAATGAAATACTTCTTAGTCGATATCTCTTGAACTATTTAGGTTAGACCACTGAAATTTGGTGAGAGATTATATGAGATCGATCCCTTCCACCTCCAAAAAAACTGGGTATAACGAAAAAGTGGGCGTGGCACCTCCCATACAAATGGAATTTTTCATAGTCCGTATCTCTGGAAGTATTCGGGTTACACCACTGAAATTTGGTGAGGGGTTATACGAGATCGATCCCTACCACCTCCAAAAAAATTGGGGTTAACGAAAGGGGGGGCGTGGCACCTCCCATACTAATTTTTCAAGCTAAATATCTCCAAAAGTATTTAAGGCAGGAACCTGGAAATTGGTATAGAGCTAAATGATATCAAAACAATTTTTCCGCATAAAAGTAGGGTTATCGTAAAAGCGTTTAAAGTTAGGACCTGAAAATTGATCAGGAGATCAATGATATCAATAGCTCTATGTGGCGTGTTCCCGTGTAGGAAATTTTTTTTCGCTATTTACTTACGCTCCTTGACAGAAAACTAAAATTTTGTGTATCGTGTAGCCTTAAACGGAATACTAAAATTTTATATTTTTGAAGTTGTATGCACAATGAAGTAGTGAAAAATTAATAAAAAAATCTATTATGGGAAGAACGAAGTTTGCCGGGTCAGCTATATTATATAGATATGAAATCTTAAAGTACTTATATTATTGATTTTGAAAGGCCCCCTAACTACTTACATCCCGAGCAACGCCGGGTACCCTGCTATATTATATAAATATGAAATCTTAAAGTATATTATTGATTTTGAAAGGCCCCCTAACTACTTACATCCCGAGCAACGCCGGGTACCCTGCTAGTAATGTATAAGATTGAAATATTGTATGTGTGTATGTATGCATAACTTAAGTTGCGTTCTAAACGGATTGACCGATCATAACCAACTTTAGAACAGAAACTGAAAACCATCGATGAATTAAGAGGGATAGGGGAAAAGGTGCGGGCACCTGACATACAAATGGGATTTTTCATGTTGCATATCTCTGGAAGTATTCATGCTAGGCCGCTAAAATTGAACAGAGTTATATAAGGATTATGAAACCACTCGTATAAGGATTTGAAGAACGGGCATAATTGGTATCAGTTCTATCGACTTTATCAAACTTACCTACCTAATTTCGATTTATTCCATGGAATGGAACCAATTTCATCCATTCACGGAATATGTCTCAATCTCAAGGGGGCGAATAGAAATTTTTGTCAAATAGCATCCGCGCATGCATTTTTTCTGCGTGCCTGGTAGAACGAATTTATGCGCCGGTATAAAATCAAGCCGTCCGAGTCTGAGGATTGAATTTTATTGATTTGGGGGGACATTCCAGTTCTAATGTACTTGAATTAAATTCTTACAAAATCCGAAGAATTATTTAAAACTATAAAAGATGGTGATGAACACCCTAGGCCAAACTAATTGATTTTTAGATGTTATATGCAGTTGTGGTTTGGACGCATACATAAAGCCACCTTAGGTCCATTTAATATAGCTATTTACTCAACATATTATACTCAACAAGCATGACAATAACAAATGAGTTGACAATTGCAGCAACAAAAATCAACTATGTACATAATTACTGTACTAATCTAACCAGCACCAAAGGCAACCCTACCAACCATGGCTAACCATGGTGAAACTCTGATTCCAAAAATTCACAAATTTTTACTAACACCAACGCATATTTTTAGAATTTGTATGGAAAACGACAACCCACCAGGAATTTTCGTTAGGTGCTACTTGTGTTATTCATTCCAGCATGCATGATTTTGTTAGGTTCATCGCAGGTACTGCTAAAATGTGTTAGCTGGTCATGACAGTTTTGAGTACCTCATTTTCCACCTTACTATAGCAGCTATAAAGTAGGAGAAGCCGAAGTTATCAGATGAAAAAGTAAGGCTGTGAGCAGCTACGAATTCAGCATCTTCAGGAAGATGTCGGATACAAAAGCAATAGCAAATATGATCGCATATACGCACGGTTATTTCCGAACGATCACTCTTCATTCCTTTTTGTACTATACAAAGTCATTCATGCGAAGGCGGCCATCGCCGTGCGTTAGTCATGGGGAAAAGTCATGGAAGTTGTTATGCTCCACTGGTGAAGAGTAAGGCTGAAAGTATTCATGATTTCCACCTTCGGTGGCCTACTGGGAAGTGCCTAAAAGTATGCTCTCACACTTACACGCAAAAATCTTTTCAACATGGGTAAAAAGTCAACCTCTCTGAACAAAATTACCCACTTTTTTATCCTCTTTTTTGGTAAGCGCGACTCAATGATTATCCAGATTTTTATCCGATCATGGTTGGCAGGGAATTATGTACAGCGTGTGTGTGTGTTGGTGTGCACCATCTGGCGTTTTCAGTGCCATCTACGCAGCAGTAGTGAGGATTTTAAAGACAACAACCAATATTCGCATAAATAGATCCAATTTTATGTATTAGGCCTGTTCCTAACACATTTTCAAGTTTGGCGTTTCTGGTACCATCTACACAGCAGTAGTGAGGATTTCAAAGACAACAACCAATATTCTATTTCCGTTGCATAGTTCCCGTTATATCATCTATAACAATACAATTTTCTCAATTTTACTCTCAATAAAAACTTCATATCGCCGCCTAAGAAGTTAACTTCAAAAACCGTTGTTGGGTGCATGGGGGCTGGTCCTCTACTTAAAATTTCTGAAGTTCTTCTAACAAAATCAATAACATAAGCCCAAGTAAAAAATGTACTTAAGGTTTTTTGTTGATAAATTTTGACTGGCTTATAGTATTGACCTTCCGCCTGCATATTATTATCAGGGACACCGAACCGCATGTTTTGATGTAGCACTCAACATTTTTCATAACTTCTACCCATTTGACCCCAAAGCTAAAGAGTTACCGACTATTTCGGCACATTTTTTCGTTGCCTTAGTCTGGCCTTCTGCGAAATGCCATTTATTTTGACTCTCCTGCTCTCCTGCATTGTACAGAACAAATTTTCTAAAATTTTTGCACGCCATAACTGCAAAAACACCTAGAAATAGTAGGGTAATGTAAATTGCCATACATACATTATGTTGGTGTAAAACTGATAATATGAAGTATGTAAAAGTAAAAGTTAAAGAAACAGTTGAAAGAAGTACATAAATTAAAAAATTTTAAAATTTTAAATTTTGTCACTTAGAAAGTTATTCCCGAGGATGCTTCCATTGCCTACCTCATGGGTGGTGTGGAAATGGCAAGACCTTTACTTTAGTACCAACTCACCAATTTGCTTCTTCTGGCAAATGTTTCGTTTGTTGGTTAGAGCCTTTGTGGATCAAATTAACGCACGTGAGCGTGAGTGAGTGGAGCCTTCTATAACGTACGAAAATGCGTTCACGGACATTTATCAATTGAGCTCTTATTTTCAATAAAATTTGAAACAATTTAATAGCGAGATGATAAAATAAGCATATTTGCGACCTTTGGGGCCGTTTTCACGACTAGGCGTCAAATTTTTCAACTTTTTTTTTATATTCACCAAACTTTTGGAAAAAGCGACTGATATAAACCAGTTATACGAAGAAAAGTTGTTTAAGTTCACGAAGAAGTCTATGACATCCCGCGACTTATGCAAAACGGAATAAGTCTTAGTTATTTTGCCACCTACTTACTTGGTATTGCATTTGTCACGGAAGATATGTATGTTAAAGAAAAGATTGTGGCCAGGAAAATAAGTATTTTATTTCAAAGTTTTATTTTTAGAGGAGCTGAAGAAAATATAAATTGGCCGAATTTCGACCACGGGCGATACTAGTAAATAATAACAGTCCTTTAGTAATACCAATCTGCAGGATTCCGTTGTTTTTTGGAAAAGTGCAGTGGTTTCGATTCACTATCCCAGATTTATAGTGAAGTTACGGGTAAGTAACTATAAATTCTTAGACGTTGTGTCATCACTAGCGTATTTTCCCTTTCCTTTCAGATTTGGGTTTGCTCCTGTATACGCGAGAAGACAACAATATTAACTGACCCCCAGCATCAACTCTGCTCCCCCTTCGCAACGGCATAACCGCAAAATAGGTGAGATTACAAATTACATGAAGAGACACAACATCAAAATCGCAGCAATTCAAGAGACAAAGCTCGCTGCTCTCCCCACCCCGCCTGACGTACGAGAAGGGGAAAATGCGTTTCGTATGGCCCTAATTTCAGCCTCCCATCAGCACATTCCGTCAGGTAGAATAAAGTGCGTCCATTCTTCCCCGCAGAGGCTGCGGCCCTGTCAAATGAAAGTGACCATATTAGACGCCTGTACCCTACGGGTCCTCAAATAAAGGATCTTAATGCGGAAATCAGACGCTTAGTAGATAAACACAAACGCGCTAAGTGGGAAGAGCACCTAAGGTCTTGTAACCTTTGTCCAACCCGACTAAACCCAATGATAAAATATCCATGGCCTTCGACGATAAGGTTCAGTCGAAGCCTAAACGATGCGCGAGCGCTTTCTGCCGACAATTTGTAATGCATCCTCCGTTGGACAAAGAGATTCGCCGAGCCACCTTGATGCCCAAATCATACAAATTCTTGGGGCATACGTTGTCTAAATTTTAATCCGGTTCTAGACATCGGACAGCAAAAAAAGTTTTCTATGTCCAATATCCAAACATACATATCTCAAGATCTTCTGAAAATGTCTTCCAAATCAATATAGCCGAAAAAAGTAGTTCATACACAAACAATTTGAATCACTCTGTATAAATATACGTAGATTAAATAGTACACGAATAAACTAACTTTTCAAGAAAAAATTTTTATATGTAGTTAGACAATCTCTAAAGATGAAATATGTTTTTAGTTCAAAAAATGCCTAAAGCAAGTTGTGCCCTTTGTCACAAGACCTGGAAAAATGAAGGTTTAAAAATGTACCACGTTCCACAAAATGAAATAAAAAGAAATAAATGGGCAGATGTCTGCGGTATAGATCTGTCCCCTGAAGCAAAGATATGCGGTTTGCACTTTTATTTTATTTATTTATTTATTTATTTATTTGAATTTATTTGTACAGGTAAGACCAAGTCTTTTAGATAGTACATCAATATTGTTTACATTATTCAACCAGTAACTTAAATACAGTACTTATAAAGTAAAAATTAAATAAAAATAAAAAATAAAAACTGGCGTTTTGGCCTGTAGATTTAAATTTAGGAATATTAAAATACATACAGATATTAACAGAAGTTAACATTAAAACAATCCTTATTATTCGACACAATGAGTCAGTTATATTTAGTTTTAAATAGATTAAGAGTTGAGTAAAGAAGAGTTGAGAAAAGAAAATGCTGCTAGTTTGAAACATCTTGCTTTTTTAATAGCTTTTGTTTTGGAGGGAAGTGAGTTCCATAGTCGGATTGCACTGACAAAGAACATTCTTGAAGATGATGTGTATTTAAAATTTGGGACTAGAAGATTCAGGGTCCTAGTGGACTGGCAAAAAACTAGGATTTCAAATAAGTAAGGATTTTGGGAATGGATCAGCTTATGCAAAAAGCAGAGATTTTTAAGTTTTAAAAAATTATAAACATCGCTTCCAAGGATTTTTGTGGCATATAAAGATATGTGATCAAATTTTCGTTTAGAAAAGACAAAGCGGGCAGCATTGTTGAGGGCAAGCTGCAGTTTATTTAGTGATGATGAATCCACGTTTCCGTATATAAGTTCTCCACATGACACTTGAGGCACTATAAGAGCTTTGACCAGTTTCATCTTAGTATCGCTTGGCAGTAAATAGGCAGTTCTATACAAATTCCGAAGAGTATTATATATTTTACCGACCACAAGGTTAATATGGTCGACGCAAGTCAACCTAGAGTTGATTCTAAAACCTAAATTGGTGACCACATGAAATAATATATTATCTCCATCCAGTGAGATTTCAGGAAGGGTGCTTAGATCACTTGTTGCGTTCGATATTGCTATAGCCTTAGATTTTGTGGCATTCAGATACAATTTATTTTTGCAAGCCCAATGCCCTATACGTGATAAGTCTTCATTCAGCCTAACGAACAAGTCTTCGGTAAGCCCAGTCGGGCGGGACATGTATATTTGCGTATCGTCGGCATACAAATGTATCGAGGTATTGTGGCAGCAATTAACTATGTCGTTGATGAACAGCGTAAACAATATTGGGCCTAAAATTTATGCTTGCGGGACACCAGATGCTATACGCTTTAAGTTTGAGACTTTATCACCGCACTGAACTTGCTGAGATCTGTCGGTTAGGTAGTTTTGCATTAGTTTTATAGCATAGGAGCGAAGTTATACCTAGTCTCAAGCTTATGAAAAAGTATTTCAAAATCAACCGTGTCAAAAGCTCTTGAGAAATCTAATAGTACGAGTACTGTAAGTTCATTACAGTCATATGCAGGACGTATATCTTCCAGAATCTTAAGCATGGAAGTAGCACAGCTATGTCCTCTTCTGAATTCCGACTGTATTTTAGATAGCATGTTATTATTATGTATATAGCTATTTATCTGCTTTGCTAATAGCTTTTCATACACCTTAGATAAGGCAGGCAATAAACTAATTGGTCTAAATTCTTTGTAAGAACACGCAGGCTTCGTTTTAGGAATCGGGATGACATTAGCCATTTTCCATTGACTAGGAAACCCACCAGACATAATTGAGAAGTTGAAAATATGCGTTAGCGAGGGCGTAACGAAAGGATGTATAAGTTTAATAAATCGTATGCTAATGCCATCGATTCCTACAGCGTTAGACTTAACATCAAATATAGCCTCCAACACATCACTGCATGTTACCACGGAAAAATCAAAGCTATCAACATTGGGCCCACTGGTAACCATAGATACAGGAAACATTTCATTGTTTTCATAATTAGTGCCATTACCATCATAACCATTTACACTGTTATCGCTTGTATTTTTCAAAAAATAAGAGTTCAAAGCATCGGGGTCAAAATTGCATTGAATATTCTCATTTTTAGATACTCCGAAATTGCGAAGATTCTTCCAGAGCATTTTAGAAGGCATATTAGCATTACATTTTTTATTCAAATATGCTACTTTAGCATTCCGGATATGTAAGGTAGCTTGATTACGCAAAAGGCGATAGGCTTCCCAATGTGTCTCATTGGGAGATCGCTTCCATTGCCTGTAGGCTCTATCACGCTTTCTTATGAGGTTCAATATCGCATTAGTAAACCACGGTTTTTTATAGCCCTGAATTTTAACGGTTTTAAGGGGAACAGACATATTAAAGAGATAATTTGCTAGGCTATTCAAATATTCTACCTTTTCGTCTAACTTTGAGAACGATAGACATCTACTCCAGTCTAGATTAGAAGCCCCATTTCTAAGTTCATCCAAGTTTATACCGTTGTAGTTTCTGTAGGTCAATTCTAAGTCGGGCTCTTTTGTATTGAACTTTAAGTTATATGATAAAAATAGCATTTCATGGTCAGAAATGCCAGCCATAGGGAATTGGTCAATATGATTTACTTTACTAGCATCGTTAACACAAATTATATCTAGTAGACTAGGCTTGCTATTACGAACAAAACGGGTGGCAAATTTATTCAGAATAAGCATATCATACGACTGAAGGTTACTTATAAGATTTTTACTGCGTGAATCATTAATAAGCATATCTATGTTAAAGTCACCACAGATGATGACGTGCTCATAATTTACTGTATATTCTGACAATTTATGATAAAAGAAAGATAAATCATTTGACCTGCTAGGGTTGTAAATGCAAGCTACAAAACACTTAGTCCGGGCATCGCCTATTTCAATAAATATACATTCAACCTCTCTGGAATGGTCGGAACAATAAATAATTTTTGGATTCAAGGTATCTTTGCAATATATAGCAACACCACCACCACGAACATTGTCTTTCCTGTCATTTCTCAGTAGCACATATTTTCCTAACGAGTATGAGCGATCATCAACACTGGATCTGAACCAGGTTTCCGTAAAGCAAATTAAATCTATATTTTGATCATTATATATATACGAAAGGAAGTCTAATTTATGGACCGTGAGACTTCGACTGTTTAGACAGCATATATTAAGTGTAGGATGTTTTTTAATAATTTGCCCCAAAATACACCTCACATGCCCACTGTCAGCACAATCATTGTTCACTTCATACATTGTTCATACAAAAATATGAACACACAACTCTGCCACTACTATTATAGCTCGAACTGCCACTGCTATTATAGCTCGAATAGTTGTTCGCAAACTGGACAAAGAAAGTCTCCGGTTATATGAGCAGAATGTCAAGAAAACTAGAGACATACAAAGCCTAGATGATGTGTTTGGTTTTTTGGAGCAACAATATCAAGCTCTAGAAGCGATAAGAGACAAAAAGACAACTAAATGGAGCAATCAAAAGCCACCACAACGAACACCCACATTCTATACGGCTGCGCAAAAGACCTGTATATATTGCAAATTTTCTGGGCATCAAATTGTGGAATGCAGAAAATTCCAGGCATTGACTACCATGAGTCGTAGGAATTTCATAGTAAACAATAAGCTATGCAACATTTGCCTCGATCACGTATATGATGGCAATTGTAAGAACAAAAAGAAATGCAGTAAGTGTGGAAGAAATCATCATAATTTACTGCATTACAATGAGTTCCAAAAGGAGAAAGGAGCAGGTGAAGAAAATATAAAAAAATCATCAGCTATGATGACACAAAACTCCGAAACATCAATACTCTTAGCAACAGCACAAATACGAGTAAAAGCAGCAAATGGAGAGTACGTGATTATGCGAGCACTTATTGATCAAGGATCACAAAAGACTACCATTTCCGAGGAAACGGCTCAGATACTACGGTTACCAAAAAGAAGAGAAGTAACTGAGCTGCAAGGGCTAGGGAATACTACGGTAGGAGTCTCCAAATTTAGAGTAAATATTCAAATTAAACCGAGATTCCTAAGCAATGAAATATACGATGTCGAAGCACTAATTTTACCAAGATTAGCAAGTGCACAACCAGATAAAACGTTTAACTGGGATATAGAACAATGGAGAAACTATACCTTAGCTGATCCCTACTTCAATAAATCAGATCGGATCGACGTCGTTATTGGAGGAGACGTATATGCTGATATATTAGAGGAAGGCATATTCAAGAAAGATAGAATACTAGGCCAAGCCACGAAATTAGGGTGGATATTGTCCGGAGTTCTACAGCAACCAAGAAAGAGTGGTAGAATCATAGCAGCGGTGACTACAACATTGGAGAGGTTTTGGGAGTTCGAAGACACCACATCTCCAGAAAATAAAACAGATGAAGATGAATGTCTAGATATTTTTGACAAAACGACAACAAGAGATGAAAATAATAGATTTGTCGTCAGTCTGCCCTTCAAAAAAGGAAAGGAATTAGGTGACTCTCGCAAACAAGCAATGGCGAGATTTCTGAATCTTGAGAAAAGATTTGCTTCAAATGACGAACTGAGAAAGCAATATACTCAATTTATGAAAGAGTATTTAGAAATGGGACACATGAAAAAAGCAAGTGAAAATAATTGCGGGAAATACTATTTGCCACATCAAGCCGTAATTCGAGAAGACAGTCTCACAACTAAGCTACGAGTAGTTTTTGATGCATCTGCGAAAACTACAAACGGTACCAGCTTAAATGACATCCTGTTCATAGGGCCAAGGCTCCAAAAAGATATATTCGATATCATTATTAAATGGAGGCTTTGGCAATATGCGGTAATAAGCGATATAGAAAAGATGTATAGGCAAATTAAAGTAGCAGAAGCTGACCAAGATTATCAGCGCATATTGTGGAGAGACACGAGAGAAAAGCCGATAAAAGAGTACAAATTGCAAACAGTTACATACGGAACAGCATCCGCTCCTTTTCTTGCAACAAGAACATTACAAGAAATCGCCAAACTCTGCGAGCCCTGCAATAGCTTGCTTTCAAACATCATCAAAAACGATTTCTACATGGACGATTTAATGACAGGAGCAGACTCAATAAAAGAATGTAAAGCCATTCAAGTCGAAATATCAAAACATCTACAAAAATATGGATTTCACTTAAGAAAATGGATGTCTAATAATAGTGAAATTATAGCAGCAATTTCCCCAAACGGCGAAAAGGAGGTAATACAAATAGCAGAAGACGAAACAATTAAAACTTTGGGTATACAATGGGACCCGACCAAAGATACGTTTGGATTCAATATAAATTTGTCGCCGAAAAAGCTAGTAACAAAAAGACAAGCCTTATCTGATTTGGCGAGAATTTTCGATCCGATGGGTTGGCTGTCACCTATGACCGTTTTAGCAAAGTTGTTTATACAAAAACTTTGGTTGATGAAACTCAACTGGGATGAGTTACTTGACGAGAATTTGGCAAAAGAATGGCAAGAGTTTATGCAACACGTACCAGATATAAAAAGAGTAAAAATTCCTAGATGGTTTGAAACAAAAAACAAGTAAGGAAAGGGCTGGCTTCGGCTGTGCCGAAGGCTTTATACCTTTCATGAATGCTAAACTACACTAATCGGAACAATCGATTGTATGCGAGCTATACGTTATGTTGGTCCGATCGGGCTGATTTTGCCTACATATGTTACATGTATAATATTTAGCAAACGTGCAAAGTTTAACGTTCCTAGCTTTTTAACTGCAAAAATTATAGCACAAAACCCATTTGTCGAAACTATCGATTATATGGGAGCTATATGTCATGTTGGTCCGATCTGAGTCATTTTCACTACACACGTTGCAAATACAATTTGTACTAAACTTGCAAAATTTTACGTTCCTAGCTTTTGAATTGCAAGAGTTATAGGCCAAAACCCATTTATCGGAACAATCGATTGTATGGGAGCTGTGCCTTCTATCGGTCCGATCTTGCTGGTTCCGACAAATGATTAATCCTATGCAAAATGGCGCCTGCTTGCAAAATTTCATCGAGATATCTCAAAAACTGAGGGACTAGTTTGCGTTCAAACAGACGGACGGACGGACGGACGGACGGACGGACAGACGGACATGGCTAAATCAACTCGCCTCATCGCCCTGATCATTTCGGTATACTTAATAGTGGGTCTATCTCTTCTTCTTCTCATACTTACAAATATCGGACCAAAGTTATAATACCATTTCATGTTCATGAAAGGTATAATGACGTTGAAATTGAACTTCATGGGTTTGCAGATGCATCTGAAAAAGCTTACGCAGCAGTTGTATATGCTAAAGTTGGATCAGTTATAACGATAATTGCTGGTAAAACTAAAGTAAATCCAATTAAAAACAAAAAGACGCTACCAAAGCTGGAATTATGTGCGGCTCACCTTCTTGCTATATTACTGCAAAGGATAAAGACAATTATCAATAGAGAAAGTAAAATATTTGCTTGGAGTGATTCGACTATAACCTTAGCATGGATAAATAATTCCCGAAATAAAGACAAGTTCATTAAAACCAGAGTAGAACAAATCAAATTATATGCTCCCACAGCGATATGGCGACACGTCGGAACCAAGGACAATCCAGCTGATGTTGCATCCAGAGGAATATTTGCAAACAAACTTGTAGAGCACGAACTATGGTGGAAAGGCCCCAAATGGTTACAAGGAGAGGAAAATCAGTGGCCAATGCAGAGTATATTCAAAATTGATGCCTTATATGTCTCAACTTCAAAAGGATCAAATTTTTTGGATGAGGTAACACTGAAGTATTCTAGTTTAACGAAATTAACAAGGGTTGTTGCTTATATATTGCGATTTATAAAACGAATACGAGGACAAAAATATCCTTCATACTTGATAAAATCAGAACTTAAAGAAGCTGAACAGATAATAATAAAACATCAACAAAGGTTACAATTTAGAGAGGAAATTCAGAGCTTGGAGACTAAAAAAGAAGTTAGTAATAAAAGTCATATCGCAAGCTTAAACCCAATACTAGACAACAATGGAATTCTTCGAGTAGGTGGTAGATTGGAGAATACAAAATTTCAATTTAATCAGAAGCACCCGATAATATTAAATAAATCACATTTATCAACATTAATTATTGAAAACGGTCACAAAACAACCTTACATGGAGGAAACAAGTTAATGGAATCCATGATCAGAAGGAATTATTGGATAATTGGATTAAAAAATTCAATAAAGAAAACTATAAGAGCTTGTAATCGGTGCATACGTTACCGCAAGGAAACAGCTAATCAAATAATGGGCAATCTTCCAGAATTTCGAGTATCGCTGTCGATCCCATTCACACACGTTGGTATAGACTATGCAGGTCCAATGTATATGAGATGTTCGAAAGGAAGAGGGCAAAAAGCATTTAAAGGCTATATAGCTGTATTTGTATGTATGGCAACAAAGCCATTCATTTAGAGGCAGTGAGTGATTTAACAACTGAAGCTTTTCTAGCTGCTTTGAAACGATTTTTTGCTAGAAGAGGTAAAAGTCAGCATATATACTCAGACAATGGAACAAATTTTGTCGGAGCATGCAGAAAAATAGACTTGGACTTCAAAGAGGCAGTAAAAAATAATTCAACGATAGCCCCCATATTAGAAGCAGACAAAGTTCAATGGCATTTCGGGCCGCCGGCAGCTCCTCACTTCGGAGGAATTTGGGAAGCTGGCGTCAAGTCTGTAAAATATCACTTAAAAAGAGTGATAGGCGAAAGTAAATTGACATTCGAAGAGATGACTACGTTACTATCACAGATTGAAGCAGTGCTAAATTCGCGACCTCTTTGTGCTATTGATAGCGAAAGCGATATAGATGTTTTAACCCCTGGGCATTTTTTAATAGGATGCCCAATAATAGACTGTCCTGAAGCAGATGATGACACAACGAGAGATTCATTAGACAGATGGAAATTGATCCAAAAAATGAAAAGAGATTTTTGGAAACGGTGGGAAAGCGAATATGTCACAATGTTGCAACAAAGAATGAAATGGAAAACAAAATCCGACAATCTAGTAGAAGGTCAAATAGTCATTATTAAAAATGAGGAAACCCATCCGGCAAAATGGCCATTAGGCAAAGTTTTAAAAACTCATCCTGGAAGCGATGGAAAAACCAGAGTTGTAACTCTAAAATTACAAAATGGGATAATCAAACGACCCATTCATAAACTATGCCCGCTAGAAACAACAGACAACAGCTATACAGAAGAGCGAAATCAAGCTACTAGTCTGTTGACAACAAGAACATCAAAAAAGACAGCAACTACAGGGGGCCAGACAATAACAAAAACAATGATGATGTGGTTCTTTACATTGCTTATGCTAGCAGTGCAAGTAAAAGCATTAACCATAAAGGATACAGCGAGAACAGGTGCTTCAGTAGCTGAACTAAGAAACAATACAACAATATACTTGGATCCAATTGGCAAAATAGACGTAATAAATTCAAAATGGAACTTAATCGTTTATTACGAGTTAGGCTCCTATTGCGAACGAATGGATAAAATAAACGAATTTATTAACAGACTTGAACATCAATGCCAAATATTGACCGATTATGAAGAGGCTTGTGTAATGATTACCACAACTTTGAAGCATAAATATAGTAACCTCAAGTCAAATAACGAGCTGTTCATGAAGCAAGGAAATAGAAAAAGACGTGCACCATTCGAATTCGTTGGCTCACTTTACCATATTTTATTTGGAATCATGGATGCTGACGACCGCAAAAGCATGGAATCAAATATTAAAAAACATTTTTGAAAATCAAAAGGATATTGCAAAGTTATTTAAGAAACAGACATCCATAGTTTATTCTACAATAAATATATTAAAAAAGACAACCGATGAAGTGAACAAGAATTTTCAAAAGATGAATCAACAGCTCAATAAATTTTATCATGAATTAGTTCAAAATCAAAACGCCGAACGAATGACTTTAATGTTTCAAATATTAACCATTCAAATAAGAATAATTATGGACGAATGTGAAGAAATTCAAACTTCGATAATTAACTTATTAATTGACATAAATCATGGTCGAATAAATCCAAAACTATTAAAACCATCACAGCTTACTAATGAAATATCCTTGATTAAAAGTCAACTACCACACAAATTAGTACTACCTGGAAAACAGCATGGTAACGAATTAAAGGAAATCTATGAGTCTATGACTGCTAAAGGATTAATTATGGATTCTCGGCTCGTAATTAACATAGAAATTCCCTTAATGTCATTTGAGCCATCAGACGCGTACAAATTAAATCCGCTGCCAATAAAATACAAAGGCAACATGATCATCCCTGATATAAAAGCAGAATATTTAATATACAAGTTTGATTCAAATCAATATGTGTTAATAAACCAAGTTGATCTAAATACGTGTTCAATTAACTCAGAAGATCATTACCAATGTCCAGGGAATTGGGCTTGGAAGTCAGCAACGGACAATTCATGCGAAGTAGCAGCATTAAAACAGTATGAAAATGAAGTATGTGGATTCAAGCCCGCTACAGATGAAAACATTTGGATTAAACTATCCTCTCAAGATCGCTGGCTTTACAAGATATTTAGTAACGCAATAATACATCTAGAATGTGATACCAATCAACACATGAGAACGGAAATCCCTAAACAAGGCGTTATCACAATAAGAGAAGGATGTACAGTTCGACATGAAGGAGTAACTCTAACCGCATCTCATCAGATACAATCTACAATCAAGGAAGAATTACTATCCTCGTCTTGGATAAAGGACATTGAGAACATTCCAGAACTGCGAATTAAACCTTTTGATTCCACCTTAATTAACAACACTAAAGACATCCTTAAACTTAAAAAGCAAATAGAAGATCTCAAAAAAGAAAACATCAAATTAAAAGGTATTTAGTATTGCCCTTTGGCAGAATGTTCATACAAAAATATGAACACACAACTCTGCCACTCTAAAATAAGTATATTTATACAGTCCACTAGAACTTTATGATAGTAGTATTGTCATACATACATACTTACAAAACAAACAGGATAAGGTACATAAACCTATCACACACACACACATATGTACACACATACAGTCCACTAGAAGGAAAGATAAGCATACAAAACATATGGTTTCTTATCTTGTCCTAATATTTAAGCAATACCCTTGAAAACAGTCTAGACAATCGATCGTTAAACCCAGACGATCGGTGATTAAGACACAGCAAAACAATAGATAAAATGTACTTAGGCTAACATTAAAATCAGTCCCTTTTACATAAACACACGCACTTGTATAGTAGATTAAGGAACATAATTTTAAGATTTAGTATATAAGCAAATGTAAAATAGTTGAAGAGACAGAACTATAATAAATTCTCAATCAGCAACACCATCAAGCTGTTCTTTTTATTGAAGATTTTAGTTTCCCCCCACCAGAGGTAAGGGACTTTAATTCTCAACATTTGGTCAATCGAGCCTAAAAAAAGAGCTCAAGCGTAAGTACTGTAAGTTTCAAAGAAAAAAGAGCGTTACTTAGCAGTATCAAAACCTATTTATGTGAGCCGGAGCAGCAAAGATTGTCCGCGTTAAATAAAAAAGGTTTATTTTTTGTAAGCCGGACTAGCAAAGACTGTCCGCATTAAAAAAGCGTTTTCGTGACTAAACAGCGAAAAGTGTAAAAAAAAAAAGCGTTTTCGTGGCTAAACAGCGAAAAGTGTAAAAAAAAAAAGAGCGTTTTCGTGACTAAACAGCGAAAAGTGTAAAAAAAAAGCGTTCTCGTGGCTAAACAGCGAGAAGTGCGTGTGGGTTTTTTAAAAAATATATATAGATATCAAATGTGGAAGCGTTTCTCGTGGCTACAACAGCGAGAAGTGGTAAAAACGTGCGTTTAAAGAAAAACGGAAGAGAACTCTAAGTGTACAAGCGTTTCACGCGGCTGCAACAGCGTGAAGTGTGCTAAAAAAGAAGAACTCTAATAAGCGTTTCTCGTGGCTGGAACAGCGAGAAGTGTTAAAAAGAAGACTGAAAACAAAAATCAATTTTTAAGCAATCATCATGGAAACTCTGCTACAAAGACAGCGCCAGTTGGGCGCACTTGCTGAAGACGAACAACAAAAAATAGAAGGCGGAAAAATAAGAAAAGCCGCATGTCCTGAACATATTAAACACATCCAAACAATTATAACGGAATTTAATGCTAACCATGCCAAAATTGTGGCCAAAAATAGTCCAGAAGCGGCCGAATACTTTAGCAAAGATTATTACGAACATATTCTTAAGCTTCTGGAACAGTGCATTCAGCAGTTAAAAATACAAAGTGAAGCAGAAGAATCTACAGCATCAGGTGGCTCGACATCAGCAGCATCAGATGGCGCAGCATCAGCAGCATCAGGTGGCTTATTGACAACAGGCCATAAACAATTTACACCTCAGTACATACAACCAGATAATAGTGCGGAGGTACAAATGAGATTTAAACGTCGAGGAGAAAAACTAAGAAAGACCATCAAAGAAATACAAAAGAATAGTTTGCTTTCGGTCGAAGAAGTAAGAGAGCTCAAGACGAAGCTTCAAATACAATTCGAATATGTAGAAGAAGCGTTTTCTGAAACTCGTAGCATCAAGTTAGAAAATATAAATAAAGACGCAATAGAAGAATACATGGAAGACCTCCAAGAAAACTATAGTATTTATATTGAAAAATTGACTAATAAGTTAAAAGGAACCATGTCAACACAGACTGTGTCTGCCACAATGAAGTTGCAGGAAATTAAGATTCCAATATTTTATGGCGACATGAAACAATGGTCATCATTTCGGGATCTTTTCCAAGGTTTAGTGCACAATTCAAAGCACTTCACTGAAGTAGAAAAAATGTTTAGATTGAAATCAGCATTAGCAGGGGAAGCTGGAAGATTAATTCAGCATTTACCAGTAACCGAATGCAACTACGAAGCCGCGTGGAAAATACTCCACGAAAGATACGAAAACAGAAGGTTGCAATTCACAACACAAGTGGACCGACTTCTGGATCAACCAACAGCAAATGGGGAAAGTGCGGCCAGTATGAAGCAGCTCTTGGATACCACCAAAGAATGCATCTATGCTCTAAAAGGGCTTAATTTGAATTTAGGCGATGAACGAGCTATTATAGCTCGAATAGTTGTTCGCAAACTGGACAAAGAAAGTCTCCGGTTATATGAGCAGAATGTCAAGAAAACTAGAGACATACAAAGCCTAGATGATGTGTTTGGTTTTTTGGAGCAACAATATCAAGCTCTAGAAGCGATAAGAGACAAAAAGACAACTAAATGGAGCAATCAAAAGCCACCACAACGAACACCCACATTCTATACGGCTGCGCAAAAGACCTGTATATATTGCAAATTTTCTGGGCATCAAATTGTGGAATGCAGAAAATTCCAGGCATTGACTACCATGAGTCGTAGGAATTTCATAGTAAACAATAAGCTATGCAACATTTGCCTCGATCACGTATATGATGGCAATTGTAAGAACAAAAAGAAATGCAGTAAGTGTGGAAGAAATCATCATAATTTACTGCATTACAATGAGTTCCAAAAGGAGAAAGGAGCAGGTGAAGAAAATATAAAAAAATCATCAGCTATGATGACACAAAACTCCGAAACATCAATACTCTTAGCAACAGCACAAATACGAGTAAAAGCAGCAAATGGAGAGTACGTGATTATGCGAGCACTTATTGATCAAGGATCACAAAAGACTACCATTTCCGAGGAAACGGCTCAGATACTACGGTTACCAAAAAGAAGAGAAGTAACTGAGCTGCAAGGGCTAGGGAATACTACGGTAGGAGTCTCCAAATTTAGAGTAAATATTCAAATTAAACCGAGATTCCTAAGCAATGAAATATACGATGTCGAAGCACTAATTTTACCAAGATTAGCAAGTGCACAACCAGATAAAACGTTTAACTGGGATATAGAACAATGGAGAAACTATACCTTAGCTGATCCCTACTTCAATAAATCAGATCGGATCGACGTCGTTATTGGAGGAGACGTATATGCTGATATATTAGAGGAAGGCATATTCAAGAAAGATAGAATACTAGGCCAAGCCACGAAATTAGGGTGGATATTGTCCGGAGTTCTACAGCAACCAAGAAAGAGTGGTAGAATCATAGCAGCGGTGACTACAACATTGGAGAGGTTTTGGGAGTTCGAAGACACCACATCTCCAGAAAATAAAACAGATGAAGATGAATGTCTAGATATTTTTGACAAAACGACAACAAGAGATGAAAATAATAGATTTGTCGTCAGTCTGCCCTTCAAAAAAGGAAAGGAATTAGGTGACTCTCGCAAACAAGCAATGGCGAGATTTCTGAATCTTGAGAAAAGATTTGCTTCAAATGACGAACTGAGAAAGCAATATACTCAATTTATGAAAGAGTATTTAGAAATGGGACACATGAAAAAAGCAAGTGAAAATAATTGCGGGAAATACTATTTGCCACATCAAGCCGTAATTCGAGAAGACAGTCTCACAACTAAGCTACGAGTAGTTTTTGATGCATCTGCGAAAACTACAAACGGTACCAGCTTAAATGACATCCTGTTCATAGGGCCAAGGCTCCAAAAAGATATATTCGATATCATTATTAAATGGAGGCTTTGGCAATATGCGGTAATAAGCGATATAGAAAAGATGTATAGGCAAATTAAAGTAGCAGAAGCTGACCAAGATTATCAGCGCATATTGTGGAGAGACACGAGAGAAAAGCCGATAAAAGAGTACAAATTGCAAACAGTTACATACGGAACAGCATTCGCTCCTTTTCTTGCAACAAGAACATTACAAGAAATCGCCAAACTCTGCGAGCCCTGCAATAGCTTGCTTTCAAACATCATCAAAAACGATTTCTACATGGACGATTTAATGACAGGAGCAGACTCAATAAAAGAATGTAAAGCCATTCAAGTCGAAATATCAAAACATCTACAAAAATATGGATTTCACTTAAGAAAATGGATGTCTAATAATAGTGAAATTATAGCAGCAATTTCCCCAAACGGCGAAAAGGAGGTAATACAAATAGCAGAAGACGAAACAATTAAAACTTTGGGTATACAATGGGACCCGACCAAAGATACGTTTGGATTCAATATAAATTTGTCGCCGAAAAAGCTAGTAACAAAAAGACAAGCCTTATCTGATTTGGCGAGAATTTTCGATCCGTTGGGTTGGCTGTCACCTATGACCGTTTTAGCAAAGTTGTTTATACAAAAACTTTGGTTGATGAAACTCAACTGGGATGAGTTACTTGACGAGAATTTGGCAAAAGAATGGCAAGAGTTTATGCAACACGTACCAGATATAAAAAGAGTAAAAATTCCTAGATGGTTTGAAACAAAAAACAAGTAAGGAAAGGGCTGGCTTCGGCTGTGCCGAAGGCTTTATACCTTTCATGAATGCTAAACTACACTAATCGGAACAATCGATTGTATGCGAGCTATACGTTATGTTGGTCCGATCGGGCTGATTTTGCCTACATATGTTACATGTATAATATTTAGCAAACGTGCAAAGTTTAACGTTCCTAGCTTTTTAACTGCAAAAATTATAGCACAAAACCCATTTGTCGAAACTATCGATTATATGGGAGCTATATGTCATGTTGGTCCGATCTGAGTCATTTTCACTACACACGTTGCAAATACAATTTGTACTAAACTTGCAAAATTTTACGTTCCTAGCTTTTGAATTGCAAGAGTTATAGGCCAAAACCCATTTATCGGAACAATCGATTGTATGGGAGCTGTGCCTTCTATCGGTCCGATCTTGCTGGTTCCGACAAATGATTAATCCTATGCAAAATGGCGCCTGCTTGCAAAATTTCATCGAGATATCTCAAAAACTGAGGGACTAGTTTGCGTTCAAACAGACGGACGGACGGACGGACGGACGGACAGACGGACATGGCTAAATCAACTCGCCTCATCGCCCTGATCATTTCGGTATACTTAATAGTGGGTCTATCTCTTCTTCTTCTCATACTTACAAATATCGGACCAAAGTTATAATACCATTTCATGTTCATGAAAGGTATAATGACGTTGAAATTGAACTTCATGGGTTTGCAGATGCATCTGAAAAAGCTTACGCAGCAGTTGTATATGCTAAAGTTGGATCAGTTATAACGATAATTGCTGGTAAAACTAAAGTAAATCCAATTAAAAACAAAAAGACGCTACCAAAGCTGGAATTATGTGCGGCTCACCTTCTTGCTATATTACTGCAAAGGATAAAGACAATTATCAATAGAGAAAGTAAAATATTTGCTTGGAGTGATTCGACTATAACCTTAGCATGGATAAATAATTCCCGAAATAAAGACAAGTTCATTAAAACCAGAGTAGAACAAATCAAATTATATGCTCCCACAGCGATATGGCGACACGTCGGAACCAAGGACAATCCAGCTGATGTTGCATCCAGAGGAATATTTGCAAACAAACTTGTAGAGCACGAACTATGGTGGAAAGGCCCCAAATGGTTACAAGGAGAGGAAAATCAGTGGCCAATGCAGAGTATATTCAAAATTGATGCCTTATATGTCTCAACTTCAAAAGGATCAAATTTTTTGGATGAGGTAACACTGAAGTATTCTAGTTTAACGAAATTAACAAGGGTTGTTGCTTATATATTGCGATTTATAAAACGAATACGAGGACAAAAATATCCTTCATACTTGATAAAATCAGAACTTAAAGAAGCTGAACAGATAATAATAAAACATCAACAAAGGTTACAATTTAGAGAGGAAATTCAGAGCTTGGAGACTAAAAAAGAAGTTAGTAATAAAAGTCATATCGCAAGCTTAAACCCAATACTAGACAACAATGGAATTCTTCGAGTAGGTGGTAGATTGGAGAATACAAAATTTCAATTTAATCAGAAGCACCCGATAATATTAAATAAAACACATTTATCAACATTAATTATTGAAAACGGTCACAAAACAACCTTACATGGAGGAAACAAGTTAATGGAATCCATGATCAGAAGGAATTATTGGATAATTGGATTAAAAAATTCAATAAAGAAAACTATAAGAGCTTGTAATCGGTGCATACGTTACCGCAAGGAAACAGCTAATCAAATAATGGGCAATCTTCCAGAATTTCGAGTATCGCTGTCGATCCCATTCACACACGTTGGTATAGACTATGCAGGTCCAATGTATATGAGATGTTCGAAAGGAAGAGGGCAAAAAGCATTTAAAGGCTATATAGCTGTATTTGTATGTATGGCAACAAAAGCCATTCATTTAGAGGCAGTGAGTGATTTAACAACTGAAGCTTTTCTAGCTGCTTTGAAACGATTTTTTGCTAGAAGAGGTAAAAGTCAGCATATATACTCAGACAATGGAACAAATTTTGTCGGAGCATGCAGAAAAATAGACTTGGACTTCAAAAAGGCAGTAAAAAATAATTCAACGATAGCCCCCATATTAGAAGCAGACAAAGTTCAATGGCATTTCGGGCCGCCGGCAGCTCCTCACTTCGGAGGAATTTGGGAAGCTGGCGTCAAGTCTGTAAAATATCACTTAAAAAGAGTGATAGGCGAAAGTAAATTGACATTCGAAGAGATGACTACGTTACTATCACAGATTGAAGCAGTGCTAAATTCGCGACCTCTTTGTGCTATTGATAGCGAAAGCGATATAGATGTTTTAACCCCTGGGCATTTTTTAATAGGATGCCCAATAATAGACTGTCCTGAAGCAGATGATGACACAACGAGAGATTCATTAGACAGATGGAAATTGATCCAAAAAATGAAAAGAGATTTTTGGAAACGGTGGGAAAGCGAATATGTCACAATGTTGCAACAAAGAATGAAATGGAAAACAAAATCCGACAATCTAGTAGAAGGTCAAATAGTCATTATTAAAAATGAGGAAACCCATCCGGCAAAATGGCCATTAGGCAAAGTTTTAAAAACTCATCCTGGAAGCGATGGAAAAACCAGAGTTGTAACTCTAAAATTACAAAATGGGATAATCAAACGACCCATTCATAAACTATGCCCGCTAGAAACAACAGACAACAGCAATACAGAAGAGCGAAATCAAGCTACTAGTCTGTTGACAACAAGAACATCAAAAAAGACAGCAACTACAGGGGGCCAGACAATAACAAAAACAATGATGATGTGGTTCTTTACATTGCTTATGCTAGCAGTGCAAGTAAAAGCATTAACCATAAAGGATACAGCGAGAACAGGTGCTTCAGTAGCTGAACTAAGAAACAATACAACAATATACTTGGATCCAATTGGCAAAATAGACGTAATAAATTCAAAATGGAACTTAATCGTTTATTACGAGTTAGGCTCCTATTGCGAACGAATGGATAAAATAAACGAATTTATTTACAGACTTGAACATCAATGCCAAATATTGACCGATTATGAAGAGGCTTGTGTAATGATTACCACAACTTTGAAGCATAAATATAGTAACCTCAAGTCAAATAACGAGCTGTTCATGAAGCAAGGAAATAGAAAAAGACGTGCACCATTCGAATTCGTTGGCTCACTTTACCATATTTTATTTGGAATCATGGATGCTGACGACCGCAAAAGCATGGAATCAAATATTAAAAAACATTTTTGAAAATCAAAAGGATATTGCAAAGTTATTTAAGAAACAGACATCCATAGTTGATTCTACAATAAATATATTAAAAAAGACAACCGATGAAGTGAACAAGAATTTTCAAAAGATGAATCAACAGCTCAATAAATTTTATCATGAATTAGTTCAAAATCAAAACGCCGAACGAATGACTTTAATGTTTCAAATATTAACCATTCAAATAAGAATAATTATGGACGAATGTGAAGAAATTCAAACTTCGATAATTAACTTATTAATTGACATAAATCATGGTCGAATAAATCCAAAACTATTAAAACCATCACAGCTTACTAATGAAATATCCTTGATTAAAAGTCAACTACCACACAAATTAGTACTACCTGGAAAACAGCATGGTAACGAATTAAAGGAAATCTATGAGTCTATGACTGCTAAAGGATTAATTATGGATTCTCGGCTCGTAATTAACATAGAAATTCCCTTAATGTCATTTGAGCCATCAGACGCGTACAAATTAAATCCGCTGCCAATAAAATACAAAGGCAACATGATCATCCCTGATATAAAAGCAGAATATTTAATATACAAGTTTGATTCAAATCAATATGTGTTAATAAACCAAGTTGATCTAAATACGTGTTCAATTAACTCAGAAGATCATTACCAATGTCCAGGGAATTGGGCTTGGAAGTCAGCAACGGACAATTCATGCGAAGTAGCAGCATTAAAACAGTATGAAAATGAAGTATGTGGATTCAAGCCCGCTACAGATGAAAACATTTGGATTAAACTATCCTCTCAAGATCGCTGGCTTTACAAGATATTTAGTAACGCAATAATACATCTAGAATGTGATACCAATCAACACATGAGAACGGAAATCCCTAAACAAGGCGTTATCACAATAAGAGAAGGATGTACAGTTCGACATGAAGGAGTAACTCTAACCGCATCTCATCAGATACAATCTACAATCAAGGATGAATTACTATCCTCGTCTTGGATAAAGGACATTGAGAACATTCCAGAACTGCGAATTAAACCTTTTGATTCCACCTTAATTAACAACACTAAAGACATCCTTAAACTTAAAAAGCAAATAGAAGATCTCAAAAAAGAAAACATCAAATTAAAAGGTATTTAGTATTGCCCTTTGGCAGAATGTTCATACAAAAATATGAACACACAACTCTGCCACTCTAAAATAAGTATATTTATACAGTCCACTAGAACTTTATGATAGTAGTATTGTCATACATACATACTTACAAAACAAACAGGATAAGGTACATAAACCTATCACACACACACACATATGTACACACATACAGTCCACTAGAAGGAAAGATAAGCATACAAAACATATGGTTTCTTATCTTGTCCTAATATTTAAGCAATACCCTTGAAAACAGTCTAGACAATCGATCGTTAAACCCAGACGATCGGTGATTAAGACACAGCAAAACAATAGATAAAATGTACTTAGGCTAACATTAAAATCAGTCCCTTTTACATAAACACACGCACTTGTATAGTAGATTAAGGAACATAATTTTAAGATTTAGTATATAAGCAAATGTAAAATAGTTGAAGAGACAGAACTATAATAAATTCTCAATCAGCAACACCATCAAGCTGTTCTTTTTATTGAAGATTTTAGTTTCCCCCCACCAGAGGTAAGGGACTTTAATTCTCAACATACATAATCAAAACAAACAAGCAAGATGTTATCAACAAAGCAGCAGATAAAATTATTGAGAGGCGAAGAAGAGAGTAAGACGTAAGAGATAAGATTGTAAAAGAATAGGCAATACATATAACCAGAGAAAGCAACAGAAATTAAAAATTGTATTACACGGCTTAGCATATTAATTAAGTGTTTCATTTGGTGTTTTGCTGTTCGCTACAATACGGTCGGCGCTCTCTTTATCAAAAATCTTCATGGCCTCTGCATGTTGACGAGTGCGCACATACACAGCGCCACGCATTGAAAAAACAGAAGTAAGTAGCTTCTGTCTCTTTAGCTGCAGTGCATGCTGTAATACCTCGCGGTTACTTCTCGTTAAGCACTCACTGAGGGACTCCACTCACTAACACATCACAAAGTACGGCATTGTTTTGGCAATCATTGAGCTGAGCTTGTAGAGCATTGACGTCAGAGCGGAGCTGCTTGCACTCGTTTTCCGCCAACTCAACCCTCACTTCCATTTCAGTGTAGTTGGTTTTCAAATTCGCGATCTCCGCCGCAAACTCACCAACTTTTTGCAAAACGCGCTGCTCCGATTCTCTTATGCCTTCCATTATTCCCTCTTTCCACAGTATTAGTTTTGCCTCCAGGCGCGAAATCTCAGCCGAAGTTGGTGGCGGGCTCTCAATTCTCGAAGCCTTGACGAATGTGGGAGTGTGTTGAATAGAAGCAGCCGTTTGCCGTGTATTTACCTTTGTTGTTGTCGTTGCTTTTGGGTTAACCATGTTAATATGTACTCAATTTACTCCGGTCAAAAATAACAAATTTAATAAATTTATGTTTAAACAAAGAAAGAAAAGCAGTCTTGCAAACAAATTGCGCACACAGGTCAAAAGTTTTTGTACAAAGAACTTCCGCGTATTTCAACAAAATTAACGCGACGTTTTACTAAAAATAAGTGTTAATTTATCGCACAAAAATAAAAACGTATACTTTCTTTGCATCATCGATTTCTCCCGAGGATTTTTGTTCTAGCCTGAATCGCAAACGCGTTAAATTGAGCAGCGATGCAATTCCCATGGTTGTAGATTTCATTGAAAATGTGCCACAGTTCGTTGAGGCATCTACTCAAACCGAGTAAGTTTCCTATGGCTAACATTTTTTTAATATATTTAAACGTATGCCCCATTTAGAACCATTCCAAACAGCCAAGAGCTTCTTGAAGCTAGAGTAAAAGAAGGGTCAGCGAAAGAACTCGAGAATCTGCTAAGAAACCTCAAACCCATTTTACTGAAGGGCAGCGGAAAAAAATGTAAAACCCGTCTAGGACTATACATTGGACGTGGGGTGACATATCCTCGGCTATAGCCATACATGCGGCTGGACCGAAAGCATATACTCATTTGCTAAAGAGTGGGTTTCCCCTTCCTTGCGAATCAACTGTAGCTAAATGGTTACAAAAGGTAAAATTCAATGATGGCGTTTTGGATTTTTCCATTGAAGCAATGTGCAGAGCATGACTCACTTACTGACACAGTGAGACCGCCAAGCAATTATGTCCAAATGGTAATTGCTCGAGGTCTTAAGCGTTCATGGAAGCAGCCTGCCTTTTGCACGTATGATTGTAAAATGACTAATGCCATTTTGGAAAATTTAATTTCTATACTGGATGAAACAGGATATCCAGTTGTTGGGGTTGTCTCGGACATGGGACCTGGAAATCAAGGCCTGTGGAAGGAATTGGGTATTTCAATTGGTAAATAACGTAACTGGAACGTAATTTGTCTTTTTTGTTAATCGCGATTTATTTTTCAATTAGACAAAACGTGGTTTGCGCACCCGGTTAGTGGGGGAAAAGTATTTGTTTTTGCAGATGCACCGCATTTGCTGAAGCTCATCCGTAATCACTTTTTGAACACCGGCCTTAGGATTCAAGATACTTTACTCACATCTAGGAGCATTGCTGACGTCCTAAAGCACACATCTGTGTCTGATGTTTCTATAGTGCATAAACTGTCGGAGCGCCACCTGACCGTACGCAACGCGGGTCGACAAAAAGTAAACCAGCGGCGCAATTGTTTTCGCCTACAACAGCCAGTGCCTTGCGACGATGCGCCGAACGGGGACTCGAAGTTTGTAACGGCATGCAAACACCAGAATTTGTAGACTTAGTAAACGACTAGTTCGATCTCTTAAATAGTAAGCTTTCCACCATGCAGTCTTTTCCTGCGAAACGACCTTTCGGGATGAATTACGAGGAACAGGTTACAATCCTCTCAAAAATGGACGAGTCTGTAAAAAATATGCACGTTGGCGCAAGTAAAAAGTTGTTGCCCTTTCAGAGAGGCATTCTCATCACCAATAGCTCCCTAAGAGGTCTTTACTCCTACGTGAATCATATTTATAGGAATGAAGTATATATTGACAAATCGCTTTAACCAAGACATTGTCGAAAACTTTTTTTCGGCAATGCGTACGAAAGGTGGTTTGTACGATCATCCAACAGCAATGCAATTCAAATACAGGTTACGAAAATATTTGCTAGGTAAAAGAACTATTTTCTCAGCGTTAAGCTTTTATTGAGAAAATTTACTCCAGTTTAACTATAAGTATACTTATGTATACATATTTCAATTTTATTTATAGCCCGAAACACAGAAACGTTGGCAGCTCGCGGCAATGTGGAGAAAAATGACACCGAATGGTTAAACTACGATTTGGACAACAAATCACTTTTTACTAACCACGTGATTGAGGATGTAGATGATGGATGCGGCGTAAATTCTGCTCCTATTGAAATTGAAGGAAAACAATTGGAGGGAAAAAATGTATAGTAACTCATCAATTGAGAACGGCTGAACCGAGTTCACCAATTTTTTTTTTTATTGTATTTGTTTGTGCCCCGAGAAGGTTCTTTATTATTATTATTATTATTAAGTTTCTGAAGGCGGTACAGTAAGACGCAGAGTCTTTTAATTGTACAACAATATCAAGTGAATTACACAATTAAACATTTTTATCTTAAAGTTAATTATTAAAAAATTTCTAAAGTTAATTCAAATAATATTCTTAAATATCTTATGAAAAGAATTTCAATAGAAAATGTATTGGACGAGGGAACAGAAAGTCAGGAAAAGATAGGAAAGAACGAGAGATGGGGTAATGAGTTAACACTCAAGGAAACTAATGACTGCCTCCGCAAAGCATCTCATCGATATGAACACTTTCTCTAAATATCGTTGCAATAAGTCAATTTTTACCGGAGTTACGGCATGGAAAGTTTTGTGGAATAATCCCCCATAAAACGACGGGCCACGCCCATTTTCCAAAAATGTTGTGCTTTCGACTTTCTTTGCCCACGAACACTTCAGAGGTGAAATAGAAATTATATACAGCTAGTTTAAGCAAAGTTATAGCATATTCAATATATCTATGATCCTTTTCAAAATCTTTCGTATAAAATTGGGCGTGAACCTAACCCGATTTCGCTAATTTTTTTTCGAAATATTGCCTGTATTAATATATATATGTGTGCTGAATTTTATTTTTCTATCTTGAGCGGTTTTTGATTTATGATTAATAATATTTCCAAACTTGACTATCTCAAAAGTGGGCGGTACCACGCCCCTTTTTAAAAATTTCTTCAAAAATGTATTTGTTGTCTTAACGCTAAAGTGCACACCAAATATTATCCTTATAGGTGTATTATGTACTGAATAATCACTCCTTTTGTATTTTCGAAAATATTATATATATAGAAAGAGGGCATGGCTTTTAACCGATTTTGCCTATTTTCAATAGCGCTCGGAGATAAGTGAAAAGGCACCTACATATCAAATTTCATTGAGATATCTAAAGATTTACTCAAGTTATCGTGTTCACAGACGGACGGACGGACATGGCTCAATCAATTTCTCTTTTCCTCCTGAACATTTTGATATATATAAGTCAATATCTATCTCGATTCGTTTATGCCGTTACATACTACCGTTAGGCGACTGAAGTTAATATACCTTGTGTGCGAAGCACTACTAGGTATAAAAAGGCAGTAGGGTGTAAACTACTTGCCCGTAAATCTTGCTTGTTTGTTATTCGATTTGCGTAATTTTTGGCAGGAGTATACTACATACTATTGGGAAGTATCTCAAAAAATTTCATTGAAATACATTCTTGAAATTCCAAGCAATCGCTTTTGAAATTAGCAGAGCTTTTATGCTAAAAAGTGGGCGGCGCCACGCCTACTTCACCAAAATCCACAAAATTTTTATACAGTTTAGTTTTGCTTAAAAAGCTTATTATGTGTGTAAAATCTTATTTATATAACTTATACAATTATGGAAATATCGTGATTTTAATTTTACGAAGAAATTTTTTAGAACTGTGTTCAAATAGTGGGCGTGTCCGTTCACCGATTTTGTTTATTTTTATAGCAAAGAGTTAGCTTTATATGTTGAACACTTTCTCTAAATATCGGTTCAATAAGTCAATTTTTACCGGAGTTATGGCATGGAAAGTTTTGTGGAATAAGCCCCCATAAAAGGGCGGGGCCACGCCCATTTTTCCAAAAATTTTGTGCTTTCGACTTTCTTTGCCCACGAACACTTCAGAGTTGAAATAGAAATTATATACAGCTAGTTCAAGCAAAGTTATAGCATATTCAATATATCTATGATCCTTTTCAAAATCTTTCGTATAAAATTGGGCGTGAACCTAACCCGATTTCGCTAATTTTTTTTCGAAATATTGCCTGTATTAATATATATGTATATATGTGTGCTGAATTTTATTTTTCTATCTTGAGCGGTTTCTGATTTATGATTAATAATATTTCTAAACTTGACTATATCAAAAGTGGGCGGTACCACGCCCCTTTTTAAAAATTTCTTCAAAAATGTATTTGTTGCCTTAACGCTAAAGTGCACACCAAATATTATCCTTATAGGTGTATTATGTACTGAATAATCACTCCTTTTGTATTTTCGAAAATATTATATATATAGAAAGAGGGCGTGGCTTTTAACCGATTTTGCCTATTTTCAATAGCGCTCGGAGATAAGTGAAAAGGAACCTACATACCAAATTTCATTGAGATATCTCAAGATTTACTCAAGTTATCGTGTTCACAGAC